>PVKZ01001964.1:0-287616 GCA_004027375.1 Macroglossus sobrinus
TAGACAGTTCTCAGTAGATTAAGGTCTACTACCTCTAACCAGGTTCCAGTTTCTAGACTAATTCTGGTCATACTTCTTTCCTGGACTATTTAATCCAAAGAATCACTAAATATTTTTTTGCACATAGTATAATGTTAGTTATGCTAGTACACATTTGTGATGAGGTGGGAAAATCTTATTAATAACTGCCATCAGAATTTCTCTTATAAAATCAAATGTATATATTCAGAGAACACACACCCACACACAACCTCTTGACAAAAAGAGTAGAAACTGAGATTCTCAGGGATCAGAAAGTTGATAGAAATATTCTAAGTGAAATGTAAAAATAATATACCTGTCAATCTAGAAGAAAAAGAGAATGGGGTGGAGCTTCTCAGATAGCAGAAGGTTGTATAGAATTTAAAGTAACTCCACCCATTATTTCTGAGATGTTGAATAGAGTTGCCAAACATAGAAATGTTTGTTATGAGTAGGTGTGACTGTTTATATGTGTTGTGTGTTTATGGGGCTGTGTACCTTCTGCACTAACACACAACACAGACTGGCATCTAAGGACCTAAGTGTGAGCAGCTTCCAGAAACCATGAGGAAGGTTCTGGACAATCACAGACTATAAAATTATGTTTCAGGTCAGGTTTAACCAGGTCTTCAAAAATCAGAAGGATTCAAGATAACTAATGTATCACTTGGGACTAATAAATAAATGAAGAATGATTCCCTGGAAAGAACAGAATTGGGAGTCAATATTTGGTTCTGGCTTTTATCCTGATTTAGGAGAAATAAACATCATATAAATTGTAAAATGAGAACAGTTTTTGGACTAGAGAAAGCCAAAAAGATTCTTCCTCTATTCTGAGACCATAAAGACATTCTCTTATATTTTCTCCTATTAGCTATGTAATTTTCTCTTTCATATATATATATATATATATATATATATATATATATATATATATATATATATATATCTAAAGTTTCTTTTTGGATGTGGTATAAGGAAGAGATCCAAATCTATTTTTTTCTTATAATGAGCTGATCTTGCCAATATCATTTAAAAATAATACATCTTTTACACAATAATTTGTGATACCACTCCCCTATATGCTTTCCATACAACCATAAATTAGCTGTAATCTCATTATCTGATGGCCTTTCCTATGATCTCATTGTGGATTTTTGGCTTTTATTTCTTTCTCCTTTAAAAAATTTAGTCAATTGGGGGAATTTTCAGGGGAGTAAAAAGATACTGAATGTGATTAATGTAATGTCTTTGAAATTTATGAAATAGTAATACCCAAATTTAAAATTTAACTTAAAACCACAAAATCTTTTTAAAAAGCACTTACATAAAAATGTCAATTAGATTCATGTATTAAGTCTTCACTTCAGGAAACTTATATTGCATGCCTATGATGTGCCAGGCACTGACTGAGGCTTTAGGAATATGGAAATAAATAAAGACTGAGAGCTATCTATTTTGTTGTTTTATTTACCTTTACTGGTCCATTGTCTTCTATCAAACAGCTTTCACATGTAGAACTCTGTGTTAAGCAATTGTTGTCATTAGATATTTAGTGGATCTTAGAGTTTAGAGAAAACAGAAAAAATAATGAGACAATATGAGATATAAGAGCAAGAACAGAAGCAAGACGGTGTGGGATCACTCAGAGTTGCTAAATTAAATGATTGTACTAACTTTTGATACCATATATCTTTTAGAATTTAAATTTTATTATCTGCTATGAAGAGTCACTAAGTTATTGTATTCTAAAGAGAGAATCAGAACTGATACCTATAAAGTGTGTTATAATTAATTATTGGGAGAAAGTTTTATGTCTTAAATTTTAACAATTCCTCATTCAGAGGTCATTTTCCGTCTTCCTTATTCTTAGATACCCAGAGCTAAATCAAGAACCATAGATTAAATCAAAAGAACTCTTTGGAGCTAAACTAAATAGCACAGATCATGTACTAAAATTCACAGATTTTAGTCCTATCAAGACCTTATTAGATTCTTACTTTGGTGTTTTTATTTTTACTTCAATAAAATAAAATCATATAAGTTTAATCATCTACTCATCTAGTCCACCGCAGATTAGAAGCAAAAATTTGAAACATGAACTTGTAAAAATAGTGGCAACAAAAAGACAATTGATATTGGAGTTATACTTGATAGCATGAAGAGTAAATTGGGTCTCAGAAATTCAAAACACAAAAGAACATAGCAAAGTAAAACTATGTATTTAAGAATCATGGCAAATGGCCTGCATCCCTCCTTCATTTGACGTAATCATGGTTGTTCAAAATGGTGTCATTAGCCTTGAAAAAAAAGGTACATGTATACTAATTATCTCTGGTTAAATTAGATACATTTGTTTGTGTTTTAGATTTTTTTTCTAAAGATAAGTTTATTTTTAGATAGAAGCAGTGATAGATAAGACAGAAAGACTGTAGATAGATAGATGATAGATAGATAGACAGAGATATGTATAAATAGGTAATATTTATACATTACATATGTATATTCAGATTCAACTCTGTTGTCAGATATTGTGAGGGATTTTCACAAATATTTCATTTACCTTAATGACTAGACTGAAATTAGACTCAAGTTTGCTATTTTTTCTTTATGTAATGTAATACAGAGCAGAGGTTAAGACCACTATCGAATCAGAGGTCCCCAAATGAGGCTTTCAGGTTTGACATTAGCCATTTGGCCATAAGAAATGATTCAGCCTTTCTGAGACAGAACTTCTGCATATGTAAAATGGAAGTAGCAATGCCCAAGTCAAATAGTCATGAGGATTTGATGAGATAATGTATGTAAAGCACTGACCCAGTGTTTAGTACTTTGTAATCACTCAATAACCAGAGCTATTTTATGCTTTTAACTGTAAAGGCTTCTGCCATTGGGGAATGCAAAATTGAAAAGATTTCTGGTTTAGTCTCTCAGGATTCAGATTAAAGTCTCATCATATTCAGATTAGATTTAATATATAGCAAGTAGTAAGTGTTTATTTTCTTGTTGTAATAGTTAAAAAATGAATGTACTTAAGATGTATTTATCTGAGTCATCTGCTTTTCCACTTTTTAATTCTACTTTTAAACCCTGAAAACCATTTTTTCAAGGTCTTATTATTTATCATCAAAAGAAGTAGTTGAATGTGTGTTAAGGGATTAGTATAAAACTATCTCAGAGAATTGAAAGGGAAAAAAATCTATGCATTATAAGTAGCATTATACAAATAACAGCTTATAAGCTGACTAGAAATAATACACTTTAAAATACTGAAATTTATATAAAATTTGCATCATATTTTTTTGTTCAAAGTAGACACCCACAAGACAAACTGACTTTTCAACAACCGATATAAAAATAAATTTCCAATACGCTTTCTTTGTTGAATGTTGTTTTCTATTCTTCATAAAAAATCTAGAGTGATCTTTCAATGTATATATTCATTCACACAGCTTTCTATTTAAAGCATTCTGATAGGTTCACATTAAATGTGAAATAAAGCCAATCTTCTTATGGCCTGCAATATACTGTATGATTTGGTTCTTGTCTCTCTCTCTGAACTCTTCTCCCTTCTGTCCTTTTCTTTGCTTACTCCGTAAAAGTAACATTTATCTTAATGAGCCTTGAACGCGTCCAGCTCATTTCACACTCTGGATCCTTTCATTGAGAACCACTTTCTATATATTGCTGGCTTGTTCTCATTTGGCTCATTATTTGAGTTTCCATTCAAATGTCTCCAGGACAATTGCCTGATTACTTTCAGTCCCATTATTTTTTTATGCATAACACTTACCATATCCATAAGTATATTTGAACCAAAGTATTGAGTATAATATACTTACTACAATACCATCAGGAACAGTTTTTATTTTCTCCCATTTCTACCTAAAAATATCTTTTGTAATACTTCCCTTTACCACATTTGATAGAATCTTGATGATGGTTTTTATCTTTTTGGTGACTTCCAAGTTTTGCTTTCATAATTATCATTCTCAACTTCATTTTTCTCTATTCCCATTTTTTTTAACATTCCTATTAAGTTAATATTAACTTTTGATATCTACTCTCCATATTATTTCCAGACCTCCAATTCTTGCTTCATCTATACACATTATTTTATTTAGCCCATCCATCCTTTTTTCCCAACAACTATATTTATCTCCAAAATTGCTAATGTATTCTTTTTATTATTATTTTATATTATTTCTTGGTGCAACATTAATTATACTTGTTTCAAAGTCTTTTTCTGATTGCTTTAGTACTATTATTTCATTATGTTTGAGTATTTTGGTTTGTTATTTGATTTCATGGTCTCCATACTTTTCAGATAATTTGGAGTCTTTGATTGCTTTTCTTTACATTCACAATTTCTTAACAAATTGCCTGCTGCTGCTTCTTAAGACGGAAGAAACTGCCAGAGTTGACGTTTCTTACTTTTGCAATAAGATGAAAAAATAAAGGAGATAGTGGCTCTGCATCTGGTCTTCTTTATCATTTCTTTGCTTTGTTTGCTTTGAACATTTCACCATGGTCTTTGTTGAAGACCTTCTATGACTGCTAGGTATAGACTCATGTTTGTTCCCACTTTATTTGGTTCCCATTTTATTCTCAACCACTGGTTCTTACAAGTGTCCTAAAATGTCATTTTATTCTTACTTTGAATCTCATCTGCTTAAGTTTTTCAAATATTCTTGAAAGTATCTTCTCATATGTATTTTTAAGAGGATCCATGCATTCATTCTATTTTTAAATATATTTTCCAATAATTCTGTATGATCAGAGAAATTGTGGATTTGCTCACAATATGTCTTGAAAGCAGAATAAAAAGCAGAAACTACTTTAGAATAAAAATTTTTATTAAATGTAAAAATGATTGCAGCTTTTCTTTAAAGAATCTAGAAGTGTCTCAAAACCTTTGTATGTATGTGTTTTCTAATAGAACCCCAAAAGTGTTCTTGAAAGATTTAATCTTAGCCTAATATTCCTTTACATCAAAGTTCTCTGTATTTGCATTGTGTTTATGGTTTGCAAAAATATCATTATAGTGTAGTCATTGTACTAATAGATTTTTATCTAGTATATATTTTAGTGCTCAAATTTCATTAATAGTCTTAATATATTGCTATGAACCATATAGTGTTAAGAATCTGTATTTATATTTCTGTGGATAAGAGTGATAAAATTGAGAGATTAAAATATTTAGCCAGAGCTATACAGATGTCTGAGCCAAGAATTTTGTTTTAAGACTAAGAAACTGTCTTTGAAAAAGTGGTATTGCAAAATGGATGCATGTGGGACTGAATTCCTACTTCCTCAGGTACATTCAAGTCAATCAGTGTTTATTGGAGGTCTATTCTGATCAGAGACTGTCGTACTAGGAAAAAAATATCTCTTACTGAAATTAACTTAGAATCTAAGAGCATTGGATATTCAAAACATTGATTTTATCACATTCCTTATAGAAAAAAAAAAAGTTGTAAGTGGTTTTTCACCTACAAAGGTAAACTTCAACCCCAACTTCATATTACTTCAGGGAATAGATGATGACAAAATTGAAAGAGGATATTCTTTACATTTTATTAAGGCAAAAGCTGAATGAAAACATTTAAGTAAACAGAAAATTTTTAACTTGTATTTTCAATAGAACTTAGTATTAGAGACCACTAAGTAGTAAACTGTATCCCTGTAATTTATAAATTCTCTGCCTTTCCTATGGAAAAATAAAAAGCTCACCTTGGCCCCTTTTCAGTACTTAGCAGAGTTAATAAATTAATGACTTTCTCCACTCTTAATTTCATGTTTATGAACCCAACCAATGAAGAAGTTTCCATTAAAATTTGTAGTTTAAAAAAATTTTTTTTCAGTGTTTTGGATATGACTTTTGGCCTGGTTTTGATGTTACTCATTTGTTTTTACATCAGCTTTTACTATGTGGCTGGGATTTTTTGTGTTGTAATACTAAGTTGCACCATTGCTGTTCTAAAAAGTGGGACTAAATGGAAATTAAACCTCAAGAAAACATCGTGTGTGAGCAATGTTAAACATCTGACTTGAACTGACAAGAGCAAAGCAGGGAAGTGCCTTTCTTGTTGGATCTGACATTTTGTTTTGAGAAGTACTGTTTAGGAAGTAGTGAATTTTCCTATACATACTATACTCAGCATTAAAACGTGACAGAAGATCTGAATCAATGTGGTTTTCACATAAACGTCACCTCTAAAATGAAATCTTTATATAAACACAGTTTATTTTATTTTAATTTATGGCTAGAAGTAAAAAAAATAATTAAAATTTTAAGTAAATAATTAAGATTTTTAACTTCGTAGTGGCACATATTAAAGTTCAGTATAATGTTGAGTTTTCCTGCTCAAATATTCTGTGTAGGTTAGCCTTTGGAAAAATGTCATATATTATCATTTTCCTAGAAAATACTTAACTTGTAAGCCACTCTTATTTAAAAATGCAAAAACTTACTATCATAGAGTTGACACTTTGCTTTATATGAGAAGTTTGACTGAAAATTGAAGAGAATTAGCATGAAATGGGTATTAGTGTTGCAATAATGGAGTTTTCCATAACATAAAGGTGAGATCTGTTTTCTGCTTCCTTTTCTCCCCAAGGAGTGGAAAATTGTTCATTTTACTAACACTATATAAATTTTAATAAGTACCCTGTTAGTATTAAATGGAATTTACATCAAAAATAACCTGCTTTTTTTTACTATAGCTTAAAACATTTTTCTCCACATTAAAACAAAATGATCATTTTCCAGTTAAAAGTGTATAGAAAGAGTCTATTATTTTTCTACAATAAAACCATTTTCTTTTAGACTTTTATTGTAGCCTACTAGGTAAAATATAATATGGAACTAATGAAGAAAAGTAAAAACAAACATTGTGTGCTAGAGGACCTCAATGCCAAAGGAAATTTTAAATTAATAATACATATCTCTTTTTGGCAAAAATATATCAATAGTTTGATGGTCTTACAAAAAATTCATGTTTGCCCAGGAGGCCAGAATATTCAGTGGAAATATCACTGAATTTTGAAACTAATAAAAAATGACCCATGGAAGTAACTAAGCCCCCCAAATTGATGTTGAAGTAGTTTTCTCAGGGGTCACACCCACAGAATAGCTTTGTCATGATTTTACATTGGCAAGCATTTCATCAGGATTATAACGAGGTAAGGAGACAAACATTGTGAGGTACCCCAATCTTATTAACCAACTATATTTTTCAGTGGTCTAGTTTTGAAAAAAAATTATCAGAGAATTTATACATACTCACTCTAAAATTTTTAGTAAATACTTGCCATTTACAGAATTTTATTTAGGAAAAAGACTTGAAACTTTGGTGTACAATTACCGTTTTTAGAAAATGAAACTGAGACATGGTGAAATAGCTTTCCCAGTGTTTTACATTCATTATGTTATATAGTTCTGATGACAACCCTATGAGGTAAGTGATATTAGCATGTGTATTTTATTATCTATATTTTACAGGAAAGTTAAGCAATTATCACAAGATTGCACAGTTGATGAAGGTGATGTGGGATAATAAGCTGAATAACCTGTCTTTAGAGTCAGTCATCTCTACCATGTTTTTACTGCCTTCCTGTGCATGGGTTCTTGGTAGCAGAAAGAAGGTGGAGAAGAGGAATAGTTGGTGCTGAGTGGTATTGGAGAGCTGTTTGATATCGGAACTCACAAACATGAGTTGACAAGGAGGAGTAGAAAGCCCAAAGCAAGAGTTTTAAATCTAACTTTGTAAACAAGTAAAAAGAAGGCTTACGCTATCTCTGAGAAGACAGATTGACTTTACTCTAGATTTGAGACTAGGTCTTTGGAAGTTGATAGCAAATTATAATTGATCAATAGAGACTTTAGATAGAAATATTTAATTTTTTTATTCAACATATATTCACTGAGCACTGTATGTGCCAGCCACTGTTCTAAGTGCTAGAGATACAATGAGGGACAAGAACGACTAAGACACTAAACACACAGAATTTACTTTATAGTAGAGGAAAGCAACAATAAACACCCAAACTGATAAATAGATAATGTAATTTCAGGTAAGCTGTACATAAAACAGATTAAAGAAATGGAGAAAAAGGAAAAGAAAATATTTTACAAATTTACAAAAAAAAAAAGTCCTTTCAAGAAGGTGACAGTTGTACTGAGACCTAAACATTAAGACCAAGCCATTAATGTGAAGAGCTTCAGTAGTAGCTTTGCAGAAAGAGAAATACAGAAATATAGGGCACTGGTTTCAACAAGCTGATGTGTTCCAGAAACAATCAGAAGCTGAGTGTGAGTGTAGGAACAGTTGATGAGGGTAAGAGTATTAAGGTGCAAAATCAACTAAGAAAGGGTCTAGTTTGTGTAGGGTTTTGAAGGTCTGAATAAAGAGTTTAAAATTTAATTTAAGCAAAATGAAAAACTCTGCAAAAATTTAAGCAGAGATGCTCTGTAGAAAATGGACTGGGATGAGAAGACAGGTATTAACAAAGGAAATCCAGTTAAGAAGATGTTGCAGTGCAGCTGGTAAGAGATAATGGTAGTTTTGTGCTATGAGGGGTAATTTTTTTTTTTTTGGTAAGCAAATAATTTCCTTTCACATTTTGAACACATTAGTTTGGATAAGCCTGTTAATGTTAATGTCCAAATGAAGAAGCAGAATAGGCAGTTGGGTACTTGAAAGTAGAATTCAACTTGATGTTGAGGATGCTAATATATTTACATAGATGGTAATGAACATTTATTAGGAGAGAATAGACCAGGGACCCAAGGATACCAATGTCTGGAGGTAGAAAAAAGACATACATCAATTTAGCTGTTATAGAAATGGAATGATAAGAAAAACAAAGGTGTTCTTGAAGTCAAATTAAGAATGAGTTTCAGAATGGTAAGTGCCAAGAATATATGATTCATATTAGATGAGAACTCAGATAATATACTCAACATTCCTTTATAGAAATATTGGAAAAGTACCCCACCTCAAAAAACAAAACAAACAAACAAAAAACTTAGAATGTTTGGAGTAAAGAAAGTTGAATCAGTGTAAATTGGAAATAGCTTCAAGATTTTAGTTCTTAAGGGAATCTGAGAAATAGAGTGAAATTATGTGGTTGACGATTTATTTTAGAATAGAACACACACACACACACACACACACACACACACACTTTTTGAAATTATTTAGTTAAAACCAATGATGCAGAGGAAGAGGAAATAACCAAGGAGATTTAAGAAAGAGATAAAATAGGTGATCTTCACAGACAGCGCATATATTGAACAGAGAAGGAATCTTTGGTATATAATGTGAATTATAATAGTAAGATGAGTATGAAGATATTATGAGGTTTGTAGATTCCACTGTAGAAAAAAATGAAGGCATTTATATGTAAGAAAGATTTTGTTCAAAAACACTATTAAATGTTTTCCCAGACTGGTTCATTACAAAGAGACAGAGCCACAACTTTTCCTAGGATTCAAAGAATGTGAATGCTTTCCTAGTCACTAAGAGACCATGATGCATATTACTACATATCCCAATTACAGAGGGTACCAATGAAAATACATGAACAAATGGTTCTAAAAATGTCAGCTTTACTTTATAAAGTATATGTCCTTGAAATCTGTATACATGTATTAATTTTTATTTAATTTTATTAAAGTTAAAGATGATATACCTAATTGAAAAAAATTAGCTCCTATTCTTGTTTCAAAATAACACATTAAAATGTAAAGAAAAAATTTATCTTGTATGCAAACGTTTTATGTAAGATACTACACAGAATAAACTTAAAACATCAGGTTAATAAAGGATTTACTTCAAATAATATTTAAGAAACATATGGTATTTTAAAGATGTCCTAAAACTTATTTTGTAGATAAAAATGCCATAAATTAGAAATTTAGAAATATAAAATTAAAAAACAGACTGCTATGTAGGAAACAAGTAAGGACATAAAATTTTTTTCTACTACATTTATGGTTCTTTTTAAACAACAAATTTATTACCCTTTGTTTCTTTGGATAACTATATAATTCAAATTTTTAAATATAAAACAAATTATATTTAATATTAGAAAATAATTTTTCTCAAAAAAAATTCAGTCTTATTTACCTCCTAAATTTAATGTGAAATAACTTCTAAAATGTAGTTTGATCAAGCTAGAAAATAAAGGAAATAGTGTAAAAATGCATCTAACATCTCTAATGTTAATGTGCCTGTTGGAGTTATATAATTACAAGTATTTATATGAACTTAAAAAGGAGAAAACAAATGTAATTGCCTTTTTTCTATGTGCCAATATCATCATCTCTTCAACTTTTCTGCACACTTACTCAAATTGTTAACTATCTAAAAATAAAAATATCTTTATTATATTGTTGTAAAAGTAATATACAGTCATGAAAAATATTCAATAACTTAAAAATGTACAAAATTATAGAAAAACCTTCTTAAAATCCTCATACTCATAGTTAACAACTCAGTATTTTAGTAAACATTTTCTAATACCTTTTCTGCATACATAAAGAGAAATAAGTACACACACACACACACACACAATTTATATAAATAGAGTCTCTCAATGCATTTTTAAACTGCTTCAACAGTGTTATAAATACCAATTAAAGTATTTCCATAGAAATATTGTCTTTATAATATCTTACTTTATTTCAACAATCTTGTGTTGATGGATACATATTAAATTTCTATGATTTTGATAATATAAACAATGCTACAATAAGTTTAACTTATCTAAGTTTATTTTAAGTTTAAACTTTAGAGCACTGGTTCAAAAATCTATTAATATAAACACCCAAGATAAAATTTCTGGGTCCATAGTATACATATTTTAAATTTGAATCATGATATATTTAATGTTTATAGATATGTAAAGGACTTATATTAAAAGCTTTAAGTTTTAAAGGCTGTTGTACTTTTTCACTTTTGCAATCTCAAACACAATTAAGTTAAAATATTCTAACGAGTACTTAGAAAGGGAGTCTTTGAAATTAATAAATAACTTTATTTTTAGAAAGTAATTTTGGTCAAGTTGTAATTTACACATTCTCTTTGCTATCTTTTCTTTTTGCTTATTTTTCATTATAATTTCTGTAATAAAAAAATGTAAATAATCCCAAAGTTGTATCTATGTGGTCTTTATGTGGAAAAAAAATTCAAAATTATTTAAGAAATTCTAGAATTCTTCAAGTCAAGGTCATGTTCACAGACTGTTTAAAACTTGACAAATTTGTTTCAAAAATGAAAACAATTTTGAACATTCTTCTGGGTGATTTTGCCACAGATTTATCTCATAAGACTGTACTAAGTTCAAATGTTATTTGTTAGATTTCAGTGTTTCAAAGTCTCATTTCACAGCTGCAAAAGATAACCTCTCAGCTGCTCTGATGAATTTATGGGGGTTGTACTTGATGAGGTGGCCCGTCAACTGATCTGATAAATCACTGTTCAGTCTGGTGAAAAACAAGAGCTGAAAAATGCAAAACAAGTAAAATGGACTAGATTCTTGATTATTACTAATAATTCATTTGTCCATTTCTTTTTTTCAGTTATCCCTCCCAGTCCAGACATGAACATCCAATTCCAACTTAATAAAGAACAAAGAGTTCAGCTCCCATTATAATATACTAAAAAAGATTAATCAGTCACTAGGCATGTATTCTTAAAAGGTTTATTTTACTTTGCTTTAGCTGCTTCATCCACAAAAAATCTTGACCACTTTCTAATAATAATTTACATTTATTTATCACTTAATTGTTTGGATTTGAGTGTAATAATTTCACTGGAATTAGTTATTGTCATACCAATACTGTTCCTAAATCGTTTATACTCTCTACAATTATTGAGGACTCCAAAGTTTATCCATATAAACTCTTGTTTATGTGGATTCTGTCTATCAATATTCTCCATATTAAAATTAAAAATGAGAAGTTTAAAAAATATCTATGAATTCCCAAAATGGTAGGCCATCTTTTTGTAGTCATTTGGCATCAAAAATGTAGAAAGGTGATTCCTTATTTCAGGTTGGTTAATGGTTTTCTCTCTACCAATTTTTAAAATAAATTATTGTTTCTAACATAAGAAATAATTGTCTTTGTTCTCTCTTTCCTCCTATTATTCATCTTGTTATGGAGAAATAAATTTTAAATCTACTTTATGGGATCGTTTATATGTATACAAGAGATGAACTAGATTAAGTCTAGACAAAAGTAAATTAGTCACCAGGTAATATGGGCTCGTAATGGAATAGATTTACAATAGATAATGTTTTAAAGACAAAAACATCTTGCACTGTTGAGTCAATAGGTATTCTCAAACATTCCACACTGATCTTAGTGTTTAATTTCTGTATCATCAGATTTCTTTTACCACAATGATTCTTCTCTTTGTTTGTAGTGTCTGGTCTTTTGTCTACTCAGACATTTGCTCCATCTGTTTTAATATAATTATGGCTGGAGAGAAATAAAATATAGCTTCAGTGAGATTTTCTCTTATGCATAAGCTTTAACAATAAACCTTAACAGTAAAGACAAGATAATGTATTTTCGCCTCCGTTAACCATTTTGTCACTGAGAAATATATTTTTACAATTTCCAGGATCACAGTGAAAAGATGACACAAGATAAACAGAGCACTTATTTAACTATTCTTATATTGGATTGTTCTTTTTATCTAAATATAATCATTATAGCACATTTTTATGATATTTTATTAAAACATATAAGCATACTGTAAGGGAAAATAAATAGCGGTATATAGCATTGATGACATTTTGACAGATTTAAAGGTGATTGCACCAACAATATCAAGTATAATGAATAGCAAAAGAAGTGGGATAAAAAGAGATAAATAAGTCTGGAGGTTAGGGGAGTAAACTAGTTGTAGATTATTTAGCTTTTTTTTCCCCTTTGTCAGATCATCCTCTTCTAATAAATAACCCATATTTATAGTTAAATATTTAAAAGTGTAAAAGATTACATACCATGTAAGCTGATTCCCTCTTGCTCTATAGATTCCCAAACAAGTCCTTTATAGTACTTTATCACGTAGCCCTCCCAGTCTCACATTAATTGAAACTTGGAACTGGGCCTTCTTGTCTCTCACTTCATATTTCTTCCTCATCATCTTATCCATGTTAATGAATTTATAATTTAAACATTCAGGTGATTTCCAAATCTTTATGTCCACTCACATAATTTAACTTTCTACTAGACTGGTCTAGTCGGATATCTAAAAGTCGCCACAAACTCAACAAGTCCAAAATCGAACCTATAATCGTCATTCCTAAACCTGGACTTCCCTAGAGCATGGTTCTTTATGTCTATAAATGGTATGATATAGGGCTAAAAGTCAATATCCCAATAACATGTTCTCTCACTCACTCTCATATCCAGCAAATCATTAGTCTTACTGATTTTACCTTCTTAATTTATCTTTAATTAATCACTTCCTTCAGCAGTTCCATCAGTATCTTCTTAACCCAGACTATTTCCATTGGTTTCCTAAAAGCTTTACCCACATCCATGCCACTCC
The DNA here is from genome assembly GCA_004027375.1 of Macroglossus sobrinus. Classification (NCBI taxonomy): domain Eukaryota; kingdom Metazoa; phylum Chordata; class Mammalia; order Chiroptera; family Pteropodidae; genus Macroglossus; species Macroglossus sobrinus. Next base: position 13,593 of record PVKZ01001964.1, read on the forward strand.
CCTTTAAACTATGCTATGTATAGCAGCCTAAATCAGAAAATGACATTCTTCTTTACATAAAAATAAGAATAATTTTATAACTCAGTTTAAAACAGCTTCAAAAGAGATGCACACAAAACCTGGTCTCTTGGTAATTCTCCAGACTTATTTGCACACTCTATTTCCAAGCTCTAGACACATGATCCTTCACTTCTAAGGTGTTCTGTCTGCTCTTCCTATTTCATGACCTTGCTCACATGGTGTTCTATATTTGGAAGCTTCGACTCCTATTAGTTCTTTCTTGCTTCCTCAAGAAACATTGTTAAGAGTTGAAATAATCATTGTATTTCTCCTCTGTGGCAATTATCACAGTTTGTAACTGGATTTTTATCTATGGGATTCTTTACTCCTTAATGTATTCCACTAGATAGTAACTTCTATGAATCAAGACCACAGAACCTACTGGTCAAAGAGGACGAATTCTGGAGCCAGAGACTGAGTTCAAATGCAAGCCCTAGTGTATAACTGTGACAAGTTAATGCTTATAGATTCTTGTATTTTCATCTGAAATATCTTCTTAGAATCTGTATGAAATAAGTGATTTTATGTTAAATTAGTAGAATACCACAGGACATAATATAAGTGTTAGCTATTATTATTATTTTTTTGCTTATTGTTTCTCTAACACAAAATAGAGTACCCAGGATGCATTAGGTAGTTAATAAATTTGAATTTATACTATTAATAAAGGAGGACTTCTCTATGATTATAACAATAAAAGAAAAAAGAATTGATAAATTATTCATGAAAACTATGAATAAAATTACTATTTGAAAGAAAATCTGGAAAGATCTTGTGAATGAAATGTATAAAACAAAAAGAACAGTTTAAAGATTTATTGATTAGAGAAGTAGTCATTGGTCTTTGGTCAAGATGATACAGTTAGAAGGTAACTTTGGTTTAGAAAAAAAAGAGTTAAGACAAATTGATTTGAAGTTTATTGATTTTGAAATGACTCTGAGTAGTCCAAATTGAAATATGTGAATAGCTTTTGAAGTTGTGGGATGAAATGATGAAAACAGATTGATTGATAGTGTAGAGATTTAATTCAAGTTATGAATTAGTGTTGTAGTAACTCCTGAGTGTCCACAGAAGTTCTTGCCTCCTTTCTTCAGTGTTAATAGAATAAGAGCTGGGCACATGGTTGTCTAGCTAGACTCCATTTTTAAAACATTCCTTCAATTTACCAATCTACTGGTGAAACTTATTAATATAATAAGTTCTTTTCTTCCATTCTGCTGATAGTTCTGGTTAATGGCCCAGCCTAGACCATACACCAAGGCCTTAGGGATGGCAGAGCCCAAAATGAAAAGAACATATATTCATGTTTGATCAACCGCCTGATAATCTACTGTGTTTTTTATTTATTTATTTTTGGAATTTTTGCAAAAGAAAAAGAAATAAATTTTTTTTCTTTTAAAATGAGTTTGGAATTTTTTTTAATAGTCCTTTGGTATTTTCTAGTAACACTAACAGGGGAAGCATATGTGAAAAATATGTGTTTCCTGCCTCTGATATTTACTGGCAATGTGACCAGAGATGACTTATATAGCCTGATATTTTCTATAAATAGAGACAGTGATAACTACCAAAAGACTATTGTTTAATGACTATATAGGTCACTGAACCTTGTGCTTGGCCTAGAGAAGGTGAGCACTAAATTACAGCAATTATTGTTATAATTGCTCTTTCATTTCTACTTCTTTTCTTTCTTCTTAAAGAAAATATCAAATGTATATATTCATTATAAACCTACCAATTCCTTTGTTCATTACATGACTTGCCATTTACTTTTCAATCAAGATTTGACAAAGATACAGAGTATTTAGAGAAAAAAATGGTATTGTAATACAGAGAGCTAGTTTCCTTTCTAAAGGCAACAAATTTAATTATCATATTTTACATCGGAGATGAGCTTTTATTAAAAATTAAAACATAAGAATAACATATATGTTACATTTAAAATGTATTTCTTTAACATAAAATATTAGAATAAATAAATATAAATAAATAGCTTGCTTTTGAAGGTAAAACTTAGCATAGACCATTTCTTATTTGTCACAATAATTATATATAATTTTCACATAGAAAATACAAATTGCACTGTGAATAATGTTTATGAATACCTGCAATGAAAAAAAAGTAGTAGTAATTAATTTGTTTTTGAGTTTAGTTTGGTGCATTTTATATATTAAGTTGTAATTTAAGTCATTAAGAGTGATTTCTTACTTTACTTTGAATAAAATGAAAGGCATTTCATTTAAAATAAAATGTTGTTTAAAAACAATATGTCAAATATATGGAAGATGTGAAAATAGAGGCTAAATTTAATATAATTCCTCTGGGGTTATGAAAAATGGAACAGATGTGTCCTGGAATTTTCTAAGTTTTAATGATGTTTATAAACATCTGGCATTACTGAGAAGACAAAATATGAAAAAAAAATAGAGACCTTTAATTTCTGGTTGTGCATATAAAAGAGCTTGGGAGTCACCACTTCATCACAACAACAAGTAAAAAATTGGGTAAACTGAAAAATTAGCAACTCTCTTAGATCCATAAGAGAGAAGAAGACAAAAAGCAAACCACTTTTCCCAAGATTGTAGAGGCAGGGCACTAGGAGTCACAGCTTCCCATAGTAGAAACTATCTGGCAAAGATAAACCTGAACTGTACTTGATAGATTATTGGACACTTAGTGTGGACCATCTGAAGAGTTAAAAATTCTAGGGGATCCTTGTTATAGGGGAATTCCCATCATATCGTCAAAGTTACCTCTGGGAGCTCAATCAGGTTCCCATGGTAAGTATCAGAGAAAAATTCTCTCCCAGTTCTGGCAGGTGGATGGGAAAAGAAACAATTTTGAAATACCCCAAAAGCCCACCTTCAAAAGAAGCTCGTTAACCAGAGCCTAACTGACTTGGAGAAAGGAAATACTCAATTCCACTCACTCTAGCCCTCATGTCCCAATTACAGGAGTGGGAACTGAGAAATTCTTGTGCAGTCACAGTCCAGGAAAGTAAGTAATTGAAGAGGAATGGGTTCCAATGCCACTGCTGCCACTAAGAGCTTGGGGAATGCTGGGCACATCACTTAACCTTTCTGAGTTATAGTTTCTTCATTTGTTAAAGGAGATATTTATAATTGTTACCACTAAGATCTTTCTGGCTATGAAATTTAATTTTTTTATGTGAAATCTCTCTTTAAATGCCTTCGCTTCCAGAAGAAACTCAACTATTGTTATTCACCACTATGGTTCTTGTGTGCTAACAAAAAGTGTAATTTCAAAATTAAAATATGAGATATCTTATAATTTTTAACCAGTGAGGTTAAAGTCTCTGGTAAAATGAAGATTAAAGTTAACATATACTTCACAATTTGTTGAAATTTAACAAAGCTAACATAGTAAGCTTAGCTCAGTCTCTACTGAAGCCTCTTACTTTCAACTTTCACATAAGTCTTACAGTAGGACAGGGACTTCTCCCTGGATGGTAAGCCAACATTTGGGGTGGTATAATAAAAACCCGACTATCATATTGAGAATTCAATTATGACCATGCTTTTAAGCTGCTTCTTCTGATTCACCTTTTATCAGTACTAAGTGTAATGCTCACTTATCTCCACATGCCTGATGATTCTTATGTGCTTTTGGCTGTTTCTACACTTGAGAGAAAAAGCAAGTACGCCATTGATCAGCTACTTAAAATTAAAAGATAGTTGTTAATCTCTTTTTCTGTTCAAGGTTTCACGAACCATTAATAACATATTCTATAAATATTCTATACCAAGTTGTGCAGAAATTTATAAAAAAAATCCAAGAGAACAATGTGAAATTTTACATTGGCTCATTTTTTTCACTAACAGAAAATATATTTGGCTATAGTCAGTTCTGTTTTGATTTAGTTTTTGAATGTGAGCAAAATGAATATAAAAATGTTGTAGATTAATGAATGAGTTGATCATCACAAAATGAAGCAGAAATAGTCACTGACATTTTTAAGGTAAAACCTAAAAATGAAGGCTGGTTAGTTCACCGTGTGTGTGTGTGTGTGTGTGTGTGTGTGTGTGTGTGTGTGTGTGTTCTTTTTTGCATTATTAGGAAAATTATTCTTCTCTTTATGCACTGGCCTGGAAAATTTAAGATATGATTAAAGGTGTTGAAATATGAATGAGTTTGGTTTGGTGGTCTTAAAGGATGCTTCTAATTTCCTTTAAGTACATTTTATTACTGAAATTTGCTCATAAACTCCAAATAGAGACAAACATCTATACAGAAAAGAAAACATCCAAAAATATATTTTATATACTTTGAGTACTTTTCACACTGGTGTAATATGTTTTAACAAGACCAGTTCCTGTGCAGCAAAAATACATATAAAGTGATGGATTCCTTGTGTTATGTCCCATTCTGCCAGTAGACTCAAGTAACTGCCAAGACCACATTGGTAGGCTTATGAAGAGTGATATCCATACTCTCCACCCGTAGTGAATCATTCCATGGTGAGACTCAAAAAGCGGGGAGAAGTCTCAGTGTCCTGAGGCTTCTTAAAGGAAAACATACTGTGAAAGTCCAAGTCTGCTGTCCTACAGACAATATTGGATTTGCAAGGATTCAGCAACATGTGGTTAAGACATCTTGAACTCATTACTAGAAACTTTAAAAAAATAATATAGTTTTTACTACATAGTGTTTTTTTAAAAACTATGATTAAATGTACAATTATCTGTCTTTGTACAATCTTTTGATTTTGTTAATGTTTGTAAGTGATTTGAAATAGAAGACATGTATTCTATTCTTTAGTAGAAATGTGAAATTCCTAAGGGCTCTATACCCTATGAATTTACATGCATTGAAATCCCATCTAGAAAAATGGCATTTAGGAAAAATTATCATATATCTTTTCCTTTTTTATTTTTTTATATTATATATGTGTATATATATGCACACATAATTCATATTATATATGCATATAATTTCTGCTAAAAATTAGAAACAGTATAATAATCTATATTTTTTCCTGTTACCCCTAAGCAAAATAGCATGAGTGAGGTGAATTCATTTTAATAGCAAGACATTTTAAAGTTTGCTTCCATTTGCATGGGATAGTAATGTTAATTACTTTGGAGGATTAGATAGTAGAGCAGAGGTTCACCTTGATTAACTTATTGAGAACAGAAATAAAATGCTATAAATATTAAATATACTAATATTGCCACAATGCTGTGACATTGAAACTGTATTCTCTGTGTGATTATACTATGGTGTCATAGTAAAAAGAAATGGGAATTCTACGCTCAAGCAAGATGAAGTAACAAGAACCAGATTTACACTTCTGCATGAAAAAATGAAAACACAGATAAAATATACAAAATGATAGTTTTCAAGACAGTAAAAAATGAGTTAAGCCCTATAATTAACCAACTTCTTGAAGTTGCTGGCCACAGAGGGGACTCTGAAGGTTTGCAGACATTCTGCCTCAATTACTCACCTGAATATAGATTAGTGCATGTACACGAAAAAATTTTCTAATGCCAAAAAAGAACCACATGAAGAGATTAGGTTTAATAGTGCTAATCACTCACAAAAGACTAGGAATAATGACTGTTCCTGCTAGATAGACTGGCAAAACTCATGAATCAGGGGTTATTAGATAGAGAGCTTAGAATGAAATTTCCTCAGTAATAGGGAGTGTTTATTCCTACTCTAAACACTATTCTAGTTCTGCTTTAAAAAAGGTAAAAAAAGCAAAACTTGAAAAAAGCAACTGCTTTGAAATAACTTAATTGCATCCAAGAATAAAACTGATTCATCAGAATATAAAAATGTTCAGCAAATATAAGACAAAATGCACAATATCTAGGGTTATTCAAAGATTATTAGTCATATAAAAAAATCAGAAAGTATAATCCAGGATGAGAAAAAAAATATAGATCTGTTAAAACTTACCTGAACTTATATAGATGTTAGAATTATCAAACAAAAGCATTTAAATAATTATTTTTAACTATATTCCATGCATACTAAAATTTAAGTAGAGACCATATCAAACCTTTAGCAATTATAACTTGGTCTACAATGAAAATTACAAATAAGAAAATTAGACTTTGTAGAAAAAAATATAATTGAACTTGAAGATATAACAAATGTCTAAGCTGAAGCATGAAAAAGGAACAATAATTTAAAAATAAATAGAATATCAATAAGCATAAAACAATTTTATGTGCAATTGGAGTCCCTAAAAAGAGAAGAAGACGTAGGGAAAAGGTATTTTGAGAAATAACAAACAAAATATTTTTAAACTTGATGAAAACCATGAATTCACAGATCTATAAATGTCAACAAGCCCTCAGGACTAGCAAAGTAAAACTATACCAAGAAATATCATAAGTAATTTTTTCAAAATCAGTGATAAACCTTAAAAGCAGTTAGACTAGGGGAAAACAAACAATCAAAAGAAAACAAGAACATGTGGCAAGTACAGAGGAAGAAAAATAAAAACCACAACAGATTTCTCACTAAAAAATAATAAATTAAAGAAAAAAACAAAGCAATATTTTTAAAATGTTAAAAGAAAATCATGTCAATTTAGAATCTATATGTAATATTAACATCTTTCAAAAATAAAAGCAAAATGAAGAGGTCTTCAGATCTATAAAAGATAAAATATTTAATCACTAGTACACCTGTACCATAAGAATGTTAAAGAATGCCGTAAGGCAGAAAAAAAAATAATACTGAATGCAAATCTGTGTCTATATAAAGAAATGAAGAAAAACTGAAATAATACTACATAGATTGATCATAGAATTATGTATTATTATTGAAATATCTTTAAAAAATAATTGAATGTTTAAAAAGTAATATCAGAACTGTGTGAGGTGTATGAAATATGTAAAAGTAATCTGACACAAAAGAAATGAAAATATACTATTAGGAAGTTTGTGTAATATACATGAAATATCATAATTTTACTTAAAGTAGATAGATAAGTTAAAGATGTATAATCTAAATCTTAAACTAACCACTAAAATAATGAAAAGAAAGGTTATAGTTGATCAGCCAACAATGTGCAATTATGAAAATGTAGAATTACTTTAAAAGATAGCAGAAAATGACAGGAAAAGAGAAGAACAGATTGACTAAGAGAAAACATATAGCAAGACAAAAGGTTTAATCATAAACATATCGATAATTACATTAAATCTAAATTATCTAAATAATTCAATTGAAAGTTATTTTGTACAATAACTAAATTAAAAATTAGTTTGTATAAAAAACCAAGACACAATTATACACTGCCTAAATAAACCATACTTTAAATAAGTAAGTAGGTTAAAAGTAAAAATGTATAAAAAGATACAACTTCTTAAAACTTATTTAAATACAGATATTATAGCTACATTGATATCAGATATATTAGATTTCAGAACAAATATTCTTAAGGATAAAAAAATTTCATAATGAAAAAAAGTGAGTGATTAAGCAAATGATTCTGAGTATTAATACACCTAAAAAAATAGAGTTTCAAAATACATAAAACTAAAATTGATAGAAATATAAAAAGGAAAAGAGTGTCAGAAGTTTTAATAGTCTCCATATCTGATAGAACAAGAGAGAATCATTAAGAATACAATAGACTTGAACAACACTTTTAACTAATGTGATCTAATTCACATTTACAGAACAATTCACCAAAGAATAGCAGGTTACTTATTCTTTTCAAGCATACACATGACATGTATCATGATAATCTATATTATAGACCATAAAACAACTCCTAGTAAATTTATAGATATTTAAGTAATATAGTATAAACAGATGAAGTTAAGAGAAAACATAGTGTTTTCTAAACAAAATGAAAACAGAAATAAACAGTAGAAATATAGGTGGAACATTCTTAAATATGATACAAAGAAATGATAGGCACTAAAAGTTGGATCTTTGAGATCAATAAATTCATACACTTTAGTCCAACAGATCAGGAAAAAAAACAGAAGACACAAAATACATTTATTGAGAATAAGAAAAGTTAAAACATTCTGGAGATAGCAAAGGTGAATATTATCAACAATTTTTCACCAATAAGTTTTAAAAGTTAGATAAAATGGACAAATTCACTGAAAGACATAAACTACTGAAGCTCATTAAAAATGAAATAGCTAAATGAAATAGTTTATATCTACATAAAAAGATTAAATTTGTGTTTAAAACATATTTTATGGTTCCATTTATACTAAATGCTCATAAAACAAAACAAAACAAATTTATGTAACAGAAACTGTATCATTGGTTTCCTGTGGCTGAGAGTGGAAACAAAGAATGAACTAAGTAAGTATGAGAGATCTTGGGGGTGGGGAGGAGGTGGTAAAAACACATTGTTCCAAAATGTCAATCAGTTGCTCAGTTTGTTGAGTGAGAATTATTTAATAGTGAAATTCCTTTATGATAATATAATATCAGAAACATTTCAACTCAATTTGATTTTCCAGCTACCAATTCCCTACTCTGTAAAATGCAATCTCAATAATGGTATTATTTATTCACAGAATATGAATAATGTTTTCAAAAATTATTATGAGATGACCTAATGGGTAAGCATTCAGATTTACTTTAGATAGGACTCATTTTAAGAAATGTACATATTAAACTTAGATAGCACATTTCCTCCTTTATTTTGTGCTGTCACCCCATGGGCTGTTGCCTGGCAGAATCACAAAATAATTTCAAATTCCAGCATCCAGAATTTCAGGCAAAACTTACCTAGGACAAAGGCTGCTTGTATTTTTTTCAATGATCACTTTTTTTCATGGCCTGGCACATAAAAGATGGAGTTTTCTCCCTCTTTTCCTGAATAATGGATTTTAAAAATATATTAGACATCTCCAGCATAATCTAAACCTAGGGAGTATTTGGTGGAATATCTCAGGAATGCCCTGCCAATAAACACAAAGAATTAATCAGCCCATGCTTTTGTTTTATTAGCTTACCCAGTTCCCATGAGATACAGCAATAGTAAATTTGATTCATCTAACATTCTTTAATACTTGCCAGATAAGATGGGTTCCTTATCCTCACTTCAGTGACAGGTTGATAGCTGAATTTTAGAAATGTTTGTTCAGATCCAAGAGCTTGAATTCAGTGCAATTTATATACTTGGGAGATTCTTGGCAGGGAGTACTATACCCTTACCTGGCAAGAGGAAAAAGGGTGGGGGAATACTTCATTTTAAGTTATGCTTAATTCGTTCTGAAGGAAAATAACTACAGAGCATAAGTAAGAAGTAATATATAGAGAATCTACAAGCTGGCATTCAAATTAGCTTCACTCCAGCATCTAAGGTGAAGTCTCATTATCCTGTATATCTCAAGAATATATTTCTCCAACTTTTCAACTATTTCCTAGGGATTCTCCACTTATATTTGAACTTTTTTTGTAAGCATGCAGTTTTGGCTGTTTGTTGTTGTTTGTTTGTTTGTTTGTTTTTGTTGCCATGAATCATACATTCATATTTCAGGCTAATAGAACTCCAATTATACAACTTCTATGTATCACATCAGAGACATTCTCTAGGCATGGAGGGAGAAGACATATTTGCTCCCTTCTTGGACTGGAATATTTCTATCAATGGATTAGAAATTGGAGAGAGATGTAAATTCTAATCCAGAAAATCTGGATCATTAAATAAATAAAAATCATAAAATGAACATTATTGGGTATTTGAAAATAAGTATGAGGTTGATACTTGTTTTCACAACTTAAGGGAAGAAGTATCTTTCTTATTCTGCTTACTATTCTGATTTATTATGCGTTAATCATGATAATTTTCTCTTTTGAAAAATAAATGCCATTAATTATATTTAGTAAACCTATTATAGAACAAACTTCCTTTCCTGAAATTACTACTACTAGGTCTTTAAAAAAATGTTATTGTTCAATCTTGTTGGTAATCTATATAGGATTTTTACACTGATATCTCTTTGAGAGATTGCTCTTCTTCCTTTTAAAGACCTGTTAAGTCAATGGGGCTATTAGAGCAGCCAACCAGAAGACACACTGGTAGAAGTATCCAGTTAAGGAGTCAGGGGAGTAGAAGAAATTGAGCGAAGATAATGTGTGTTTTTAACTTTTTTCATCTTTTAAAATGTTTGTTTTATGCTTAACTATCTACAAAACAAACACTTTACTGTAGCTACTATCAGAAAATTCAATAATTTACATGTCGTTCAAGGTTTACAATATGGACAAAATAAGTAACAATATGGCAAAATGCTAGTGGTGTGATTTTTTCATAGTAGTGGCGGCAATCACACAATTAAAAATACATATTGTCAAAGTTCCAGCCGTGATCCAGTCCCACAAAGACCTCCCAGAGTAAACGACACGGCAACTTTTGCTTCTCAAGCAAAGCGAGTGTGCTTTTCTTCCAGGACTAATCAGTTATTGGCGATGGGGCTGCCTGGGGTAGACTCCGGGAAGGTAAACTTCCAGGCACTTCTGGCCCTAAAAGGTCCATTACTTTAGGGGAAGTCCTCTGAAGAATGTGGTGGAGCCCAGCCCGCTGTTAGAGGCAAAGTTCAGAAAAGTTGGTTTAAGTGCCCCAGGGGATCGAGGTGGAATACCAGCAGTATCCAATTCAGGCATAAATCCTGAAAGAGAGATCTACAAGTATTTTCAGATTGGCCAGTCTAAAAGATGCTTCTTAAACCACAAGAATTAAATTTGGCACAGGACAAGTAAATGTGATCACCAGATAGTATGGGTCGCCTTTCAGAAGTTAACCCCTAAGATTAAATGTATTCTTTCTGCATTTAGCAGAACTGTATTTCCCCCACCCCCAGATTTTATGTTAATAGCATTGTTTTAGGACATTCCAATCATGAAAGAGATGCTAAAATAAGGGTATATAAATTTAGGATTTCCCATGTGAAAATGAGAGTTTGAGAAGTGACAAAAATAATATTAATTATCTCAGGTTTTTTTTTTTTTTTTTTTTTTTAGTTTGTTCATTATTAGCTCAAATATTTTGGCACAGATGCAGTAGCAGGGACTCTCTGTGATGTCTTATAGAAGGAATTAAATTTATTTGGGCACAGGCATTTTAAGGTCTCTAAAATTAGGTTGAAGAAGATATTTTTTAAAAACTATGCAAGTGTGATCTAAAGTCAATGTATGATAAATAAATATGGTTTTCATTTTACACTCTAGTGTCATGTTCGAAGGTTTTAGAGTTAGCCATGAATTTTTTAAAGATGATGACAGCTAGCAGGTATAAAAAAAAAAGGTGAATATTCAATATGTATTTAATTCTGGATTGTTAAATTTATTTGTATATGTAAAAAACTTAGTGAGATATTGACCAAAGTTTAGTCTTATTTCATATGACTTTCCTTTGTCTTCCTATTTGATATTAGCATTATTAATTTATCTTTGTTAGGACTTTGTACTAGCATTGTTCTATTAAGAAAACCCTCCCTGCCTACATTACCTGTAGTAACTTTTTGTGTTATTTCTACAATAACATACATTACCTCAAATTTTCTGATGCATAAAATATGTCATAAATTTGGCAATTACTTGATTATTTTTAGAAAGAGGGTTATAATTCAAAGTGATTATATAATTCGAAGAGTATGTCATCATTTGTTACTTAAAGTTGTTCTCTTCAAATTTTGGACGAATGTCCCCGACTTTCTTCTGGCCACTGCTCTGGACTCTACCAGTAGCTTCTGGGGACTGCCGCCCCTGGGCCACCTGCACATCATCTTTCTTGTTCGGTCTCCCTACGCCAAGCCACATCCTCTACCTGGCACCTGTTCTGCACCTAGAAGGGGAACTCATCTGTTTCTGATGCTGATTCTGTGTTCCTCTCTTATATTTCTTAATTCCTTCTATTTTCACCCCCTTTGAGGAATGTGACTGACACCATTTCAACATTCAGGTAGAATTAACTCATATTGATATGTTTGACAATAAAAATTAATTGATGTAACCTCATTAGATCATGAATTTTCTTCTGTCCAAGTAGGTAATCTCCCATGAAACCCTATGACCAAGCCTCTGTTTAGGAAAAAAGGTGGAATGTATTATTTTATAGGTGTCTCCAAGGTCTCCTGAAATATACTTTCCAAACTATTTCTTTTATACCAAAAAGATTTTCATTTTGATCTCCATTATGCAATGAGAACCTATTCCTTAGAACTGTCTCCTGTCTAGAATCACTTCTCTAGCATTCTCCAAAATTCTTGAATTATGAGGCACTGACAGGTATCCTATAGGCTTACTTTGCATACACAGACAAAAGTAATGGAATGGCCCACTGTGAACTGCTAATGACAATGGCTGAGAGAACTGAACTCAGGTTGATTAAAAGACCCTTTATTTTTACTTTTTGGGAAGCTGTTAAATTGTTGAAAGGAGTATGGTGGAAAAATAAAATCTTCTGAAAATAAATGTATTTTCTGTTTTTTTTCTCTAAAGAGAAAACAATACTTTTGGTCAGTTGCTAATAATCCATAGCACTATTAATCTTAAAGATATATATGTTTAAATATGCATTATGCGTTAGCCACGCCAAGGATAATTGCTTCTACTTAGTTGCATTTTTTTAGCCAAATTCAATTGTAGATTTTGTGGGTGATTTAAAATGAGCTCTGGAACAGCCCAACAGTAGTCCCAAACACACACTCAGAAGTTCCATTAATGGAGTCTATTGTGCGAGGTTTTTTGAGAGGTTTTAAAACTTCCTGGATTATCATCTTTGCTTTAAGTTATCATGTCAAGGACTTTGTTTCAGCTGCCATTTATTCTGTCTAAATAGCATGTCTAATATAAATTTCTCCCACATTTAAGTGTCTGTATTTTGAGAACAGCATTTTAAAAAGTAAAGTGCATTGGTAAGTAATATTTTATTTTTTAACTGTATGCATCAATTTGTTCATATGACCAAATGACAGCTATAGTTTAATATAGACTCGGCTTGAGAATATATTGTGAAGAGTTACTTAAAATATACAAAATTCCATCTCTGTATGAATATATGATCAAATTTTTAAAAATGCCTAACAGCAAACTGTCACAATCAACAGAAGTCTACAGAAACACAACAATTAAAAGTAATGTTGTTCCCTGAATGGGATCCTAGAAGAGAAGAAGTTCATTAGGCAAACTCTAAGAAAATCCTTATAAAGTATGGACTTTAGTTAATAACAATGAATTGATATTGGTTGATTAATTGTTTTTAGTTGTGCCATACTAATATAAGACGTTAATAATAGGAGAAACTGCATATGAGGTATTAGGGAAATCTCTGTACTATCTTTGTAATTTTTCTGTAAATCTTAAACTATTTGAAATGTTCAAAAATGGTTATTTAAGAACAATACCTCACAATCAAAGTCTCTTTGCAATATCAAAGTAGTAAGTGCCATTTTTGGCAAACTGGTTGCAAAATATCCCTAATACCTTATCCACATCTGCACCTGTGTATTTTGCAATGTGTTTTACAGCTCTTCTCATCATCACTTCTTAAATCCTCATTGACCTTGTGACTTGCTTTGTACAGTAGAATGTGACAGAAGTGATGGAGTGCCAGTTTATAGTCTAAATCTGTGGGCTTTCATTTTCCTTCTCTTAGACCCTTGTCTTTGCCTTATTGGATGAGACACCATGCAGAGCAGAGATGGGTCAGCTCAGTTGTCCCAGCCATATCTCTGATCATGCGAGAGAGTCCAGCCAGGATAAGCAAGGCCACCTAGCAGGATTACAGTTCAACAAGATAAAATGAGTGAAGACTGAGGGGTGAGTGAAGCCAGAACTCCTGCCTGATCCAGAATCTCATAAACAATCATAAATATGTTTAAATGACTAAGTTTTATGGTGTTTTTATTACAACATTACTTATATGTCACTGGTATTATACAAATAATAATTAAGTTAATTCTGTATCTACCATATACATATAAAAAGACTTAGCCAAATAAAATTGCTACATGTGTTAATATGGTAAAATTAAAATAAATGATAATTTTTCTGTTATATCATATCCTAGCTTTCTATAATCAGATTTTCATTTAAAAAATTATGTTTTTATGTCATGGAATTGAGTTTTTTACAAAATACTTTTCTGCATTATAGTTTCCTCTCTTAAGATTAAAGTTTATGAAAATGTGGGTTTTTTTTTGATACAAGAAAGGATATCATAAACATTATTGCCATTAATGATCACATTTTTTGAGCCTCCTTTTTTTGAAACAGTTCTCCACAATTAATAGGAACAGTTCTTTTGGAGGGTACATAGTAGTGACATAAACTTTCCTCATCAGAAGTTTCATTGGAGATTAGAGTTGTAAAATAGCAGTTAGATGAGCAAGTTTCAAATCCTGTCTTTCTCAGAACTAGCAATATATGCTTTAGGTATATTATTATACTATCTCCACAAGACTTTATGGTCCTCAGCTCTGCAATGAGGGCTACAGTAACTACTACCTCATAAATATTTCATGAAATTAAATAACATTACTTTTAAGGCTTAACAAGTTGCATGGATCACAACCACTCAATAAAGATAGTTACTATTTCTCCCATGTGGCAGAATTTAGAAAATTCTTGCAATAGTCTCTATTAATATTTTACTTTAGTATGTTTTGCGACAAAATTTATCAAAAATGGACATGTTTTCTTGTTTGGAAAATTAAATTTTTGCTATCATAAAATCAGTTCAAATATTGATAAGTAGGGTATACAAATAATAAAGGGCAAGAAAGAAAATGTTAAGAAAAAAAGAAAGAATAATAAAATATCAACAACTTAAGAAGTTGATGGAGCGGTGACCACTACATGCAAAGGAGGAGACTAAACGCTTTACCTACATCATCTTCTGTAAAGTCTCGGGCACCTTTGTGAGATAGGTATGATTAATACTTTTTTAAAAGATGCAAAAAATATATCTAAGGAAGTTTTGATAATTTTCTCAGGAACCAAAGGTAATGATTTGGCAGAGCCAGAATACAAACCTAACTGTCCAACAGAGAGCCAAAGGCTCACCTAGCACCTTTCCTCACTAACTATGTCCTCCCTAGAGTCTTTTATGCAAGAGTACCAGATTCAGTGCACATACCAGGCCCCAAATGATAGCATCAATTTTGTTTCTATGCCAGTGAAAATAGACCCCTACCCCCTACAGCTAACTTCAAATACCATACTCATGTCACTCAGATATATCCTGGTAGCCTATAACTGTAGTAACTTTCTTATATTCAAATGTGTTTGTTAAACAGATCAAACAGACATTTAGGATGTAATGTTGCTTCCGAGATTTTCATGTGTTCTTTGAATCCTAGCTTTGTAATTCTTCCTGGGTTATATAAAACAGCTTTATTTTTTCACTTTCCTTTTTACTACTGGATTTAAAAAGAAAAGTTAGTGCAAGTTTACTAAGAATATTTTAATGCTTTTTTGATGGTCCAGGAATAGAATTGTTAAAATATTTTGTAGCTTTGACTCTACTTTTTAAAACGTATAGTTTGAAAACAAGAGAAGGAATTGTGTAACTAAATTTCCTAATGTACCTATGCTGTATTTTATTATTGAAAAAACAGATAGATCAGTGTGTCTTGAATGCTCTGATTCTCTACTTCTTCCTGAAGAAGAGAGAGAAGGTTGTGAATGTAGATATTAAAGGCCATTGCATCTGTTTTATGCATTAGGGGATTTCTATCAAGCCTACAAATAAGGTCTCCACCAGTTCCATTCAATCCTGAACGATGAATGAGCCTCTTTATTTCAAACATGAAGGAAATAGCGTTTCCATGGGTGTGGTAGGGAATGTTGATACAGTCTAGGAATAGAAACTGCCAGTAGATTTTCTATCTGTTCCATTAACTCTGATTTTTAAAATTTGGAACAAAATCTAGAAGCCAAATGTTAGATTTTTTTTTCCTTGAATTTTTTTTATAACCGGATGAAGGTGGTTGATTATTAACAATTTATGTTTAATATGAGCGTGTGGGGGTTCAGAATGAGTGTTCCCAAAATGTGCTACTCTGGCCTACAGATTATTCAGAGCTGAAAACATTCAAGGCTCAGAAGGCTTAGGAAGAAATTTGGCCTTCTTCCTCTTTACTGCCTAAAATAATTTACAATAAGAGGACCTACCTGCTCCAGGAAGGGAGCTATCATTTTAGGTAACCATAGTTTAAACTGAACTAGGTATGGTAGTCAAGAAAGAACCTTGCAAAGCCTATTTGATCAAAGTCCTCTCGTTGTTTTAAGGTGGCTCAGGAAACATTTGTTTACTAAACATTAACTCTTTTCATTCTCCTGTAAATTTGTCTTACTTCTCTTTAAAGTCCTAGGCCCCTGTTTTCCCCTTGGTCCAGAATGATGTATATACACCTCTTTATATTTTACTGTCTTTGGAATTTTCATGCTTATATGAATTGCCCATTTGCACATATTAAAATTTGATTTTTTTTCTTGTTAATCTGCCATATGTCATTTGAATTATTCAACCAGCCAGAACAAAAGAGAAAGGGAAAGTTTTTCTATCCCCAACAAGTGTGTGCATGTGTATGTATATAAATACATGTGTTTTATTGTAAAATTATCTTACATTTAAAGAAGCTTTAATGACCTAATAAGGCTGGGGACTATTACAAAATTCTTTTTAGGCATAGAAGTCTTACTAAAGTAGATATTTTATTCTTTAAATATTTCCAAATAATTTTTGCCTAAAAGGTTTAGAAAAATCGCAGGAAAATAATTCTGCAAATAGAACAAATTGCATGGAATAAATTTGTAAATATTAATGCTATGTTTTCATCTCTTTACTTCTCTGTATTTTGTTTCTCTGATTTAATAGATTTATATGGTCAAAAATGCAGGCTTCAAAATACTTTGGCCTTAATTAGTGCTTCATTAATTAGACTAGTAAAATTTCATCTTAATCCTTGAATGAGTAAATAGCAGCAAAGTTGAAATATAAACTTGAAGACTATTCTTAGGATTTGAATAACATTTCCTGCATTGCTGACATAATAAGCATATTTTTGTGAGAAAGGTCGGAACTGATCAGATCCACCAAAGATAAAGTCATATTTAACTTCTCCTCATGTGTCAACAAAAAGTTGATATCACTTCCTAATGAATCCAGACTATTGTTTTTTATTGCTAGATTTTCTCTTTAATAATGAGAAGCATTGGCTCTAGAATTCTAAGTCCCAAAAAAGTTTTGGAAGGAGGCTGCCTCTTTAGTTTGTTGTTACTTGGGCCACTAGATTTCACGCCCTCTTTTGAGCACCCAAAGGTTGCTAGAAAAAGCTACAGATTCCATAGAAAGCATACAACAACATCACCTGCCTAAATGCTTCTAAAATGGAGAGCAACACAAGTTTTCTTCTCCCCATCCTGTAAAATAGAATATATTTATTTCACACTTACTTTTTACTATTATTTATGTGATTAACCACATATTATTTTACATAAAAAAATACGTGGCTTCATTGGTCAAAGGAATTTTTTTATCCTTTGCTCTTTCCAGGTTTTTGAAATACTTAAATCTGGATGGAATCAAAGCTCTCTTTTAATTCTATTTAAGCTTTGAAGAAAATATTACCTGGTGATTCAAGTCATATATGTTTGACCTGACAGAATTTAATTCTGTGGTTGTATTATAAGACTATCCAAACATTGTTTTCATTGAATATATGTGGTCTATTCTTTCTTATGTATTAGCTAACGCTTTCATTATAAAATAACAATTCTGCAATTGATAATGTCACTAAATACCTAGTGATTAAATAAGACCACTAGCTGAAATAATTATCAGTGTTTGGAAGACAAGGGGTTAAAAAAAAAGTAAAGCCACATGCTAGAAGAAAATATGTCCATTTGTCACACTGTGAATACCATAGGTTTTATACTAAATTCACTAGTTCCAAAAAGAAAAGGCAAATCTCCAGTTCTTTTATTGAAACTGGGTTATATTTAAGTCAATTATTGGTTAATGACAAGGTCTCCAGATAAAACTATTTAAAGGGTATGAAGCAATTAGGAGAAATATTAGGATTTATAGACAGTGTCCATGTTTCATGAAATGTTACTTCCTTAAATAGCTCTGGGAGGTCAAGCACATAATTCCCTTCACATATGGTACATTTTTTCTGTGTTGAATTTTTAGTGCACCAGATACAAATGGAGTTAGCTTGCATTAACACGGCTCCTTAAATATTATTACTCAACATTACTGTATGATAAAAAGTAATCTCCTTTTTTACTGAGCATATGGGCATTATTCTATGGAAAACAGCTGTGACTAATTCAGTCATATCTAAGAGTAACTACCACCTGTCAAATGTAGTTGGATTCATTTATTCCTCCATAATTAGAACATTCTATTGGTTGATTTTTTTTTTTGCTATTTAAAACAAGAAATAGTACTGCCTTTATAAAACCTAGATTATTAAAATTATAGTTTAAAGTGATATAATTTTGTACCTACCAGATGCTTTTTCAAGAAAAATAATTACTACTTATTTTATACAGATGTGAATGTGTAAATGTGTGTGTGTGTATATATAGAGAAATATATATATATATATATGCAGACATGCATGTTCATATTTTTAAATTAATAAGCTTATACATTATTTAAAAATTACTAAAACTTATTTGTTACCATTATGATACATTGAAAAGCAAATATATATTTAGAACAATTTGACAAGAAAAAGAAATAAAAGAAAATAATTTTTGTTTTTATATATGAACAATGAATAATCAGAAAATAAAATTAAGAAATAATTTTATTTACATAATATCACAAAGAATAAAATACTTAGAGATGAACTTAAGTAAAAAGGTAAAAGATTTGTACAGTGAAAACTATAAAATATTGACGAAGGAAATTAGACATTATTAGACATGAACAAATGGAAAGACATTCTTTGTTCATAGATCGGAAGACTTAATATTGTTAAAATGTCCATACTACCCAAACCTATCTACAGAAGCAATACTATGCCTATCAAAATCCCAATTACACTTTCTACAGAAATAGAAAAAAATCCTAAATTATGAAAAATCAAAAGTCTTAGAATAGCTGAAATGATATTGAGAAAGAACAAAGCTGAAGACACCACATTTTCTGATTTCATAATACACTTCTAAGCTATAGTTGTTAACACAGTATGATACTGGCATAAAACAGACATATAGACCAAAGGAACAGAATATAGAGCCTCCAAATAAACGCACACATATATGATCAACTCATCTCTGATAAGGGCACCAAAATAAAAATTGAGGAAAAATAGTCTTTTTAACGAATCATGCTGAGAAAACTGAATATCCACATGCAGAAACATAAGATTGTACCCTTACTTTATAGCACATGTGAAAATCAACTCAAAATGAATTGAAGACTTAAATGTAAGATCTGAAACTATAAAGCTGCTAGAAGAAAACACAGAAAATAGCTTCTAGACATTGGTCTTGGCAATGATTTCTAGGACATAAAAGCAAAAGCTCAGACTACAAAAAACAAAAGTAGATATTTGGAACTACATCAAATTGAAAAAACTTCTATACTGCAAGGGAAACCCATAGAATGGGAAAGATATTTACAAATCATTTATCTGATATATATGGAATGAACTTCCCAAATATGAAAACTCTTATAATTCAATAACAAAAAATTTTTAAATATGCAAAAGATTTGAATAAACATTTATGCAAAGAAGACATACAAATGATAACAGGTACATGAAAAGATATTCAACATCATTAATAATCAGGGAAACAAATTAAAATTACCAGGAAATGTCACCTCACACCTGTTAGAATGGTTAATATCAAAACAAACAAACA
Organism: Macroglossus sobrinus; assembly: GCA_004027375.1. Taxonomy (NCBI): domain Eukaryota; kingdom Metazoa; phylum Chordata; class Mammalia; order Chiroptera; family Pteropodidae; genus Macroglossus; species Macroglossus sobrinus. The sequence continues at coordinate 33,495 of PVKZ01001964.1, forward strand.
AACAAGAAAATACATACATACACACATACATACATACATAAAAGAGCGAGTTTTGTTGAAGATGTAGAAAAATTGGAACCCTTGTAAACTGGTGCAATAGCTGTAGAAAACGGTATGATTGTTACTCAGAAAATTAAAAATAGAATTACCATGTGATCCAGTAATCTTACTTCTGGGTATATATTTGAGATAATTGAAATTAGTAATTAGAAGAGATACCTGCACTCCCATGATCATTGCAGCATTATTTGCAACAATTAGGATATTAAAAAAAAATGCAAGTGTTCATTGGTAGATGTATGGATAAAAAATTTTATATATATACTCACACACACACACACACACACACACACACACACATTTGTGTACACAAATATCATTTAGCCTTAACAAGTAAGGAAATTCTTCAATTTTTAAGAACCTGAATAAACCTGGACAACATTCTAAATGAAATAAACTAGTCACAGAAAGAGAAATAATACATGGTTCCACTTATAAGAGGTATCAAAAGTAGTCAAATTTATAGAGACAAAAATATAAATATGATAGTGGTCACTAGGGCTTGGGGAGTGGTGGTAGAAATATGGGAAATTATACAATATAAAGTTTCAGTTACGCAAAATGAGTAAGTTCTAGAGATCTGTTCTGCAGCATAATACCTGTAGTTAACAATAAAATAGTGTACATCTCAAAACGTGTTGAGAGAGTAGATCTCTTGTTCTACCCTCTCAGCTATTTCAAATGTTCTAAAAACAAAAAAGAGGAAATACCAAAGAAATTTTGGAAGATATTGGAAATGTCTATTTCCTTGATTATTGGTGTTCACATATGTCCAAACTCATCACATCGTACATATTAAATATATGCAGGTTTTCGTATGTCATTTATAGCTCAATAAAGCTGTTAAAATACAGTTAGTCAAATACTCATGCCATAAGAAATTGCTATATTCATAAGTTAAAGTTGAACATTATGAGGAATATGAATTATGATTTGCAGAAATGCTTTTCACAATAGATTGGATGCTGTACCATTTTTAAGTAATTGTTAGTTTCATTTTTTAGTATCTAATCCATAAGGTTTATTTATCCAATAAATTGGATTTCCTAGAGATGGTTTTCTTATCCTACTCTAAATCTTATCTTTATTTTATTGTATTTACTTGCCAACTGGTGGTCCATTTTACTCCAGTATTTGACTAGAGGTAGGAATCTAGTTTGGTACCTGATGGGTTAATGTTCTGAAACTTTTATGAGGGGATATCAAAGATATTACACACACACACATTTTATACATTTTTAAATTATAACTCAATTAAGCACTGCCTCTACTAAACCATGCAAAATGAGAGAAATTAAAGTTGTCCAGTTCTGGGATCAGACAAGTGGCTTTTCTCAGGTCAGGTACTCTTAGGATCCAGGAAGTTTATTCAAATAGACTCACTCCCCATGAGGTAGTATCTCTTATGTACTTAGACTTCTGATTCCAAGGTGGATGGTTGTAAAATTTTCTATCTCTATATCTAGGAACCCAGATTCCCAGTGCCTCTAGAACAGAGGATATTAGATATAAAACTACAAGCACCCATACATATAATTCTCGATCTTTCTCACACATTCTCATCTCAGGCAGTGATCAGCTTTTGATGAGGCTTCTCAGGCAAAGCTCTCAGAACTCTACCTTTCTTCATCCTGACATTTTAGGTGAGGGTGAGAGAGAGATGAGAAAAGGAAAAACAAAGTGGGACTTTAGAAGCATGCTTGAGGTAGGTGAAGAAGTATATTTTGAGGTGTCCCTCTATAAGTGAGCAAACTTCAGAGTCTTTCTTGGATGAGCAGTGAGAGCTCAATAGGATCTGGCTGCTACCACATTCACCACTGCTGCCTTGGGACATCTCTTCATTACAATTTGTCATGTGATAATGGTCAAACTTTCCATAATAAAAGTCATTCAACAGTGGGGCTACTAAAAGCTGAGTACTGTCTGAATTGTGGTCTTCATTTGATTTTTCAAACTCTTCGCCAAAGTCATTAGTATAAGTGATTAACTTCTGTGACCAGAACAGACATTCCATAAATACTTAATAGATATATGTTGTATGAACAAATCATTCACATACTAATTGTTGATTAGAATTATTGCAAGCCCTTTAGAGAACATAAATGAAATAAAGCAATCCTCGAGTATCCACACAGAACTTGACTCAAATATTGAGACAATACGGTCCTTACAAACCTCAGTCGAGTAAAAAATATCCCATGGTAATACTATAATTACTTTCTTTTGGAAAAAGAACAAAAGATAATTAAAAAATAAAGGGAAGCAATTTTAAAAAGGGTAATAATAAACCATTTCCTAATAGGTATATGAATGCTTTATTATTTTTCATAAAAAGTATAATTTTAAGCAGAAAATTTTTATTTTAAAATGGAGACTTAAGAACTTAAAAATAACGTGATTTTTATACATGATTTTGTAATATAATGTAAATTGTCTAATCCACATTCATGGATAACTCATCACTGACAAAGTGGGATCATATAAGAATTTAAAAACATTAATTTTATATCACTTTTAACAAAACAGATAAAGCTGATTCAATTTTATCCATAATTTGAACATATTTTAAAGTCTACATATTTTAAATTTATAGGTCAATAACTATGTTGACACACATACATAGTATTATATAGGTACAATTGAAAACAGTCTATGGTTTATAAAGCAATAGTGACAATTTTTGCTACTGATAATCACAATCAACTGAAGGCAATACCAAGAATGTCCTGACAAAAAAAAAAAAATGACCCTTCTGAATTGGAGAACCCAGATTATTTCTTTCTACACATAAACTCGGTGGCCATCAGAGAGTTTTAGTAGACTAAGTATTTTGTGACCCCCAGTAATGTATTAAATTTAGCTATGACTTTCAGAATTTAGTAACCCTTACGGGGTGGTTATAAGGATCTTTTAGTCATATATACAACAAAGAGCACATTGAACTATTAATAATTTAGCAATAAGATTTAGGACAGAATTTCTTGTTCATTCGGTGAGATTTCTGATCTCATTGCTACTCAAACTCTGAAAACAACCTTATGAAGATGACAGAAAAATAATTGTTGTTCAGTGGGTATGGTTTATATGTGGATGTTTTATATGTCAACAACAATACATGAAAATTTTTTGTAATACTTTCAGAGCAGTAGCTATAAGAGTGAAAAAAAAAGTGTATTCAGAGTCGAAGGAAATTAATAAGATGTTATTTTATTGCTGGTACTGTCATTGAGCAAAACCATCTCTCCTTGATGGAAGGTCATCAATGCACAGTATATTCCTTCTAGCCATCTTTTTAGAAATTATAACGATAAACCATAAAGGAACTAAAAGAAGGAAAGAAAAGAACATTCAGATGCTCTTTTAGTGGCCATGGTGAAGCTACGGAAGAGTCCCTCCCTGGGTGGAGAAAATGATCGAGGTCAATCACCAGCTCACAGTGAAATGTGGCAGCCATCAGGGAGTGGCGGAGGGACAAGGGAGGACTTACTACTTTTGGCAAAGCGTATATAACAATCTGGAAAGGAAACAAAGGTCTCTCCTCATAAGGAAACAAAGAGAGTTGCGTGACCTGAGGCCTAAAGTTCAAAGTGATATCCTTGGACAGTTATCTAAGAAAAATTAGGCGATCCCTGAATAAAATGACTCATTTATTTCCTTTTCCTATATTAGTGATTATCAAACGTCAGTGTGTTTATATATCACTTGAAGCAGCTTATTAGAATGAAGATGCTGGTAGTTCATTAGGTCCTGTGGAGCTCTGTTATAAGTATGGATGATCCACACTTTGCAAAGCTTTACTGCCTCTTTCTATCCTCCCTACTTCTAAGGATATCACATCCTTCATATGTCATAGAGAAAACTGAAGCTATCACAGTACAATTACCCTTTATTAAAATATTTGCATCTCTAGCCATCTATTCTTCTTGAATTTTGGTCGTAATGAGCATATTGTATCCTTTGGACTATCCAAGATTCATCTCCTCTGCTTTTTCCCATCCCCTCTCATTTTATGGGGTCATTATGGCGTATCCTTATGTCTGCTCCACTTCTCTCTATCATCAGTCTTCAAATATCTAACATATTCCACCTGAACATTTCATCCCTTGATTCTACTTCTATTTTTTAACTACTTCTTTCCCCACTTTTCTTTTTTTTCCCTTTTAAAAGTTTTCTATGCTTGTTGCATCAACTTCTTTGCCATGATCCACTCCTTATCCTCTAGCTGGCTTATGCCAATATATCTATTCTGAAACTCTGCTCACTTATGGGATCTGCTAGCTCCCTGTCAACACTCAATTGCAATCTTTTTAGGTACAGCTTTTTGGATGTCTTATTTATCTCTCTCATTTTCTTGAAACACTTTCTTCTTTTGACTTGCATTTTTTTTTAATGATTTTGTTCCTCTTTCAGGGGAAAACTCTTTCACTCTTTCTGAATCTCTTACACCAACTTACCTTCCTATCACATAATTATTCAATATTGGATATCCTGGTAAGTTTTCTTTTTTCTTATTTTAAGCCTATTTCTAGATGATCTCATTCTCTTACATAAATATAATAATCATGTATATGCTAACAAGTCCCAAATATACATTCATCTGCTTGACCTCTTTTCTTAGCTCTTTTCTTAGCTAAGAACTCTCTCTGTCCATCCTATAATGATCACTTGTCTCCAGAAAAGCATTATTCATATTTAGTGTTAAATTCTTCTACTTATATTTGTTAGTGGTAACCATACAATATCTATTTAGGTAAAAAACAAAAAATCTGAACGACCTGATGGTGGACTTCTTAGCATTAGCTTTCTAAATGTAATAATTTGCTGAACTTCAGAGCTCCTCATTGAAAGCAATAAACGATATCTTAACTATAAAATTACTCAATTTCCTGTGATCTATGTTATTATCTAGTAAGTACATATTTGTAAAACGGTGTCCATTTTGTTTTGCCTATTTGTTTTATGTTCAGAATTTTAGAAAACAAAGAAAACCTTACATTACACTACTTGTGTATAAGTTTACAAACATTTTCATTTTGGGGATGGCAAGTTGAGTTAAGGTTCTTTAAAAAATAGGTCACTCAAAACATCATTCTTTTTTTTTAAGCAGCAGCGTGTACTTGATTGGTTTGGACTAAGTGTTTTAGATAAAGGAAACACTCTTGCTAAAATAACATGCAGTTAACAGCTGGAAAAAGAAGTAGTGAAGCGTTAAACTGTCCATTATACTTAAAGAATAACTTGGCTAAAATCCTTCCTTCCCATTAAAAGCTCTGAGTGTTCCTTTGGATTTATGAAGCTGAACTCAGGGTGTCTGTTAAAGCCACTTATCATTTCTTCATTTATAATTCAGACTAAATAATTAATTCATATCAGTTTAAGACTCCTTTTTTTAAAAAAATACAGGTTATTTTTAGCTTTTATAAAAAATAGTATTAGTATTTCAGAAATTAAAAAAAAAATGAGACTTTCTGAAAAGAACCATTAGGTATTTTATGGATTAGTAAGGTGTGTTTTGAATTTTATCCTCCTGGCTTTTTTATGATGTTTTGAGATTTCTTTTTTAAAAAAATCATATACCTTAGGCAACATACATTCTTAAGAGACACTCTATAATGTAGTTCTCTTGCCATCTCTTTTGAACTGAGGACCTAAAACAAAGGCCAAGGCCCCCAGTAACTTAATAGATTGACTGGCATAAGTCTGGAAAAACTTTTAGATATTTTTTCTTTTTCTTTTTCTTTTTTCTTGTATGCTTGGTTACTTTATGTAGACAGAAGAATATTTACATTTCTTGAATGTCTTTGGTGTGTCAGACATTTTAATAGGTACTGTGATTAGTTCGATATGTGATTCTCACAATAAGTGGGATCTGGCAAAATGAAGAAACTTATGCTCAGCAAGTAAAATTAATCTTTAAATTACAGTGATGGTTTTAAAGTAGAATTTATCTCTGGTCTAGCCTGTAGATTAAACATTCACTATTAGATTCCATCATTTCTGTTAATCAATCACTTGTATTATTGTTGGTCTTTGAAGATAGTGTGCATTTTTTCCTATGTCTTCTATTTTTTATTTCTCCATTCTTTCCCCTCCCCCTTTTTTTTTTTTTTTTTTACTTGCTGTAGATTCCCTGAATTTCTGGCATTTGAAATTTAGGAAACTAGGGGCCTATATTTACTTGAATATTGTTTCTTCCACATTCTCTGTTACCTCTAATTCTGGCACTCCAATTATACATATGTTGACACTTTCAGCATCTATTTTATGTTCTGTTGTGTTTAATTTTTTTCTAATTTATTTTTCTGCATGTACTTCTGTTTAACTATTTTATTTTGCAATGTCTTTTAGCTCAAAAGTTCTGTATCCTATTAAATCAAGCATATTATTAAAACTATTTATTGAGTTTTTATTTTAGGTATTCCATTCTTAGTTCTAGAATGTCATTTGTTTGAATCATTTTTTTATTGATGCTAAAATTCTTAAATTATTCATTCTTTTATTTATTTTGTTCATTATTTTTTCTAAATTTTCATGTCTATATTATTTTCATAGTTATTGTTCCTACTTTTTCTTCATGAAAAATTAATGTTTTATTATTTTAATAACTGGCTTTTCTATTTCTATTGATTACAACCTTTTTAGTCATATTTCTATTCTTATTTTGCCTGGTAATTTAACACAATGCACAATATTGCCTATAAAAAGGTTATAGTCTCTAGATAGTGTTGTCTTCTTCCAAAGAAGGTCAATTCTAATTGCTGTCATATCAGGCAGCCTGAGGGGAGAAAGTCTCCTTAATCCAACCAGGAACTAAGCTAAGTCAAGAACCATTTGTAGTTTTGGTAAAGCTCATTCTAGTTTTGTTTCAATCTTGTTAAAAAATTTTAGATCTTCAGGGGTCCTGAGATCTTGCAGTGTTTATTAAAACTCTTTTTTCTTGATCAGATCTGAACTGCAATTTTGGCTTCTTAGTACCGCGAAACTACCCAAAATTCTGAATTTCAGGGGCTTTTGGCTTAGCTTCTTAACTTTTGGCTTAGCTTCTTAACTTTTCACTCCATGAAACTTAACAATTTGGGAAATGTCTCAAAATGACAAACCTCCAACTGTCACACCCATTTCTTGCCACCTTTTTTTCTCTATATAATCAAGGCACAACAGTTCCTGACTGCCTTGGCAGCTGCAAATCTCAATGTTGTCTTTCCAGACCTATGCTGTTACTTAAAATTCTTCTGGTTTCTTGGGTTTGGCCCTTGGATAATTTTTCCACCTTTATTCTCAGGAAAAAAATCACCAAAGCCCTGGAGAAAATAAGAGATTGCAGAAATAGGCAAATAAAATGTTGACTGACTTACTTATATTTCTCAATATCTATATTTCTCAAAGTATATTAGTAAATTTGCATATTTTATTTATGTAAGCATTAACATACTAAGGCAAGAGAGTTTATTATAAATATACATTTCTAAGAAATATTTTTGAAGAATATCAATAGTTATAGTTTGAATGGAAAATATTTTCTGGTGAAGTAATATGAAAACATAATTTATTTTAGACTTTGAAAGTTGTGTAAACATGATGGATTGAATGTTTTCAATACTGTGAGAATTTAATATAGCATAAGACATGATTAACTAATTTGAACAGTTTTGTATTCAAAATTTCAATTTGTAAGACATGTACTTTTCAAAAAGACTCCTAGGTTAATGAAAAATTTCATGACAGTTATCAATATGTAGCTGGAAAAAATAAGTAATAAAAAATATCCATTAAAATTTATTCATCACTTTAATTTTTAAATGAGGATTCTTAATAAGCAGTATAAATTTAGTTCATGTATCTCTTAGAGATATATTTAGAGTAAAATGTAAAAACATATATTTCTTTCAAGTAAAGATATTTGTGTCATAGATTTAAATTTTTACTTTTTACATATGTAAATATGGTATAACTAGGGATATTTTTCTCAATATCTTCATTTTTATTGGTAAAGATAATAGCTGTACTTAGAAAGTACTCAATGATGTGCTTTGTAGATGTTTAATTTTTCTGTAATTTTCTACCATATGTAAAAAAAATACTATCACTGTTAAAGATGGTACTTCTATGCTTTTGCCATAGAATGACCTAAATGATTTAAATAGTCTTGTTTTGATATTTATGAACTTTGTATACATTGCATAATAAAAGGTAACATAAACAAAGATAGTATAATAAGTACCTTCAAGTTTAATTTAACCATTGTTTTAAAAATTAACAATGTAAATGCAAATGTCTAATTACATATTTTGTCGAAAGTGGCATGATATACATTTTTAAATATTGTAATTATTCTCAAGTTGCAGAAGCCAAATGCAAAAACTGGAAGTTCATTTGACTTTTGCTGGTGAGCATAAATATTTTTCAAGACTAAAAAAATAAATTTTCAATGTCAATATATTCTCAGAATATGATACTATTAAAAATATATGATAGAATGATTTAACATTTCTATGTACCTTCTTAATAAAATCTAATAACACATGAAATTTGGTACTCAGCTTAGACTTTTATAGTAATAGATGCTTAAAGAAAAATATTATTTTTAACAAATGATTTTATTTTTATATCAATTAGATGCTACTTCAAATAATGAAAAGTATTATAACATAAAAGGCACTAAAATAACATAAACAAGAAATCAAATGCATGCAATTGTAAATGATTAAATCTTTACTGTGTATGAAGTGCTTAATGTTTCATTTGGAAATTTTTGAGTAAAGTTTAATAGTACTACCTAGGGAATAACGTGTTCAGGCCTTATTTAATTTAATGCCTTCTTAAAGGGACTTTGAAACACATATACATTAAAAATCATATAAAAGGAGCATATAGTAGTTTTATGACACACTATTGCATGGCTTTTGAAATTATATAGCAATTTTCCATTTTAAACAGCTTTAAAGAGCAAATTTGGTAAGCTAAAAAATGGTAGAATCACATTAGTCAGGAAAAAAATATGTATGTTTATGGAGACCTAAATTAACATAAAAATAAAAGTATTAGCTTCATCTTTATAAAGTAAGTTGGGTAAATTGGTAGCTCAGATAATTCACTTTCGACCTGTTGTACCCCTTAAGTTGTAGTAAGCTATTACTTAATAATTTATTTTTATCACTTGTTCTTATTAATCACTTTTGGGAAAAATATATGTAATAAACTATTAAAATTACCTAACTTTTTACATTTAGACTCTACAAATTATCAGAATTTTGAGCTAAACAGTTAAGATTTTGATGCATTTTATTGATATTTGGTTTAGCTTTTGTTGTTGTTTTGATTTTAATATAGTAAATGAATTAACTTGTTTTTCTAAGTTCTGTTTTGAGTTTATAAGACTCATAGCTATGATGTGAGTAATTCAACCATTTTTCACCTTACACATTATTTTCACTGAAATGTCTTTCTTCAGGTTTCCGACCAGAGGAAAAATTAGGTAATTACAGGACTTTATCTTTTGTTTATACTAGAGGAATGTGTGAGCAAAATAAATCATTTTGATATATGTCTTTGTAGCATTAGATACAAATGTTCCATGCCCTCTTATTTTAATACTTATTTCAGTAAAAATTATTTAACCTCATATAAGGATAATTTTTGTTTGTTTGTTCTGCAACTATTCTTTCTACCTGAGAGAAATTCTAATTCTTAATGAGGTTTTACTTATGACATTGATTTCACAGTAAAATGAGTACCTTCTCAAGGTTCCCTCTGCCTTCAAAATAAAACATACTAATATGAAGAATATTGAGAGATCATTTAACTTCCAATACTTATGCTTAACCTAAGCAATATTAAGCAAAAATGATGATCAAATTTACAGAGCAAATGAGTAATAGAAATAGGAGAAGAAGGAGATGAAAAAAATGGAATGCCTTTCATGTGTTGGGCCTGATGCTAGTAACTTAGAAGTGTTACCTCTCTAAATCTCCTAATATTTCTGTAAGATAGACTCCCCATTCCATAGATGAGGAAGCTGGATCTCAGAAAAAGTTAGATGACCATGAAAAATATATATTGTTTTTTCAGTGCGAAATGTGTAAAGAAATTTTAAAACCCATGGAAATACGAAGTTTAGTGCAGATAGCTAATTGCCTCTGCTACCCCCTTAATGTTTCTATGTTAATTAGTGGTCAGACCAGCGCTGTCATTATGGTGTATTAGCAAAGAGACCTTTCCAGATTAATTTTCAAGGGAAGCTTTATTCAGTCATAAGATTTCATATTCCTTTAATCTTCAAAGACCAGTGATCCAGACTCATTTTCTGCCTTTCTCTGGTAAGTCCGGTTTTTCCCTAGGTCCTCTTCCTTAGTATATCTGTAGAAATCCCAGACCAAGCTCTCAGATCCCACATATCTCTCTGCCTTCTTGGCCAGTACTTTGGCTCCAGGCTACTCTCCTCTCTGGTCTAGTTCATTACTTTTGGTTTAAAGACTAGCACTCTTAAAGTGTTGCAGTTCCTTTTGCTGTATTATTTTATCCCAGTTGTAGACACAACCCCATAATTTCTCACAATTAAAGCAGAAATCAAGGCCATAAAACTTAATAAGACTTTACTGCAACAGAATTTTAAATTGGTTACTGAGCATACCTATCCCCTGCTGCAGATGGTAGCCATCTCTACATTTCAATGATGGTTGCCAGGCAAAACACAGGATGCATAGCTCAATTTGAATTTCAGAAAACAAATAATATTTTAGTGTAAAAATGACCAAAATATCTAGACGTATTTATACTAAAACCTAGACATAATTATACCAAACATTGAGAAGTACTTAAATTGAAAAAAAAAATATTGGTTATCTGAAATTTCAATTGAACTGGGTGCCTGTATTTTTATTTGCTAAGTCTGGCGACCCAGGTTTCAGGTGCCAGGTTTCCTTAACTACATGAGAGATTTTCCCACTGTTCAGCCTTCTAATTTCTCATCAGCCCTTTTTATTCTTAGATCTATCACTTAAATATCAAGAATTTTTTAAAGTATATTTAAAATATATACCTTGTGTTTTTCTTGAATAACTAGCATCAGAAGACTTAAATTTTGGCTCTTACTCCATTTATAGGCTTTGGACATGAAAATGATTACTGAATCTTACTGAAACTCCTTTTATCTATTGCCATAGACAAAATGTTTGTCTCTTCCCAAAATGCATATGTTAAATTCTAGTGCCCAAGGTGATGGTATTTAGAGGTAGAACCTGTGGGAGGTGATTAGTCATGAGCCTGGAGACCTCCTGAATGGGATTAGTACTCATAAAAGAGACCCTCTGCTCCTTATTTCATGTGAAGACACAGTGAGAAGATGGCTGTCTGTCTATGAACCAAAACTCGGGCTCTCACCAGATACCAAATCTTCCAGCCCTTGATCTTGAACTTCCCAGCTTCATAAAAAATACATATTTGTTTAAACTACTCAATCTGTGGTATTTTATTATGGCAATCCAAACTGACTAAGACATCCAGATTCAAATTTAGCTCAAGCTGTACCCTCTGCCTTGCATGGTGGCTATGAAAATTAGATGAGATAACAAAGAAGAAAGCATTTAGAAAACAGAAATCTAACTATAAAAAATATGTATGCTTTGTATTGCCTTTTAGGTTATGTTTTACATTGTTTCATTTTATAGCAATATAATGAGAAGAAATCTATAAATCATAGGCAGATGGTAGAAGGAAATCAACAACAAGGATAGAACACATAGCCTTTGATCCCTTTACTCTAGAGTCTTCTCTGTGTCAATCAGTCAGCTGGGCTGCAGTATCTCTCCTGATTCCAATCTCAAATATTCCAATTTGAAGTTCTCCAGTCTGACTCTGCCTTTTTCTGTCTCTGACCTGCACTATAAAGCTCATGTTAAATTGAAATTGGGTGTGTTGTGTCTCAAGCGCCTTCATCCTTCATTTCAGTGTTCAGTGTGACCTGACCTTAATTCTTGATGTTCAATATCATGGTGGTTGGTTTGTGTCTATATCTGGGTGTGTCCCCATGTGCTCTCTTTTTCTCTAGACTGTTTTAAGAATTCAAAGTTCCCAGTATCAGTGGTGTTAAAAGAAGGATCCTGTCTCCTCTCTCTGATATTAGAAAGGTCTTTCCAAATTATTTCTCCAAATTTTGCTTTCTCCAAATATTTTGAATTTTTTTTTATCTTTTTGACTTGTTGATGTATTCTTGGAGCTAACTGATATCAGATGCTCTCTAAAGTCTATGAGGATTGTCCTTAGAAGACAGAATATATAAACTCTATGTAAATGTAAGGTTTAAATTGATACCTAAGTACTTCAACTGTGCTCTTTCTATTTCTGTCTCCACGTGATATGCTATTGAAATCCAAGAGTTAGTCAGCTTTTCTTCCAAACCTAACCATTCATTTGGGCTTAGAAGAGGGTTTTTCTCCAGGGTATACATTGTGGGGAAAACAAAGCAAGACAAAACAAAACTTGAGTAAAACATTTGATTAAGTGCTGCTATCAGGACACACAAAGTACATAACAATGATAAGATTTCCCCCTTTTCTTAGGAGGGGGATATCCTTCGAGACTTATTAACTTCCACTGCTTCCTTCCAAAATATTTATCTGGTGAAAAAAATGTTTCTGTTTGTAATATTGAATGCTTATAAATTTTTTGAATAATTTAATTGTGTACATTAAGATCCATGGAGAGATTTCTTCTGTGTTGCTGCTTAAGATATGTAAGCTTTCAAAATGGAGCTATTTTGGGGGAAAACAGTTCAAGTACTCATGTACTATGAGAAATATTACTTATTTGGCAGGATTGCCTCCCTGTTGTTGAATGTTTGGCACACACACTGTGCTATCAACTCCTATCATTCCTCCATGCTAAAAAAAACACTCAAGGCATCAAATAAAATAATTTGGCAAACTCAACTAATATATTATGTAAAAATCAAATCAGTTTTCACATTCAATTATTTGAAAGGTCATTAAAATGTTTTGTTTTCATTAACATTTTAAAGTATTTTTTGTTTTTGTTAAGGAAAGAGAAATGTCATACTTTGTAGATTTAAGTAAGTAAAGTTTCACTGTATATTATTTAGAGTCATTCTTACACAATTTAGTATTTTTATGTAATATTTGACTTTATAACAATAGATTTTTATGTATTTTTTTAATTCCAACTTTTAAAATTAACATGTACCAAATTTTAAATTATTATTTTTTGGAATAATTAGAAAATGGGGAAATTTTTGCCAAATAAGATAGAGGGTATTCAGTTAAATTTGAATTTCAAATAATTTTTTTTTAGTATAAGTATCTCCTATGTCTTATGTGATATTTGGGATTTGATTATTCAGAAAAAAAAATCATTGTTTATCTGAAGTTCAATTTTAACTGAGCATCCTGAATATATATGGTAACTCTAGAAGGGAAATAAAGCAAATGGTACAGAAAAATTGACGTATCATCAACAAAGTTTTGGAAGGTATGCTTACTTGTATAACTGGATTAGAACTCTAATTTTTTAGTTGCAAAGTGAAGAAGAGAGTTAGTTATGGTGTTTTCTTAGAGGAAGTTACTGCATTCTATGGGTGTGGCCAGACTCTGCTTAAATTTTAAGATAAAAGAGACGTACAGAGATTGATGAACTTGCCTAAACAAGCAAATAGCACAGCTAAGACTATTTTGGTGACTACAGTTGGTTTGTCTCCAAAGACCACCCATCACTCTAAATGTTTCATTCTTGAGGAGGGCATTGCCACCTACCCAACAGGTATTCATCTGCAGAGTTCTTCATTTGCCAAATGTGTATGATAAGGTCAATTTTGCAGTGTTGTGAAGTTTTGCTAAAACATATTTATAGCATAACATAAATGATAGACATTTAACACAAATATATTTTTTTCTTATGCATTTAAGTTTCTTTAAATCTCTAGGATCATGACAGGATTCAAAAATGAGGACCTAGAATGATGAAATTGAGAGGAGATTATTTTGAATCACTTATTGGAAAGGCATCAAATTGTCAGTTAAAAGAAAAGAAAAGGGGAGAAATGCTTTCTTACATCAGTGTATTATTCACAACCAAGCAAAATAAATTTTCAAATATTGCATGGAAACTTGTAGAGATGAAGATTTTGAAATATATTTAGTGAGGAAGGAAGATAATGAATTTATGCTAATAGGTCTAATGTCACTAACTTTCAATGCACATATTATTATTGATATTACTTATATTCACTGTTGTGATTATTATTCTATTTTATGTATTTATTAGGACTCTCAAAGTTTTATGTCTAATTTTGTTTTCTAAGTCTTTTTTAATCCCTTGTAATAATAATGTAAGCTAACATTATGAGACTCTGTGCTAGCATTTGACCTGTACTAGTTCATGAAACCCTCAAGATATCTCTACTCATTATGTGTGTTTTTACTACGTGCATGTTTTAGATGTGAGTAAACTGAAGGGCAGTGGGTTCAGTAAAATGTTCAAGGTCACAGAGCTGGTAAAGGGAAGAGCCAAGGTAGAGCCCTGTGTTTTGCTATTTTATTTCTAGCAATGTCTTAAATCCATTAATCATCCTGATTGATTAGTACCTGTGTCAAATCAATGGTGAAAAACTATCATCCCTGGAATGAGGAGTGATTCTTTTCTATGTGGCTTCAAACCCTTAGAATCTTTCCCATTTTAGAGTTTCCTTGGGTTTCTGCCTTATTTCTCTAAATAGTTATTTTAATGGGCTTTCTGATTTTAATGTTAACTGAATTGAATTAAAATTTTATTTTATTTTATTTTAAAGCCTGAGGGGACACATTCTAACTTAAAGTTAGCTGGAAGTCCTGATGTAATTTTTACTGGTGTTATTTTTGAGAATAAATTAACGGCATCCTAAAAAGGCAAATGAGAAGGCATTTTGAAGTGGTGACATTAGAGCACTAACTAACAAGAGGCATCTGGATATGATAAACAAGCTTTTAAGCTACCCCTGTAGGTCAAGTCCTGGCTAGGATGTAATCAGTAAGTGCTCTGGATTCAGCCACTTAGCTTGGTTCCACTGTGGGTTCTTCATCTAAAAGTGAACACCCTAATGTTAATCTTACAACATTGTTGTAAATATGTTATTAAAACGTATTTATAGCACAATATAAAAGGTAGGGACTCAATAAATGGCAGTTATTTTTATTAATATGCTTCGAGCTATGTCCACTGAATTCATTTTCTGCAGAGATAAAGAAATGAGCTTTTTGACAGTGTTTTTCTCTCCTATAGGATTAGCTGACTAGATGGTTCACTAATGGACTGATTCAGCTGTTGTTACAAATACTTTATAGTTTCTGGACAATAAAGGCTATAGTTACAACAAATAGGCTTACTGTGGTTTCAGCTTTAAAACAGCATGCATGCTTTTCCTTTGTTTTTGTTTGCTTTCAATGAAGCAAAAGATACAAGTTATTTTATGCAACTTAAATTTTATGACTGTTAATTTGGTCACTCGTTAAAATAAATGGCAGTTCAAGTTGTAGATTCCGAACTAAACTCCAGTATCAACAATGCTATTCTCCAATGTTTGCTGCTCCATCAGATGTACTGTGTTTATCCAAGATTGCAGAATTTGGAAAAAAGAATAGGTCTTCATCTCAAATAGAAAATGCATTTGTTGAGTAGACCACTGTGGACACCAAGAAGTTTTGGATCATTTGAGTACATAAATTAATTGAATATTGTTCTACAAAAACTCCTTTCAGTGTTTAAAACTACTGACTTGTTTGTTGATGCAGATTAAAAATATACAGTGAATTCTATCCCAAGTATATTTTGTTCTATAAATGGACCATGGGATAAACAAAAAATCCACCAGAAGAGCACAGAGGGGTATTTTAATAATATTTATGAGAATCTTTCAGGAAGATAAAATTTTAAAAACTAATTGAAATAGGTCTTTTTGCCTCTTGTCTTTATACAACTTCATGAGTAGTCACTAAAATAATTCTATCAAAGTTCATGTAACTGATATAATTTCATTGACTTTTACTGGACATAACTCAGTTAAAAATATCTCACTTAACATTCTAATAAGAAAAAAAAATGTCAGATTATTATTATAATGGAACGTTTCTTGTATCTTTTCTCAAAAATGAGCAACTTCCCAAATGTCATTAGACATTAGACATTTTTACCCCCCCACCCCAACCATTTGCTTTACGGGATAAAACTGTGTAGGTTCGCATGTGAGCGTGCCAGCTATCCTGAGGGAACCTTTGGTGGGAAAGAGCTACTAGATGCTTCAGTTAATCTTTCACCCCCTATACCCAGGTCCAACGGCAATGGGACTACAACAGACCCCCACCAGAGCTTCCTCTGGCTTGGTCGTGCCCAGGAGTAGTTCACTGTCTTTCCGGGTCTAACACGTGCGCTAATGCTCTAGCTCTAGGGTAGGAGAGAGGGGCAGGTGGTGCACCCTAGGCGACTGGAGAGGCCTCAGGATCCCACCTCCGCCTGGAACAGCGCCGCCTTCACCTTCATTGCTCCCCAGTGGCTTTTGTGGGAGCCCCTGACTCGCACACATGTTGGACCCCCTTGGTCCTGCATAGGGGCCATGCTTATGTCTGTATGGTTCCAATTTAAGTATATGTGCTGCTGAAGTGAGCACTTTAGACTTTTTTTTTAAAAACACATCAGCTGTATTTTGTACTTTGCCATTCTGACAAGACATCTAAAGTGTACTATGTTTGCTGTCTTAGTGCAAGTTCAACAATTACTCATTGATAGATTAACTATGGCTTTCCAGAGTAAAGTTATTATTTTAAATGATCTGTTTTGCTTATGTATGTTGCTATTATTTCTAGGGGCTGGAAAGTTAATATTTACAACCTTCACCCTCATACCTTTAGCTAGGATTCTACAAATTAATTACATTCTCCACCTAGGTTGGGGCATTTTTCTAATTCAAGGTCCCAGACTGTCCCAGTTCCCTGGATAGTCACCATGATAGTATGTTATTGAACAACTTCAATGTGCTGTTTGGTGGTAACCAGACTGTGCCTAAGAGGTTGCTCCATGGAAAGTCAGTTCTTCTGAGCTCTGAGAGTCATCTTGTAGGTTCTGACCAGGGTCCTATGCTTCAGCCCTTTCATTGATTTCTAAGCACTTGATTCGCTTCATTATTTATATCTGCTTAAAACACATAGGTGGCTTCTTTTTTACTACAAAGCCTTAAGTAATTCAAATGAACTGCTTTTGCACTCATTTGTGTGTGTGTGTGTGTGTGTGTGTGTGTTTGATTCACAAAACAATTATAAATAGGTAAATAGCATTGTTAAATAGCTAAAACCTTAGAATTACTCATTACTATTTATTATACCTGTGTGTACAACTATAATATAGTTTGTTTTGCACTGTAAATCCCAAAATGTGTCATATTATTCTGTCAAGTCAGGTTGCCAACATAAAGCCAATATAAAATGGTTTTATAGGAGTTTACATATAATCTTTAACAGCTGGGCTTGAAAATAATTCAGGTTTTAAAGTTGGAAATGTCTTCTATTTTACTAGGTAAAGAAATAAAAATCTGAGAGGAAGGATTAGGTGATGTAATTTCTTCTGTTTGATACTAAAATTCCATAAGAATCTATATTTGAGAAATATAAAAATATTGCTGAAATTGCACTTTTCTAGGACTTTGAGAAGTGTGGGTGACAGAATGCATTTTATGAACATTTTTTATGCCTTGTAAAAATAGCATTACATATATATGTTTAATTCTATATAACAATGAACTTACTTTCTCTCTGTTTTTTATATTCATTTATGGTTTACTACTTCAGGCATTAAATCAAGAATCTAATATGTTGAGGGAAAAGGTTTTATATCAAAAGCTTCTTTCTTCAAGAAAATATTTGGTGGATTCCCACATGTCTACTAAAATAAAAACTAGTAAATACTATGTATGGGTATCACAATATTCTTTTCAAGAGTTTGGCAGCAGAATTATTTGAGTATGTCATTCTATCTTGAAAGCCAGCTATGAGTTTATGAGGAAGAGGGGAATATATCTATAAATTACTTCTTGCAAGGTTAAGAAGCTTTTGGATTTAAGATCCAGTAGTACTAATTAAAATATCGTGGTTTTCAACAAAATGGTAAGTTACGTGTGATTTAGTTTGCACTGAAGTGAAAGGAACATCATCACTTGCTTACCAAAGAAGTCAGCCATTTAGACATAGATGCAGTGTTCTTAAGTCACAGTTCATTGCAATGGACACACAATCCACAAGTGCATTGTGCAATGAGCTTGTTGATATGGGATGGAGCAAGGATCAACTTAGCTTTTAAGCATCTGAGCTCTGAAGACTCAATATCTGGGTTCAAATCCTGACTCCATTAAATTTCATGATTTTGGTCATGTCACTGAACTTTCAGCCTCATTTTTTCTTGCTGTAAAAAAGAGGATTTTAATTGTGTCTACTTTATGTAACTGATGTGAGAATCAGATGAAATGATTCAAGATGTGAGTGAAAATTCTCTCACAGGAAATACGCACCATTTATTGATTCTAAAGGCAGAAAAAATGAATAATTCTACCAGTACATAAACTGACACAGATTAAAACTTGCTGAAAAATACAAGATATATAAGACTAAAATATTTTTATAATTAAAGAAGGTATGACTAAGCCACTTGAAATGTTTCTTCCACTCAGAGTAGCTTTGCTAATAAACAGTGGGCTTGGCTATTGGGTGTGAACACCTTGTGCCCTAGCCCCCTCCCACATGTGCTGCAAGAAACGTACAAACACATCTTGACACCTCTATACCCTGCTCTCTATGCAGGGTGACCATATTAAGTTTATAGTCAGGCTAAGGCTACAGGATGCAAGATAAGGGATTTCAATGTGTGTTAGGAATAAAGTCAGCAAGTAGCCTTGCACACCCTGTGTGTCTGTGGGCTCACTCAACTGTGTGCATGGCTGGGCATGTGCCAGCAGGGTTTTATGATTATGAGCTCTACTTTGCTAACCTGGGACTTAGCCAGCAGGCTTGGAATCTCTGCTTCTAGCCTTACATTTTCAGAGCAAGACTAAATCTTCAAGATAGGTGACAGCGCTTTAGATGTAACACTTCTATGCAGATTATCTGAGAACCTGTATATATGGTAATGCTGACCAGAGTCTCATCATTTGTTCTAAAAACTAGTTAAGCTGTTTGAAATAGAAGGAATAGGTGGTGGTAATTATTTTAGGTTAATATAGTGAATTTTTTTATTATGAATTTATTCCTCCATCCAAAATATGCATTTATATTAATAAAAGTTGATGTCAAAGACAAAGAATTTTATTGAACAAAAGAACTGAAATCACACATCAACCTCCGCAGCCTTTTTTGAAGTCTAATGATAATATTAACATCAGTTCTCCACCTTCTTTTTAGTGACTTATTCTACTATCAATTTTAGACTTCAAAATCCATTATTATTATTTTTTTATTTCAAAACTTTTTAACCTCCTGCTGTTATTTGCATTACCTACAGGCATGACACAAGACTATTTTTTCATGTCTTAGAAAGCCTCCATTCAATTATCTAAATAATGAATTACGTTATAGATTTAAATAAAAATAAACATACTAACTTCTTATTTTCTTTAGATTTCTGCTCAAATGTCACCTTAACATTCTTTGACTACACTACATAATAGTTCCCCACCCACAGAATTCCTTATTATTTATATCCGCTTGTATTTTTATTTAAAACACTAATTGCCTTGTGTTATATCTTGCTTGTTTTGAGCTTCTCTGCACTCAAAATATGAGCTCATCAAGGACAGTGACACCATTTGTTTATTTATTTGTTTCTTTGTTTTAAAAATGGCTTATCTCCAAGCAATGAGTTCCAAGCATATATTAGGTGCTCAATAAATATTTTCAAATAATGAATGGCATGACTTTGTCACAGAGCATACTCAATATCCAGAGAATGAAGATGGAGAGAAAGCTCATATAAAAAGTAAAACTTTGGGAAAATAAACCAAAGAGTGAGGCTAAACTTTTAAAATTTCTCCCCAGGGAAAAGCTTTATATAAAAAGAAGTGAGTTTAGAGGAAATTAATAGACTTCCTTTATATTTGGCTGTTAATATCTAAAGTTTGCAGCAAAGCGTGATAGTGTAGAACAAAGGTTGACATGGTAAAAATCTGTATTTTAATTGATAGTTGGGAAGGTACGTCCACTGTGATGGGCAAAGGACTGAAGCAGGTCCTCCCTTGAAAGGTAGATGAGAGGAAGATAGGTGGTAATGCAGGGATCAGTTCTTCCAGAGAAGAAACACACACACACACACACACACACACACACACACACACACACACAAATGTATGCATGGAAGCACACACATAGATATATATATACACACATCCATGTGTATATGTTCATTTCTATGTTTCTAAGTTTACAGATTTATTTCTAGTTGTATTTATAAATACAACTAGATAAGTTATGGCCATTTTTCAAAGTCCTTGATGGAATTTTTTGTTGACTCTAGTAGAATCCTCACATGACTATTTTATGTTTTAAAGCAAATTCTTCACTAATGAGACTGTGCAGATATGTTCTAAACAGAGAGATAAATGCTATTGCAGTTGATTTTTGGTTTTACCATGTGATATTTGGGTAGTAGAGCTTACCAGACCAAACTTTTTCCTTTCAAAATTTTTTCCCCCCAGCAATAATTGTATTCTCTCTCTATCTGAAACTTTTCTTCCATGTTTGTTACTGAGATGTGTCCCATTTTATCATTTAAACTGCCTAATTTACTTACACTTTTGTTTATGGCTGAAACTTATATTGTATGGTTCTTTTAAGTTCAACATAATCATATAGCTAAATCATAAACATATTATGTATCTGTAGAACATCAGAATATAACAATAGGACCGAACCACTATCATGTAGTATGCTTCTACTTTAAATAGGAGTGTACTCTAAGATGGCGGAGGAGATATAAATTCCTACAATGTGTTATAAAATTTCTTCAAATTATTGCCAAATTTTATAAGAATCTCATTAAATTTGAGTTGTCTGCATTTCTGAGTATGGACAGGTGCTGGTGTTATGAATCATGTAGGCATAGATATATAGGTCGAGGTAGTGATCAAAATGTCAGCAATTTTTTTTACATCTCAGTAACTCAGGTTACTTTTGTAGTATAGTATGAGAATCTTTTCGACTCTCTCTCACTCTTTTTGCATGTATGGACACTGTGGAAGATTCAAAGAACAGTCAATTGTTATTCTAAAATAATAGCTAATGACAATATGGCTATTCTCTTTAGAGTCACTTTTCTCTGTGTATCCGCTAAATGGTCTTCCACTGTGTTTATGCTTCTCTTATTTGGGCAAGGATTTTAGTTACATGGAGAGAAAACATATTGTAATGGTTAAAAGCATAGACATAGAGTTGAATACTTTGGGTGTGAATCTCTAAAAGCTCCTGAACTTATTAAGTGTGTAATCTTAGAAAGTTATTCGATTACTCCCTACCTTAGTTATAACTCTTCCAGGGTTTTAAAGATTCATGGAGATTTTTAAAGACCTTAGAGTATTGATTGCCATCATAAGTACTATCTGAAGATTTATGATTATTGTTCTGTTGTAAAAATTATAGAATGGAGCAGGTGGGAAAAACATACTGAAGAGAGAAGAGAGTGACTATGAAGGTTGTACTCTGCATGCCTTTAAGGTGGCCTCACTATCATAGACTAAATATGAATAACTAAGAGTGGTACCTACATAACTTCTGAGCTCTGAAGTTTATAGGCTTCATATTCAGAGTTGCTTTCAAATATTTTTTTTGTTCATTATTTATATATACTCATGGGGACAAAAAGGGAAAATTTGTCAGATGACACTTGTGACAAAAATGGTAAAAAAGAGTATTTCCATTGTTGTGAAAAAAAACATAAGTGGACTGTATAAATATAATCTATATTGTTAGTTGTTAAAATTCCCTTTGTTCTCTGAGAATTAAAGAAAAAGAAAACTATATGAGAAGGCGACTGTGATGTTGGAACTTTTGTGAGGAAAAGCATTCGTGTTTTTCAATAGCTCATATCTTTCTGAATCACTGTACATGATTTATGTGAAAGATAAAGCATAAACTTCAGTTAGGTGAATTCAAACTGCACCAGAAATTTCTGCCAAGAAAAGCAGTGAGGAAATTCCATAACTCCTCCATGTACTGGCTCAATTCCATTTGAATATATTGAAAAATAACAGATAGCCTTCACTCTTAGAAGACGGTGACTTGGTCACCAGTTGCATCAATTGTTTAGGATGGCAGTAGCTGAATGTTCCTTTTAGATTTTTTTAAAAAATGGTGTAAATTAATGAATTTTAAATTCGTTAATTTTTTACTACTATTATTATAATGTTAATAAAATAATCATGTTTCTCTTTTGGTTACTACAAGTCACTATTCTATTAACATGTTTTAATAAATACCCTAGTGGCTTCTCTTTACCTGGTTTTTCTCCATCCTACTGCTCCCAAGCAGAGCCTGAAATAAAGACTTGCATGCAGATAACTTATTTGAGCCTCTGGTTGGGGAAAATGAGGAAAGGGAAGAACTGAAATCCAAGCCAGGAGACATTGTTGAGTTGAATTGATACCACTACGTGTAACTGGGGCTTGAATCCTGATGGGTAGTTCTGAGGTCTCTTTAAGGTAACATTAACCCAGGGATACCTGTTTCCACTTACCAAGGTTGCCTCACAGGGCATTGCCTATAAGTTCATGTATAAGTTCAAGTTGCATAAAGGCAAAGGGTGTAAGGCATGTAATGCAGCTGAGATGAAATGCTGCTAGGATACACTTGTCCAAATCTGGTGGCTATAACAATGATGAAGAAAGAGAGGTTCCATTTAGATATGAGTGAGGCACAGCAAATGTCTAAGACAGTAGCTCTACGTGGAGAACACAGTGTAAGTATCATAATCTTTAAGTCATTTCATTTCAATCTCATGCTTATTGAACATGCTTATTAAATACAATGAATAAAAACCCAGCTATGCTGTGTATACCATTTTAATATATGAGTGGTTCTTCTACAAGGGGATAGATGATTCACATTTTTTGTCTCTCATGTAATGAGATATAACATTGTTTTACTATGTTTTAAAAAATTTCACATAAATTTTTGTGGTAGTTGCTGTTTATCCCTTTCTTAAAATTTTCTTTAAAAGCAGGAAACTGGGATTCAAAACATTTAAATAACATGTTCAAAATCCCTTTGTTACTTTGCTCTTAAGTGGTGTTATACAATCCATTTTTTGCTGTTGTTACGCCAGATCACCTCCTACACAGCAGTGTTTTAGATGAAGATTATATAGAAGAAAAATACCACAGATTATAATAAAAAAATTGTAAGCTCACGAGCAGCTCTGTGAGTTTTATTCTCTTTGTGCTGAGCAATAGTTTCTCATGTGCTCCACTGATCTGTCCCTATCCATGGCGAAATATTCAAGTCTCTTAGATTTAAACATCGTAATTTTACTTCAGTTTTTTTAGATACTTAATCTCTTAATTATCTTTTATGTACTAAATATTATTAGCTGTAAGGAAAACAATTTTTTTAAATATTCATCACATAGAATATAATTTACAAATCAAAATTTCAAGGAAAAACTTTTTTATGATTCTATTAAAGCCTCAAAATGAAATGCAAGTATATTTAATTACTTTCCAGCCAAATGTTTTCTTCTTTATACTTTCTACAACTTTTGATAAAGAGATGAGCTCTCTATTTTTTCTAGCTGACAATCATAAACCTTAAGTTAAGAATAATATAATTTTTATTTGTAATTGTTAAAATAATTTATTATATTACTTTTTTTTTAAAAGAAAGGACAATTATGTGTTAAAATTACTTGATTATCTTAAATTCTCACACTTTCATGTACTCATTAATTTTTTTGGCTGTTTAGATTACTCAAAAAATATTTTTTAAATGCTATTTTAGTTTTCTGCTGAAACAAAACAAAAGAAAACAAACAAACCAAAAAAAACTGGAAGCGTTGCAAAGCCTCCACACATAACATGTCACAAGTGTATATATCTGACAATCCAGGCCATAAAAAATTATTTTAGTAACAGCCTCTTCATGTGTTTTATAATGAGGGTTTTAGGTTGTCACAGTCTAAGCTTATTTTAATTCTTTTCCTTGGTGCTGTATTATGACCAAAGATATAAAATTCATCAAAGCAGTATGGTGGTGACTTGCACACTAAAATTATTAATATGTAATTTAACCAAAATAAGATTGTACTGAGAATGCTAGTTCTTGTTCCTCTTATGTTTTTTGTTTTGTTTTGTTTTGTTTTGTTTAGCTTACTCTTATCCTAGATTCTCAGAAATAAATTTATGTGTTGCTGTTTTACTAGAAAGTGCAATCCAAGGGATGTGGAACAGAGGGGAAAGGGATGGGAGACAATGAAGGAAGGAGAGCAAATCAGAGAATGTGCTACCAGCTGGCTATAGCTCAGTTTAGGGACAACTTGATCTCTCAGAACTACCTGCTAAGGAACCAATATGAAGTCCTGCTGTCTCTCATGGCAGTCTTTGGTAGGATAAGGGATGTTATGTACTGAATGTGTACCCCAAGAAGTCATATGTAGAAGCCAGTATTTGCTGAAAAAAAAATCTGCGTATAAGTGAAGCCATGCAGTTTAAATTTATGTCGTTAAGGGTCAATTGTAATTAATTTTTCCTACTTTCTCCCAGTAAAACTCTTACAAAGATATTATTTTCAGAATAAATTCTGTACTCTTTACTCCAGGCTCATCTCTCTTCATCTACTCCTTCTCTATTCTCTGAACTCCACTCACAGAAAATGTGCTGTTCTTCCTCTGAACTCATCACATCTTCTTATATCTCTTTATTCCTGAAGATCATCTTCCTTCTGCTTTCTTTTTGAATCACTTTTATATATCATTTAAATCTGAGCTTCAAGATGAATGCATTTTTTTTCTCTAAGAAATAATAACCTCCATTCAGGTCTGGTCATTTCTCCCTTCTACCTACTAATACTGTTTTATGCTCTCAGTTATACATTTTATATTGCACTGGACTTTGCAACAATTAGTTCATATAGTCCAACCACTTCACCAGAGTGTGTCATCTTGTTGGTGTCTCTGATGGAAGAGAGTACCTGGCGTATGGTAAAAATTCAATAAATATTTGCTAACTCAACAAACAAGTAAATCTACCTTAAGTTTAATATGGAGTGTAAATTTGAAGAGGGGCATGAATAAAAGAAAAATTAAAGGTTGTTACTTTAAAATTTATACTTTTGTGTTTGTATTATTAAGACTGGACTCTTATTAGTTATGCTGCGATGTCATCTGTTAATTTGGCATAAAAATATATTTTTGTTGTTGTATGTTGTCCTTAAATAGTCTACACTAGATTACCAATTGTGAAATAATTTCATGAATGAGAAAATGTTGTCTATATTCCAAGCTCATCAGTGATGATTTCTTGCAAAAACACAGCTGTTTGGAAATTCTATTTGTTGAACTTAATTGTGATATATTTGAATAATGGTAAACTGAGAAGAGAAATGAAGTGTTCATTTCCATAGGTAGTTTTATGTGTTCGTAATTGCTGATACTTGTCATAACCACACACACAGAAAAACTTGACAACTTAGGAATAAAAGAAAAATTGCCTATATTTTAAGAAAATTTACCTAAATTAATTCCTGAGACTAAATAAGTGTTTGACTACATATTAATAGATTTTCTTCTGATTCCCTTATCTTTAAGTGATTGATTAAAAAAATTATTATTAAATGTATTGGGGTGGAATTGGTTAATAAAAGTATATAGCTTTTAAGAGATCTTTCGAACCACTGCTTTTTTATCTTTCTTCCAATTCAATGTCCAGTTCAGGTGCTAACTTTTCTCACCTGAACTACAGTAAAAATGTTCTTGATATCTTCTATCCTTTCCAATTCTTCATCACCTCCTCCAAAATATATAACCATTCATCACAGAATTATTGTTTTGAACTCAGCAGCTCATTATGTTAAATTGTACCCCCATCAGATCAAAAAGCCTATGAAAATTTTTTCTTGTTCAATCTCTTTAATAAAGTCTCAGTTCAACATTGGACAGTCACTTTCAAAATCCAAGCTCAATCTCTATAGCTGTGTCTCTGCCCATTCCTCTCACATCTTTCACTCAGTGTCTGGATTATCAGTTTCATCAATACTTCCTCATTTTGTTTATGTTCTTTTCTATTTCTTGATCTCAATATTATACTTTCACTCTTAGATTTAATTCGAATGCTACTTTATCTACGAAATGTTTTTGTTTTTCACAAATCAAAATTACTTGTGTGTGTTTCTATTATTTGAATCTCTTATAAATTATTTTGTAAATTGTTCACATAGCTTCCTCAATCCAGTATTTTTAATTCTTAGAAAACATATTCTATATAGTTATTTATTTATTTAACCTAAGTTCTATAAAATTAAATGAATGTGTTCATATTGTGTGTGTATGTGTATTCAATAAATATTTACTGATTGTATAGAGTTCTCTTCATAAAGGCATTGTGTCTGCATCCTGTCCTGAAGCAATAAAAGTCTTCAAATTAGGGATATGGCATAATTCACTTCCAGTGCACTGAGACCAAATTTCTACAGATAGTGCCCACTCTGGAGCCATTTCTCAATGTTTCTTTCAGATAGAAATCATCTGTCCTGAAGCTTTTCCTCCAGTTCTTCTACTCTTGTTTGTAAAGCAATTTGTAAAATAATAAAAGTAATGCATTCTGGATGGTGGTTTGAAGTGATATATCTAGTAGTATCTTTAATAGAGAGGGCCCTGAAAAACACCAAATACTTAATAAAAAGAAAAAAAAGGGGGGGGTGGTGGAATGGAGAGAAAAGAAAATGTGATTGTGTGATATATTTTTTTAATTGTTTTTGGCTTGTGGAGGAAGTCACTTAGACCAATAAGAATCAAATCACTCTTACCTTCATTTAATGTTTTTCTTCTTATCTTGTAGCCTATTGGGTTTTAAGGAAACAGATGATGAAAGCATAAATACATAAGTGTTCACAGAGAAAAGGTAAACTTTCAACATGTTGGAAAGTTTTAGAAACAAGGCCTTAATCTAGCTTACCTTTACAACCATTATTTAGATATGGTTAGTAAATCTCAAAACCAAGATGGGAAAGCTAGAAAATTTTTTATTTTTGGAAAATTCTTAAACTTAAAAAAAAAATGATATTCCCAGAATATCTGGTCAATATTAAGAGGGGTCATTTGTTTCAAGACACTCAAGAACTATTTTACATAAGAATAAAAAAATTGAAAAAAACACATTCAGTGGATTTCATCATTTGCTTTTAAAATCTATATTATGCCGAAACCCTATTTCTCCTAATCAGTATTAATTTAAAAATCTGTAGATTCAACCAAGGATTTTAACATCTGGGAGATCTGAGGAAACAAATCTGATGAAAACTTTCTTTAAAATATATATTTTATGATTAGTAAAGTATTGCGTTTAAAAGAACTTAATTCAATAGCTCTATAAAATCGTAAATGAATTTTGCTCATTTGATTACATTTTACTAAAATAACCGTTGATGCTAAAATATACTAATCATGAAAGATTGGATGGGAAAAAAATAACCAAATAAACTACTAAGTCAGCAGCTATTGTCAGGGTATTCTACCACTTTTACTTCTAAGACAAGATGTGATTTGTCAATAAATGTAGTTGAAAATGCATTGTCTTATCTGTTTGGCTATTTGCTTCACTCATTCAGCTCATTAAAGTAACTATCTTATAAATGGCTGCATTTCTTTCTCCCTCATCTGTTTTTATACTTGTTGATATTGTTTACTTTCAAAACTGTTGAACGTTCACACATGTTTATATGTGCATTTAGAAAAAATATATTTGTTACATTGGACATTTTCATTAGCTCTCTTTTAATCATATTACAAATAAAATTTTATTTACCAATATTTAAACCTTGACATTGTTTTCTGAAAAAGAAGAATTGATTTTTTATTTTGTTATTACTAAAATAATAAAGACCTAGGAGAATATGTTGCCTATACTTTAAAGATTCTTAAAGTTATTGCATTTATTTTCTTTTACAAAACAAAAGAGTAAACAAAACTTGGCTTAAATGAGTTGTTTCAGCATAAGTGCTTCTTGAAGCAGCTAAGTAAAATTTGTTTTAGCATCCCAAGTGACTTATCCAATGTAAACATCTAATTCTTTACAAAGGCTATAACGCACAGACAGTAAGGCAGGTTGGAGCTTACAGAGTCTAGTAATTTAACTGGTATGGTTCTCAAATGACTGCTACTGGATTTTAGGCTGTTTCAGCCAGTCACCCAAACATAAACTTTAACTGGCTGCATAAAGTCTCCATCCATATTTATCATCAAGAGTACAAACCACTGCAGTTCCTAACAGACAATCTGCAAGTGAACAATAAAATTTTGTCAAAAATCATACAAATTTTATGCATACTGATTTCCACAAGTATTGAAGAAAATACCTATTAATTTATTAGAGACATTTCTCAAGTTATTTTATGGAAAGCTCTATGTGTAAAGATTTGGTACAAAGTATAAGTTTAAGTCTTCTTAAAATGACTCTACTCTCAAATAATTTTGTTTTCGAAGGTCACATCTCTTGAGTAATGACTAATTTTCTCCTGGTGACTAGTAGTCACAATTATGAGGAATGATAATTTTCGATGACTTTTTTTCTCACTGCATGAAACAACATGTTTCAAAATTGGCCTTCTAGGACATTTGGTTCTTCTAAATCACATTTTTCCCCAGTAAATAAAGCAGCCAATTCATGGACTAGTATATTATCATATTTCTCCATAAGGTTATAAAGAATTGTATAAAAAGTAATTAATAAAATGTCAACAAAATATTAGTTTATTAGTGTTTTCTTTAAATGGCTACATTAATTACAATGTGAAAAATTGTTTTTCAGTGTTTTTGGCCATGTTAACATTAGAATAGGAATTGCATTTTCATTTAATCATTTGGACATCTGTATCAAACATCTGGACATTTGAGTCAATTGTTTTTTTCATGATCCAGCTTTTATTCAGCTGTTTGGTGCATTAAGCCTATCTGTCAAGCACACCATGTCTACATTCTTATCACTCTTTGCACATCTGTTACTGTCATGACTTTTAGCTAGCTTCTATGAAAGCAGAAGCCAGTGTCCGGGACTATTTTAAAGTCTTAAATTAGTTTATAGGTTAAGAAAAAGATGCAAAAATTACTTACTGAACAAGAAAATAATAAAACAATTATAACACATTGCTTTTTGACTTTGCCCCCAGCTCTAAATGAGGCAAGTTTGCTCAGGCCATCTGTGCTGTTATTTAGGCTTTGTGATCCATTAGCTATTTAATAACGAAAAGTTCACTTACCTTTACTGGGTCTTAGTTCCCAAATTTGAAAAATGTAAGGCTAACTTCATCCATTATTTTTTAAATTGTGTTTTAAAAAGAACATGAAATCTATCCTCTCAACAAAATGTTAAGCATACAGAAAAGTGTTGTTGACTATAAGCACAGTAGATCACTAGAACTTTATCATCTTGTATAACTGAAACTTTATACTCATTGAAAAGCAACTCTCTATTTTCCACAGTTCATTTTTAAACTCTCTTCTACATCTGAATTTCATTTCTGACAATTTGACATAAACGTTTAAACCAATATTATAATCTAATAATATTTACTTTGTGTATGTGTATATATATGTATGAGACTATTTAGAACAAATTAAGGAACATAATCTTTCAGAGCAGATTTCCTAAATCTCTGACAGCTGATTTTTATTTGAGCAAATATAGAGAAATGTACAAAAAGAAGTAGAAGTATACAATTATACCACCAAGATAAGATTTTATTCATAAACCTATAATACACACAGATTTGGGTGTCTGAACAGTTTCCGTACAAAATTTTTGTTTGTTTATTTACAAGGTTGGGGAGAGAAATTATCATTCCCCTTCTGTTTAGTCCCAGTGGATAAAAACATGAGAGTAGAACTTAGAAATACAATTACAATAATAGATTTTCTACATATGTAAGCAGTTGCACTAAAGTGCACCTTTAAATATGTGAATAAATTAAAATAATAAACTTAATAGTAAACAGTGTAAATGCTTTCAGATACTTGTTATTGACTTTTTTTTAATAATTAGAGAAACATTACACACACACACGCACACATTGGAACACATTTATTTTCTACTTCTATAACCTTTCATAACTTTCTTCTGCTATTTCAGGATTTTTCAATTTAGCAAGTGATGTCTTTGGAGCAAAACAGAGTAGAGAAGAACAAGTGAAGCGAGAGGCAGTATGGTGTAATGATTAGGCGCATACACACATGTGCCCAACATTCAAGATTTGAATTCTGGCTCATGCATTTTCTAACTATTACCCCATATAGAACATTTAATCTCCCTGTCCTTCAGTTTTTTTATTTTGGGGAGTGAAATTTTTATTAACTCAATGATAATGGAATTGTAGCAAAAGTAAATGATTAACGAGTATTTAATGATTAAGAAAAGTTAGCTTTTTAGTGCGATAGAATGCATCTCGATAGAATGCAACAAAAATAGAAGAGAAAATAGAGAATATTCTGTTATAATGGATACTGATCAAGACAGAAACTTCTATTGTCATGACAAACTTTGGATAATATGTGTTACACATATGTTTTATAAATTTGGGAATGAAGGTACAAAAAAAGTACACCATTTTTTATTATTAAATAGTTATTGAATCTCAAAGCTAAGAAAAGACTCACTTTCTATATAAAGAAGACTAATAAAATAGTGTTTTGGTTTTAAGAAAGCAAATAGTTGGAACAATGACAATTAGGAGCTGGGGTTGAAGTTTGCTTTAAAATTGGAGGCTGTGTCTTAATGCTGTGCCACATGTAAGAAGGTAGAGTGGACAGAATTTCAGACAGATAGGTTTAACTTTCCAAAAAGATGCTAAATTAATGCAAACTTTCAATTCATGTTTTGCAAATAGGAGCTAGACAGGTGATTGGACACAAGTAGAGGAACCAAGGGAGATATTCAATCCTTTAAATTTGGCTGTGGTTGGATTTGCAAAGGAAAGTATCAAAACAAGGCTTCCAAAGAGATAATATCATCATCTAGTCCTATATATTGTTTTGAATCAAATTATATTATATTAAGTTCTACTAGTTTAGGATGAGGGTGCAGGTGGGGCCTCAGAGTTAAGTATTTTCTATATCATTACCACATTAGTATATTGCATACCCTTTGAGAAAAGATACTTAGGGAATAAGGAAGAATGAAAGACTTATTATTTATGCCCATCCAATAGCTAACAAACTGGTGTCCTCCTAGGCTCCTTCCTGACCTTCAAAAATCCTCTTCCCGCTTTGTTTCCCCACTGTGGTGCATACTCATCTCAACTTTTTCTTTGTATAATTTCATTCAGTGTAGCTTTTCTTAGTCAGTGATTGTTAAATTACACAAGAAAAATGCTCAAGAAACAAAAATATTCATTCTGGGGTGTTTCATAAAATCTCAGTGGTAAAAATGTTGTCAAGTTTCATGGAAGATGGTACTAAGAGTTTAAAAGCCATCACAATTTAAAGCAGCTATAGTAGTCAGCTTGGGTTTCAGTACAAATTATCATAAACTAAGTAGCTTAAACAATAAGTATTTATTTATCACATTGTTGGAGGTTGGGAAATCCAAGATTAAGGGGTCAGCAGATTTCATGTTTGGTTAGGGACCTCTTCTTTGTTTGATGGTGTCTTTCTTTCTGTATCCTTATGTGGTGGAGAAGATCATCTCTCTCATGTTTTCTTTTTTTTTTTAATAAGAGCATCAATATCAATCATGAGGACTCTGCTTTCATGGCCTAATACCTCTTAAAGAGCTCACCTTCAGATATCATCTCAATGAAGATTGAGGTTTCAACATACAAATTACGGAAGGACATAAACATTGAGTTTATAAAGGCAACCTAGTTGTCACTAACATTTTAGACCATTTAGTCTCTTGGTGCTGCTTCTCTCTATGGCTCAGGATCATTTCATGATGCTCTTCTTTGGATTCATCTACAGATCAGTTAGCATAACTGTACTGAAAGGATGTTATTATTCACTGAATCCGTATAAGCTTCTAGACCTATTGTTTACAAATAAGCACTAGAGGCTCTCTTTAAACTAGAGGTTCAAAGCTGATTTTCTCAGTTAAGATACATGTGTACCCAAATTCCATTAACCAGCATATGGTTTGATCTCCTGGTACCTAAGGCAATAGAAATGAAGACTCCTGGTCTAGAGACAATTTGTATAAGTGAGGCATATTGAATAAGAACCCCAAAAGAAACCTACCATATGTCATCTCTTCTATCCACTGAACATCACTGAGATACTCAGTAAGCCAGGTCGTGACTGTTGGGTTCCCATAGTAATGTGGTTTTGTTCCTATTTTGGTCATAGCACTAACTAAAATGAATTATGCTTTATCAGAATCAAACTATCATTTCAAGCAATCTGTAAACTTCTGAAGACCAAGAATTGAGTCCTATTTATTCTTGTACTTTTGGCACATCTCATAGTGTTTTTCTTACTGTAGATCCTCAAAGTGTGATGTTGACCTAATTTTCCATGGTGAGTCATTGAATCAATTATAACACTCGGTGAGCTATTTAGATGGAAAAGAACTCCCATGTGATTTAAGGGGTCAATTATACGTAGGTAGGAAAGCTGCAGTTATTTATAAAATCACATTTGCTGTAGCTTAGCCCAGACATTATGAATTTTCACTTTATCATCAGTCAGTCTACTTGGAAGGCAGAGAGTGCCAAGAAAGTTCCCTAACATGGTAATCAGCAAGGCTTTGCAAGGCATTCTGCAGAATTCTGAGAAATGTTGGCATTTTTAGTCTCTGCTACAAGAGTCACAACACATTTATTAAAGACACTGAATTAAAGGACAATCTTTAATTTTCCTTTAATTTTTACCAGTAATTTTCAATTTTTTAAAAGTAGAATCTCTCTCCATCCCAAACATTTTGTCTTGTCCTAAGGTGCTGGTTCTCAATCATTGGTCAAAACCACATTGGCGGCTGGGGTCCAGAACAGCACCACCACAAAGATATAAGGAGGCATCGGGAGCTAGAAATTCAGTAGTGAATCAAGAACCAGGAGTTTATGGCCATCAGAGGCAGACAGGAGAATCAAGTTAAGGAACATGAACAGGCTAAGTTTTTGGTGGAGAATACTGAAATTCTATAAAGGCAGGAACTAATTCCCAGGGATCTACAGGTGAACATTTGTATTAATAGGAACTTAGAAAAGAAAAGACATTTTCTGACACCCAGGCCAGCTGAGTGATTCTAATACTACTAGTACTATGGGACACTAATTGCTTCATATCTAAGTCTAGGTCTACGGAAGGACATCCTTTATTAGAAAAGTATTATAGGCAAAAGTGTTTGGTATAATACAAAAGCATTTTTATAGATCATTTTGGTGAATCAGAGATATACTTTTGGTGGGAAAAAAAAAACATAATCTGTCTCAATGTATGGGAAGTTACAAATTACCAGTAGAATATTTAGGGGCAGTGAGAGTTCAGAAAAGGGAGGAAGGAATTGCTATGATCTATGACTGTCTGAGAAGAATTTATCAGAGAGGATAAATTTTATTTGGAATTCAAAGGCTAGATAAAATTTAGGTGATTAGAAAGGAAGGAGGACAATTCAGGGCTGTTGATAAATGTGAAAAAAAAGGTGTAGGTGACACACTGTGTTAAGGCCTATTTATGATCAGGGTGACCGAAATAATAATTTTAAAAAATGTACAGTGCAATAAAACATAAGATGAAAAGGGAGGTAAAGGCCAGACTGCTGTGGCTAAAACCTTATCATGCAGAAGTAGAGACTATTAAATATTTATTAACTGTAGAAGTATAACAAGATAAAGATGGTGGATGAAGATTCATGTGTGGTGGGGTGGATTGTAGATTTCATAAAAAAGAGATCTTAAATGGAGAGCTTTAAAAAGTAAACAGCTTTCTGCACCTCACCCTAGATTGTCTAAGTCAAAATCTTCTAAAGAAAGGCGAGATGAGGACAAGACAGAGAGACTCTGTTGAGATTCCCTTAGCAGTAGAATATCAAAGTAGCAAAATCTGACAGAAAAATAGAGGAAACAAATTTGTGCCTTGATTAGCCCTGGGGGGTGTGGATTATTGAGTCTCTTGAATAAAACTAAAAAATCTTATTCTCAAAAAACTTAGTTGTGATTTCAATTTCACAGGTATTTTTAGAGAAGAGCAAACAAACAGAGACAGAATCTAGAACACTGACAGTTTTAGGGTGGAGATTCATATAAAATCCTACACTCCAATGGGGTTGAGTTCTCAATATTTGATTTCTTGAACTCTAATTCAAATTAGAGTTATTGTTTCTTTTCCTATGGAATAGCACATTCTCTTTTGTTCTCCTGGACAGATTCTTTTTCACCCATTCCTGAAATAGTCTTCCATCGATTTGGTTTATTTGTTATTTGTAGTAAAGAAACTGTATGCACAGTAATGTTCTAAGACTTCTCTTAGCTAAGTAGAGTATATTTACAATATGTCTAAAATTGGAAAAAAAGGATTATTTCTTCTCAAGACAAAAAATAAACTTTTATTGCTATTTTTTAATTTTTACATTAAAAGAGATAATATTACTCTCTTTACATAAATTGTCTACTTTAATAACATGCCCTGAAAAGCAAAGCAAACTGAAATATCTTTCATTTTTAGAACAAGAATTAAAATTTCACTCCTGCTTATAGGAGAAGCTATAGTAGGGGTATTGAGGAAGGAAATGCCTGGGAGTCAGAGGAGTTTATTGGAAAATTATTCATAGCCTTTTGTAAAATATAAAAAGTTGTTACAGAACCAGAAGCTGAATAATTTTTAGGGACATAGAAAATGTACATTGATAAAGTAATGCTAAAACTTTATTCATTCAATGTATTAATTTTTTCTTCATCTTTTCTACTCCTACCTATTGCCACAAACAGCTTTTCAAATTTTTCTCAAGACCAGTTTACAATATGTATGAGAATAATTTAACTGATTTTTCCCCCAAAACATATCAAAGTCCCCTGAGAAAGGTTATACTGAATAATTAACTTCTAGAAAGGAGACAAAATGTATTCCTGTTATAAATGTCTTTGCCTATATAAGAACATTTGCTAACACATAGAATTTCTATTAAACACATTTAGTTCTAGGACTGGAACATTGGCAACTCATTAATGCTACTGATAGATTTCTACTGGATTCTCTCTTCGATTAACATACAAATGTAGGCAGTGTAAAAGTTACTTGGGATATTTACCTTTTCAAAAACTAAAAGCAGCGCACTGGGGAAGGGGGATGATTAACTGGAGCACAGAGGATTTTTAGGTCAGTGAAAGTAATCTGTATGATATCACAATGATGGATACATGACATCATACATTTGTCCAAACCCATAGAATGTACAAAATCAAGAGTGAAGCCTAATGTAAACTCAGAACTTTGGGTGATGATGTGTCAGTGTAGGTTCATTGATTATTAACATATGTGCCAACTCTAGTGGGAATGTTGATAGGTGAGGCTGTGTGTGTGTGGAGGGGATAGAAGCAAATAAAAAATCTCTGCACCTTGCACTTAATTTTACTATGAACCTAAAATTGCTCTAAAACTACTCTAAACTGCTTAAATGGCTATAAAACAATAAAAGTAAAAACAAATGATAACCTATGTACTCTCTAAACAGGAACAATAATCATGTACAAAGATATATTTAAACATCTATCATATTTAGAATATCATTCAGAATATAATATTTGGAAATATTATGCTTTTGGGGAATTTTTGCACATCCTAACATACAAAAAAGTACTAGAAAAGTACTTGATAGTAGAGACAATTGCATTTTGAATACAAATTATATACTCAGTATGGAAGTGTTGCTTATAAAGTTGGCCAAAAAAAAAAAACATTAAAAGACACTAATGGGTAAATTGATAACACTTTAATAGTATGTCACAATCTAGTGCTCACTCGATTGCTTGAATTTTAACTGGCAAATAATGTATGTGATCAAAACAAAAATATAAAGATATCATGTCCCCTACCAGTACTGCCACCATCAAAAAGTAACCTTGCATTTTAGAATTGGATATGTGTAACATTTTATGGTTAAGTTTTGTTCTCTACTGCACAAGCCATAATTCTATATTTTTGAAAATTTGTGTAAATTATCACATTAATAATTCTATGTTATGACAAGTGAACTCTATATGTAAGCCCACAACTAAACAAACAATATCAACTATTGTTTTACACCGTTACACTACTCATTAAATTCTGCTTATACCAAGCTAGAAAAACTATGGGCTAAAATATAGTTCTCTTAATATTGCTTTGATTGTATAAAGAATTTCATATCTTCTTGAATGCAATTCAAATTGTTTTGCATTTTTAGAGGACATTTTAAACTCACATCTAATGATTATCTACTGAACATCATTCATCAGATGTTTCTAGAACTACCAGTTCTCAATTCTGATTCTGACATAGTTTCTTTTACTAAACACACTGGGTGCTACTATAGGTAATATAAGTAGTAAAAGAGCATATGGGTGTATTTCTTCATCATTTTCCAGTAATGAAAACACAAATAAGAACAGTTTTTTTCCCAATCAAGTCTCTTACCCCCAATATATATTACAGAATTCTGAAGTATTCTAAGAAAATGGATGGAAGTAAAATGCTGAGTAGGTATACCAGAAGTAAGTGACAGAGTCAGAATATATAGGTATAGGTGCAAGCATGGTGTGCGTGGTGCATGGGGCAGAGCTTGTGCTAAATGACATGTAAATCATATATCATGGAGCATCATAAGAAATGCCCTTGTGTAGATAAAATTTAATTGGCTGCCAGATCTTTGACTTTTTGCATGAAGAGGTCAAGGTTGATCTTGAGGAAATTATTTCAGGGGTAGTGGAAATGACTGTTTTTAGAAAGAATAAAATGGGAGTATTATAAACCATGTGTAACAGAGGAGAGAAACTGAATAAAGCAAGACCATTGAAAAAGTTTGTAGCATTGAAAGAATGATCTGTTGAGGGCATGGGTTTCGTGGCTGGCAAAGAAATGTAGAGACATATGTATTATGGTATTAGTTTTCTAGGGTCACCATTAGTTTTCTAGTTTTCTAAGTACTGTAAACTAGGTAGGTAGTTTAAATGACAGAAATTTATTTTGCCACAATTCTGGAGGCTAGAAGTCAAAGAGGAGGTATTTACAGTATTGGCTTCTTCTGAAGCATCTCTCCTTTCCTTCTGTCTTCACATTGTCTTTCCTCTGTGTATGTCTGCATCCTAACCTTCTTTTACAAAGAAATCAGTCATATTCGATTAAGGCCTATCCATATGACCTCATTTTACTTCAGGTACGTTTAAAGGTCCCGTTTCCAAATAGTCACATTCTAAAGTAGTGGAGGTTAAGACTTCAAAATATGAATTACGAGGGTACACAATTCAGCCCAGTCCATAGCAATTGTGTTGTACAGAAAATTAAAATGTTTCTGTAGACGTTTCTGGGATTTAAGGCCCGGAAAGAATAAAATTAATACATGAATAATAAGGAAATATGTTGACTAGGAGATATTCTGAGAGGGCAGGACTAGAAAAATTTGAGACCCTTTGAATTTGAGTTGATACTAGGGCATGAAATAACTATGGCTTATAATTTCCAAAATGACTTGATTGTCTGAAATGGTATGCTTTATGACTATTATCTTACTATAATTATTAATAATAGTCATTTTTTCTCTCAAAATGTTCTTATTTGGAACATAATGTGAATATAATTGGAACCTCAAATGGAACTTTAACATAAATATGAGAAAAATAGTTAAGCTTAAACTCTCAATAAATCTGAAAAATTGCTGATTCTATAGCCATCCATTTATATATACAGTGAATATTACCTAAGGGTATACTATTAGCTAGGCACTTGGCTAAACTCCAGAAGAGAAATAATGAAGAGGACATGAGTCTTTCTCTCTACTCTCACCGATTATCATTGAACCCTCACGATAAGAGATAGATTATGCTATATCTTCTGAGACTTAGAGAAGTTGAATAACATGACCTGGACCACACAATTAGTAAGTGGAAGAGGAGCTCAATCTTGTGTTTCTAAAGGTCATTGAATTAACCTCTAATCTATTGTGGCATCTTTAATTCAAGAGGTTTACTCTAGAATAAAACCACTGAAGACCAATGGTTTTTCCACTGAATCATATTCTTGTCTAGTCCCTTCTATAGAGCAATCTTGAAAACAATCTCCAGATTTTTTTCTTTGGTTTTACCTTATAAAGCCCAAGAATCACTCTATTGAAATCACATCAAAGATATTTAACGTGGTAATTAGTGGTTCAATGTTAAAAAAAAAACAAAAAACAAAAAACAAAAACAATTGGCTTGATTTCTTCTTTTTTCTATTTCTCTGGATGATGTAAATATAAATCCTGAGATACACCCTAGCATCCACAAAAGGTAATTTAAATGACAGGTGAGCTTCATGTCACAGAAGAACTAAAACAGAGCAATAATTATTAATAGATTTTATCACTTTGTTAAACACATAAAACTGCTTTGATTTTTATAGTTTACTCTCTAGTCTTAGCTATTCAGTATACATAGATAAAAAATATATTGAGTAGTCATAAAAAATCTCAGACAATATTTAGTTTTTTTTGGGGGGAGGAACACTTTATTTTATTAAAGTCAAAAAGAAGAAACTGCTATTTAACCAAGGTTACAACTAGCATTTTGCTTGTACCACAATTATTTATTTGTATTGTGGAAGATCAGATTGTCATTTCTAATCATTCAGTCTTCCCACTATCATTCTCTTCACCACATGACTTCACACTTTCTCTCACTCGTAGTGGAGCACTTTTCTCTGCTCCATTATGCTAGATTTCTGCCATGTAACCTGCTTTGGTTATTGAAATATGAATAAAAATGACTGTGGTACTTCCCAATCAAGACTTTAAGTAGCATAGCCCATTCATGCATATGCCTTTTGCATTTCTGCCACTGCAGTTAGAACGTACCTTGGCTGACCATTGATCCAAGAAAGATTAGAAATACATGGACCAGAGTTCTAGTCTGCAGCTTGGTTCTGAGTTTAACCAAGTCCAGCTGCTTGATCAGGCAACTTTTAGTTGACTAGCAGGCACAAGAACATAAAAAATGATTGTTGTAAGCTGCTCATTTTCAGGGTAGTTTGTTACATATAATTATTTTGACAATAGATAGCTTATCTACATACATTTAGAAAATGCCTTTAGAACTCATATCAGATACTGAGCCAGAAGCTGATAAAACAGTAGACAAAAGAACAGTAATATATGATCTCATAAACTATACAGTCTATGGAGTAATAGAGAGAGACAAGTAAATGAATAATTGCAATACAATATGCACAAATGCTTTGATCAGAAAATGGTGCTGTTGGAGTATTTGAGACTACTGCCTCACTTAAACCTGTGGGTTTGGTGTAAACTTTCTATAAAAAGCACTATGTTAACAGTAGAAAGAAATACAAATTTCTCTTGAAAAAACTGTATGGAGGAGTGACATATACTCCAGACAGTTAACAGTATGAGTGAACAGAGAGTACTGAATATTTGAGGGTCTAAAAGAAGATGAGAATGGCTATGGAGAATGCTGGAAAGTGGAGGAGGAAGCTTTGGAAGTATGTGACCTTTAACCGAGGCAGCCAATGGTTGACTGTAGTAAGGTATTTGGACTTGACTCAGAGAGCTAGGTAGTGGTGGTAGGAGGGAATTCTAGCTTTCTTTTACCAAACCTTTTATTAGTTAGTTGCCTTTTCCATGAGAGGGTAAAGCAGGCTTGATAAAGTGCTCTTCCTGGAGCCCATAATTAATACAGTCCATGTGATAAATAGTTCTGCAAATTTGTATTTTTCAGTTTCAGTTTCTAGGAGGCAAATGGGCATAGCAACAAAATAAGTGGTTAGTCATGTTAAATACAAGCTTAGAAATAAGCAGTGGATCAACTCATTAGATCATCTCGCATGACTTTTCTTGTCAATTCAGGATGGAATAAACCTTAAACTAGTTGTTTTCCAGTGGTTTGTCTAGTCTAATCTTAAAATAATCAAAAATGAAAGAACTTCAGTTCTCTGGGGAAATTATTCCACACTTTAATAGATTTTGCTGCTAGGAAATGTTTTTCTGATCATCCGACCAAAATATCCTTGCACAATTTTATCCCATTACTTTTAATTAAAAACGATCTGAACACTTTCTTCCTTTTAAATAGTCACAAAAATCAATGTTAAAATGAGTTTATTTATTTTTTCATTTTTTTCCAGACCCAGAATGTTTTTGAACTTGAATTTTTTGTCTCCAGATTTCTTATTCACTCACATATTTTACTCTATTTTTTTTCTGAGCTTTAGGCATTTGTATTTCCTTTTTATTGTCATCTCCTTGAATAGCGTTTGCATCAGGCCCCTGTTGAGAGTAATAAGTGAGCTGTTTGTTCCCCTTTCACAGACATGTGTGAAGATGTTATGTGAAATAAAACTCTAACACTGGACTTTGCTTAGTCCTTAGAGAGACTTCCTCACAATTATGCACTCTGCCATTATCCTGAGTTACTTTTTCCCTTTCTTCCAGTTTTCAAATTATGTTAACAGCAAAACATGCAAATCAAGTGAAAATTTCCAAATACTTGTTCTGAGAAGTATTCAACTAAAGAGAACGGATTAAAATGGGGTCTCTAGACATTACAGATCCTTAGTTCTTAGAGATCTTTCCAAAGCAGACAATAACTGCATGACAATTGGCACACTCAGCAGAACTTTGAAGAATGGGTCTTCGCAGTTCTTGATAACAGTAAAGAAATAACAACAAAAACTTGATTTTCCCCACTGCTTGGGGTATTGTGTTAAGGGTAAAAGCAGGAGGATTTTAGAAAAGTGTTTTTGCATATGTCTGGTTATGCTTGATTTGAGAGGGGAGTTTTTTCTAGGATGAAGAACACCGTTGCTGTATCAGGAAGTGATTGTTAACTGTTCTTTGGTTCTAAAGCACATTGTTCAAAATAACTTCCCTGAGTGGTCTTTTTTGAAAAGGAGCGTTATGACAAAGGGAGAAGATGGAAGGTGGAGGTGGGGAAGTACAGAGAATGAGTATTTAATTTTTATAAATATCATTATTTATATATTTAACAGCCTCTAGAAATGCTAGAAATAGAAAAAAAAATCTCATAGTTCCAATGGGGCAATTTTACTAAACAAAGTGTTTTTTTTTTTTTTTTTTTTTTTTTTTTTTTTTTTTTTTTTTTTTTTTTTTTTTTTTTTTTTTTTTTTTTTTTTTTTGTCTAAAAGAACTTATATCCTAGGAAGATGCATGAAGATCTACACTCTTTTTTCAAAGCTGAAGGTATCAGTTTCTTTTATGTCTTAGGACAACCCAGTGAGGACAGCTCAAATGTTAATCCCAATTTTTAGATTAGTAAAATGAATAATAGAGAGTTTGACTGACTTGTCAAAGGGCACCGAAGAGCAAATGCTGAAACTGAACTTAAATTCAGCATTGACAAACAGCTGAGCCAGATTTCGACCACCATATATTCTGTGCTTAGATGAGGTAATTACAAAATGTCATTTCTGGCTCGTAATCAGAGCTTGTTATATACATCAACTATTAGTACTAATCTGAACAATTTGTGTGACATCTTGTTTCTAACCAAAATTCCAGACTTTTTGCAAACAATACCTGTTCCCAAAATGCAAAGAAAAAATTTTTCTAGGAGATCATGATGTTAAAAAATAATTCTGCATGAATAAGCTATTTGTTTAAATTAAACAAAAATAAAAACAAAAAAGTAGTTATAGTTACTTTGTGGTAATCTTGCTTTGTCATTAAATAGCTTTGTGTCTTGTCTGAGGTAATTCTTCCAGCTTTATTTGTCTCATTGTAAAATGAAGGAACTGGATTACTGATAAAATGAGAAGATGTATATGAAAGCACATGAGGACGACATGGCTACTACAAAGATGGGCACGGATATTATTATTCCTGGCACTACTCTAAACTTACCATCTCAACCTGCAGTAAGTACAATGGTGACTCTGAAAATGATATATGCACATATTAATCTCTGGAATCTGTAAATGTTACCTCATTTGGGAAAAAAAAGTTTTGCAGATATAAATTAACATAAGGATTTTGATATGAGAAGATATTCTGTATTATCTAGATAGACCTTAAATCCAATGACAGACAAGTGTCCTTATAAGAGACATACAGAGAAGACACACACATAGAGGAGAGGT
The DNA here is from genome assembly GCA_004027375.1 of Macroglossus sobrinus. NCBI lineage: Eukaryota > Metazoa > Chordata > Mammalia > Chiroptera > Pteropodidae > Macroglossus > Macroglossus sobrinus. Next base: position 76,038 of record PVKZ01001964.1, read on the forward strand.
GAAATGAAGATAAGAGTTACATGGTCACAAGTCTAGGAATTCCAGCAGCCACCAGAAGCTGAAATAAGCTTTTCTAGGGCCTCCAGAGGGTCATGTCCCTGTCATCACTTGAGTTTTAGACTTCTGGCCTCCAGAACTGTGAAAGAAGAATTTCTGTTGTTTTAAGCCACTTAGTTTGAGATATTTGCTATAGCAGCCTTAGGAAACTAATAAAAGATCTAAAATGGTATCATTCCAGACTTTTTATTTAATTTAACTAAAGTTTTTAATTTGACAATTTGACATAAAATCACAAATTAGAATGCATAATTCTTAAATTCCTTTCCAAGAGCTACGCTTAATAAAATGTGAACTTTTACCAGTGTGTTTTGGAAATGTACCCATTTTCAAAGCTAAAGATAGAGATGTGAGCTTTAAAGCTGTGGCTAATAATGGCTGGGGCACTGAAGCCTGCAGTGTTCAAGGAAAGTGCATAACGAGAAAATAGAATGGTCCTGATCTTTAGTTTTTCTTCAGGGGGAAATAAAGTCTCTGTAGACTGTAAATAATTAATCAGTTCTGCACATTTTACCTCAACAATTCAAGTTTAGATTCAAGGAATCTTTTTATGTCAACTGTTCTATTTTCAGGCAGAAAAAAACTATGTTTAAAATGTGTATTTGAAAACAAGAAAACTCAGAGGATTATTTTAAGTTGCAATTTTTAAAATTGAAAACATAATGCTGCTATTTTCATGCATAACTTAAAAAGGAAAATTATGCATATGATTCCCAATTTTGAACAGGTCTTTTTGTGATTTTGAAAGTTGATTAATTTATCAAAGGTATTTCATTGTGTTATTAATTTCTGTCTGATCGGCAGTGTATAAGACTGACATTAACTCACTGATAAGTATTTCATTTAGCGGTAATTTTTTTTCTATCAAATGAAAATAAATTGAGCAAAAACTGGTTTTCTGTTAATAAAAATTTAAATTCTAAAGTACAAAAATCTTAAGTTCTAAAGTGCCAACCTGAGAGTTTAATTCTTTGACTCCTAGCTAAAGTGTTTTCATGTTTTAAACAGTTTTCGATGTGTGATATGAAAACAAAACAGAACAAAACAAGAACAAAAGCTTTTTGCAGGATATTTAATGACTCAGGAAGGCCACAGGATAGAGAATTCTATGTGTAGGTTCCATTAACGCTATTTTGTTTATATCTGACACAAAATGTGAAACATATATGACAATATTTAATATAGTAATTACTTAAGAATAAAATTAATTTCAGTTGCCTCCCTTCAAAATACGCTTTTAGAATGTCAAATATCAGCTTATTGAAATTTTTGTACAAATAGCCATGTTTATCACATTAACAGCATCTACTATTTTAGGACCATACAAGTTTCCAGAGGATTATTTTGATTACTTAAGTTTTTGAATATTCATTGACTGAGAGATTAATGAATCCATTTATTTGTCTACTTTACACATGCATACTTTTTGAACATTTGCTATGTACTGGACATTGCTCCAAAGGCTACAACTTGTAATAGTGACAAAACCAAAAATTTTCAAGGAGCTTCTATTGCAGCAGATGTGGTCACACATAAAGAGATAATCAAACAATCATAAATGCAAAGACAGAAGAAGTTATGGAAAGTAGGGCCTGATGGCAATGAGGGAAGGAAGCGAGTGGTGGGATGGGACCAGCCAGGAGTCAGACAGAGCACAGGGCCTCTGGGTCAGAGCAACGCAAGGTAAGAATTTGCACTGAATGTATAAAGAAACCAGTAGCAAGATCTTGAAATCTAAAAATAACCATACGTCTAAACATAAGCCATCACTTTTTGAATTTTATTTTTATTAAATCACCCTATTGCATGTAAAGTCAGCACCATAGGAAAGCAATTACCTCAGTTCAAAGGATTGATGGGGCTAAAAGTTAAAAGGGAGAGAGCTAAAGATGAAGACCACACACCATTGATCTTTGACCAGAATTTGTATCTTACATTTATTGTGTCTGTAGAGTAAACATTAGATATTCAATTTTATCTTTCAGTTATGTTTGGTGAAATCTTAGCATTTTTCTTTCTAGCCTTGGCATTGGCTTTCTGGGTTGAAATAGCCACACGTTACAGAAACTGTGCTAACTGACTTGGCAGACAATTAATTATATGATACATCCCATTCTAAAGGGTTCTTCGAAGGTGTGTGTGTTGACTCTTTGGTTTATTAAAGAAGCTTTGGCTATTTCCATGAGAATTTGAGATTATGCTATGGAAAGTGTCTAAACCTCAATCTATCAGAAAATTGAGTTTTTCTGGGGGAAAAAAGAACCGTAACAGGCAGAAACTAACCTTGTATGAGGAAATGGGAAAGAAACAAAATAATTTATTTTTTAATTAAGGTAAGTATTAAAAGAAGTCATAAACAGATTATTGTTTTTCTTGTTTTTTTAATTAAATAATTATTTTATGGTGACATTGATTAAGGAAATCCAGTAAGTTTCAGCTATACACTTTAACAGTAAGTCATATATATATTTACACTGTGTGTTCACCTCCCATAGTTAGATTTTTTTCTGTCACCACATATTTGACCCCTTTACCTCATCCACTTTCCTGCTGCCCACCCACCCCTACCTTCTGTTAACCATTAGTCTATTGTCCATGCATATGTGTTTCTGTTTGTTTGTCCTGTTTGTTGCTTTTAGGTTTGTGTGTCATCGGTAGAGCCAAGGATTCTTAAAGATTTTTAATGAAAGTCTAATTATTCAAATTTCTTTTCTTTCTTTTTTTTAAAAAAATCACATTTACCCATTGAGACATTCTATTAGTAGTATAGTTTTAGAATATACATACTAGAATGAGGTAAATTAAAAACAATGGTATGACCAAGATATATTTTCCAATATAAACCACTAATATAAATCATTATATAGACTGGTATTTGGAAGCGGTGTGATTAAAATGTATTTCTAAAATTAGAATCCTAATAATTTGGTTTTCCATATTAGTACTTTATAAATAATATGTCATTGAATGTTACTTTACTGTTAAGGTTTTATTTCAGATTTGACTTCCAGCCTAACTACTATCGAGTACTGGGGACACAGAATCCTTTTAATTCAACTTGATAATGTTTACCGAGCATTGACTGTATATCAAGCACTATTCTAGACACTGGGCATAAAGTGGTGAACTAACCAGACTGAAATCATTGCCTTCTGGAACTTATTTTAATTTTTGAAAGTGTTGGGCTATTAAACTTTCTCTGTCTGTATCCTTCTTCCCGCAGCTGTCACTAAAACTCAAGCCACAATGTGCTACTGACCTTTGTGCAGGTGTTCAGAAAGGCAGCATGAGCAGCAAGTGCTGGAGTGGTGTGGGCAAAATAATAATATTTCTAACATTTTGAAATAATAAAAGGTTATTTTATTTTTATATGCCACAGCTTTTAATCATATATTTCCTGATTAAAATTACACACACACACACACACACACACACACACACACACACACACACCACACACTCCTAGGTGAAAAATGTAAACATTCATAATTACTATTTTGAGTCAATTCTCTTTTGTTTCTCTCAGTTTTGGGGGATTTGTTAAACTAAGATAAAATAGATGTAGGAGACATCAATCACATGTATTATGAAAGATTTTCAATAGCTTAAATTTTTGAACTAATAAAAGTCATTTTAAATAGAAATGCAAACATTTAAAATATTTACTGATATCAATGGCTATGTGAATAGAGTTGAAAAAGTGGAATTGAATATGTATAAATGTATGTAGTAAAATTCTTTAAAAAATTAACATTAATTCTTTGGCTATTACCTTAATTGTTTGAATCAAGATATTGGGCATACTGTAGATTTTCTTGCTTTTTATTTCAGCTTTGTCCTATTTGACATAGAGAGTAAAAAGTAGAAAGTGGTACCATTACTACCTTTGGTACCTGAAAACTTACTCAGCTCTCATATTGTTACATTAGAGGAAAGATGACAGACTTTAAAAGAATTTTCTCTCAGGGTGCTTCACAGCAGCCTGATTTTAAATTGTATAGATGAAGCTAAATAAGTCAACTTCTGCCCTCTGTTTATATCTTACCTAAAGTCATTCTGTATTTTACAACTTTCTAATTATAATTGTATAAAATTTATCAATTTTTATGGCTAAATTTGGATTTTCTCAATGAATGATTCAAAGAAGAAATTTTCACAGACAAAACTCTTAATTTGGGCCATCTTTTCTCCCTACTTTTTTTCTTACTTTTTTCTTTTCTTCTGCCTTTTAAAGATAGAATTGTAATTATACATTTTATTTCTGAATATTGTTTACCTTAAGGCTTTTCTATACAAAGCATGAAATACCATCAAAAGGTAGTTTAATTCATTCAACATAAAATACCATGAATAGGCATTGTTCATGATGGAAAGATATACACTCATTCTTAGGGTGATTACAATCTAATTGGAGACTAAAAGCAAGGGCGCATGTAATAATAAATATAATAACTGAGTCACTAAAACAAGACTCATGGGTATTTATAGAAAATTGGTATTATTTCCAGTTGTGGAAATCAGAAAATGATTCATCTGTTATGTGCTACAATTTGAGATGGATATTAAATGAGCATTTGATATTCCAGTGAGTATGAATTGAAGGTAAGCTCACAGTATTTAGAAGGTCGACCAACAGTGATTAAGGATCTGCTGACATGGTAGGTGCCAGGCCAAAAGAATCATGTGTGCCACAGATAGTGTAAAATCTATCTGGCAATGAAGTAGGTTTAAGAAAATTAACAATGTGACAGAAGGTTTAAAGGATGGAAAGTCAGAGGTCTGTTAAGAGGCTATTGTGATATACCTCCAACAAATTTATCAAAATCTAGACTAAGCAGTGAAAAGAAGAGAGTGAATAAAATAATAAATTGTAGAGACAGGAAATAGAATAACAGGATTGATTGATGGTTATGTGTCACATCTAAGATATCTAAAATGACTTAGGGTACCAGATAGATAGTGATAGTCACAATTAAGATAGAAAATATAGGAAGAAGGTTAGATTTAGAAAGTTTACTAGATAAAAATTAATATGTTGAAGTACCTATAGAATTTTTTAATGGAATTATTGCACAGAATTGATTCTTTTATCTCATTGTTATTATAGATAAAGAAATATGGGCTGAAAATAAAGATGTGACAGTCATCATCATAACATCTAGGTGATAAGACACTAATGAACAGTCATGAAAGAAGATGGTTCTGATTATAGCCTTAAATAAGAAGTAAAAAAGATAGAAAAAGATAATCTTTTATGTGGCAGTTTTGTTAAATTAATTGTGCATATGAGCAAAAAAGTAGAAGAGCCAGAATAATACAATATAATGGAATCCAAAGAAAGAAAACCTTTGTGAAATAACAGGAAATCGGTAGCATAAAATATTATAGAGAAGGCAAGGAGTGTAACTGAGAAAATGCCATTAAACTTGATTAGAGGAAACTTTCAATACATTAATTTTAGTGGGTGAGATGGTGGTGAGAAAAATGATGAAGAAGAATCAAATTGCAAGGGCTTACAAAGTGAGTGTTTAGTTAAAGTGAAAGCAGGGAGTACTGGCTTATTTCAGCAAGTTTATAGGGGAAAGTGAAAAAGACGAAGGCTTAAGAGAAAGCTAGTTTGAAGAAGGCTATGAAAATTTGAGCATGTTTATGGATAAAGAGGATAAATCCAGGAGAGAGACTGAAATAAAAGCAGAATGTATAATTGATAGAACAATGAATTGTTCTAGGCAGGAAGGTGTTAAAGAGAACTATGTAGACATTTTTAACCTTGACATTTATAAAAGGAAGAATCTTCTGAAGAGGTTAGAGTGAAGTAAGAAAAGGCATGAGAAAATACAAAGATACTCTTGGAGAGCAGAAAAATGGAGAGATCATGAGCCAGATGGTCTTGATCATTTCAGTGAATTGCCAGTGAGATCATCTGTTCAAATTTATGATTCCAGGGAGCCCTGGAAACTTTAAGATGTTGAAGAAGGTTTGGATTTGTTGCTATAGGGAGTGAAATATAGAGTCAAAAGTGAAGTTTGGATCACTTGCATTTCTAATAAAATCAGTAAATTGAAAGACTCCCCGACTCGCTCCCAACCATGAACCTTTGTTCAGATAGGAGTGAAGAAAACAGATAATGAAGATTTGCCAGGGCTAGAATTGGAGGAAATATATGTGATCCCTGCAGGAAGCATTGAAATTACACTGCAAGAATGGCTTCAAACTGTTTTAATAAGAAGTTGCACAATGGGTTGAAAGACAAATGAAATCAGATGGACTGGATGGATTACGACAGTCTAGAGGGATTGAGGGGATGAAGGTCACAAAAAAGACATACATTAGGCCTGCGTACATTAGAGAGAGGTGTGTGGTATTCAGGTTGAATCAGTGGTCAGAATCTGAGAACTTGAAGAGAAGTTTCAAGGAATGACACAACTAGGGTGGGGACATTCCAATAAATGGTAGAGGTGGAGTGGAGATGAAAGTCACCAGAGTTTAATAGTTTTAAGATATGAGGACACAGTATGAGAGGGAAAGAGAGAGAATGAAGTGGTAAACTAGGTGATTTAACCAGCAAGAAAATTTTCATGAGAGTTTTCTATGCCTAAGAACAAAAACAAACAAAAGGCTAATTATTTTATTATTTGTTTAGCTATTTAATTATTTCTATTTAATTAGGCATTGTTTTCTGCATAATTATTAACCACATAAGTTTTACACAAATTTAGGTATATTTAATGTGTCTTATAGAAACTTAGGATCAGAAATAGAAGCATAATGACCATCAGTTCAATGTAAACTGGACTTGCGTTAATGTATTGGGGCCTCAATTTTAGATGACATTATTCCTTGAAACATATCCAGTACAGAGCAAACAAGATGGCAGGAAGGACTCAAAACCATTATGGCAGCAGAGATGTAATTTTCTAGGAAAGAAAAAACACAAGAGGAACACATTTCTTGAGTCTAATATTTCAAGTAAAAGAGAAATTAGATTCAGTGCTCCTGATTCTGGAGGCTGGAACTAGGATCAATGGAAGAAATTTATTGACAGATAGACTTTGACTTAATGGAAGGAAACAGTTTGACTGCCTCCTAAATAAAAATTGCTTCTTCCTGAGGTAATAAGTTCATGCTATGAAAATTGTTCACAATAGAGCAATTAGATAATTTTTGCATATACTGAGGTCCACAGAAGTACATATTGGTATGGCCTTGGAGCCTGTTACAAATGCAGAGTCTCAGGTCCCACCCTAAACCTGAATTTTAACACTGTGCATTTTTACAGCATCCTCAGCTATGAACATGAGAACATTGATCTAGAGGACATTCCTGCATTGGGTAGACAATTGGCCTACACAAACTATAGTCCCTTCCTGTTTTACAACTTTTATTATATATTTCAATTCTTGGTTTTTCTCTATTTTTAAAATTGCAGACTCCAAATAAAAAGCCTAATAGGCTTTGATTCTTATTAAGTTTAATTTTATAAAATTATTTTATATTGTATCATGTTAAGATTCATTTACACTGTAAAAGGCTTCAAATACCCTTTTGGAAAACTACTCTTTTGTGCCTCAGGAAAATTATAACTAAAATACTGTTTTTAACAATGCTTTGAAAACAATAAAACAATAATAAGTGCAAAAACCCTTTAAAAACCCCAAATTCTGCTTCCTACTTGCACCTGAACCCTTTCTGATTATTCAGTGATGATTCTCGGCATAATCTGTGATTTTTTTTTTCTTTAGTAAAAATTCACTTTAACTGGTTAGCAAAATACTGCTTGTAATGAATTATATAGAAGTAGAATTGTTGCTATCTTGCTTCTGTCTTACTTTTGCTTTGGTTCCTCCATTTGGGAAGCAGGTTCATGGCCTCTTATCTTTATTACTTAGTTTTGTCTAAAGTCATGGAATTTTTCTTCTCAGATAATTCAAGCCTTGTTTCATTTTTAAATGCCTGCTAAAGTAACAAACAGTGATTCATTTATCAACAGATAAAATAGATTGATAAACTATGGTAGTAATTACTTTTATTTTTATTCTTTGTTCCGAAAGCACATTCCTTGAGATTTTTCTCTAAAAAGAATTTTTAATTAGCATAAATATAATACAGCTCCCATAGAAATGAATAGGGCTTCGAGTTTACAAATCCCTCATGCCCTGATATTGTTTCATGTGTGAATAATAACTGGAATTAAAAAAATTCTTTACTGTCAGCAATGGAACATCACAATTTATAATGTTTCCATTCCAAAGGGAATTTTATTACTACTTAGAAAAGTAGTTGATTTATAGCAAGTGATGGCAAGTAAGAAATCATGGTTTTTATAGTGGAAAAATAATGGCAGAGTTTATTGTAGTTTCTTTTCTTTTAAATATTGGAAAATGTTGCTATATGTGGTGAATGATATGCTGGGCAGCCTTATTGAAACCTTGCTATATCAGCTGTCTTTTGTTTAATGGCAATTGCATTATGGACAAAAACAAATTTTAAAAAATTGTTAAAGTATGATTTTCCTTGCTTTGCAAATACTTTCATACTACTTTTATATGTGAGGTCCAAATATGACAGTGATACAAAATAATTTACTTTTGTGTTTTTAAAACCTCAAACCCTGCTAATCTTATTTTTAAATGACTATTTACTTTCTATCTTTTATTTACTATTCCCACTGACACATATTTATGTTTTATATTTTTTAAAAAACAGGCAAGTCTATGTAAAACTATGAGAAAATATCAACATCAATCTCTCAGTACCATAAAAAATTATTTTATATTTTAAAAAAAAACATTAGTTGTAAAAACTAATTGCTTCACCTGGCTCTCATTTGAATTCTCAGAAATTTAGGCAATTTTCTCATTGTTTATAAATTCTATTTTCTCTGATGTGAAACATCTTTTTGTAATCTTGTCTTATGCAACTCTGGATTTTCCATGGGACCTCTTCTTTCACTAATCTGCTTTTCCAGACTTATCTCTCTTTCCTCCCTCCCCTTTCCTTGGGTCTCCTCACTCCAGTTTGGGGCTGCTGACTCTCCACCTACCTGATGGCTTACTTCACCTTGGTGTCCTTTACAGAATCTCTCTTCACGAGGTTCCTTTCCCTTATACTTCACTTTCTGATATCATATTCATCTTTCTAGACTTGTGTACAATATGTGTTATGTCACTATTTCAATGGCTTTTTCAATTAAAGATTTTTTTTTCTTATTCTTGGACTAAGAATATTCTTTTTCACTGGTAAGCCTTCAAATGGTGAATATTTGGCTGATTTTTTTTTTATCTTTTCACTGTTGTGTGTCTGTTCATTTATTTATTGGTCTGTGGCATTATTACATATGATTATATCCATTATTGTATGATATAGGTGCTGAGAACTTTGTGGAGGTCATTTTCTAGAAAAAAAAAAAAGACTTGCATGATCAATTTTTGTAAACTGCAATGAATGTTATGGTAAAAGACATACATAATTCTGACTGGCAGATGAATCAAATGACATAGCAACTTATCTGCCATTGTTGGAACATGTTTCCTTGCAAACTAAAAAATGTGTAAGGTTGGCCTATTTATTAATTGCAATGCTTTCTCTTTGCTAGGGAGAGAAATGAGAGAATATAAATATCATCACAATACAACGTGGTAAAAGTGAACTAAAATAAAAGCCAGGTATTATTCATTTTTACCATTTTACTTACCTTTAATTCTTCAAAGTTCTAGAAATGCCAAGCATGTGGCCATGATAAAAGTAAATACAAGGGTTTTGGTTTGGTTTACTAATCAAGGGCCTCCCCAACAAAAGGATAGAAGAGGGTGCCTCATTCCATGACAGATTTGACATAAGCCAAGGTAGAATATTGAAACATCCCTCTGTCATACTAAGACTTATCAGTTATAGCCTTAAAATAAAAATTAAAATTAGCAAATGTACATTGTTTCAATGTCATTTTACCTCATCAACAGCTGTCACAATATTTTAATACTACTGTGTTTTTTAATTATAAGGGGTATAATCATAAAAAAATACCATGTATTAAATTCTATTATGTATCTCACACCTTTTATTTCTCTCTCAATTTCACAACAACTCTGAAAAGTAGGCCTTATTATCATCCCCATTTTGTAGCTAAGAAAGTAAAATCTTACAAAGGCTATGTAATGTCCCCAAGACGACATGATTAACACATGAAGGACACAAATGGGGAACCCATGAATGTCTTATCCTAGAGGAACTTTGGATCTTTTTCTACCTAGTAATGCAGTCGAAGTGCAATTTTAAAGTATAATGTGAGATTAGCATTTGTGGAAGCTTCTTAAGCATTTGGAAAAGACTCCTTTTGTAAGTTTTTCCAAAATTTCTTACTTAAAATAAAAAATATTTTATTTTTATTATCCAAAGTAAATGGTATTTTATTTTTCTTAAGGCTTGTCTATAAAACAAGGCTTTTCTACTGACCCATTATACTGATCTATATTGAAGAATGTGGCTAGGATCAAGTGTGATTTTGTTTTCCTTTAACTCCAGTGTAACTGTGTTATTTAATACAAGTTTAAACTGGATTTGTTAAATTTTTCTGGTTGGTTAGTTGGATTCCCATTATCAGAGGGTGGAGTTTATGTTATGACCACAATATTGACTTGTAATAATTTGGGCAGACATTACTTGTATTAGCTTACATGTGCAGTTAATTTATTTTATTTCTAAGTGAACTTAAAAAAGGAAATAAATTAATAGTCATTTTCATCATCGTAAGGCACATAAAGGTGCAGTGGAAATCACCTTGAGTTATTGCAACCAGGAAAGTCATAGAATTATTATAATAAAAAAGTGAAACCAGACAATAGGTGTCAAGCAAAGAAGACAAAGTAGAAGTTATGGAACTCACAGTAACCCAAGAAATCTGAGAAGAAAATAGATAAGTCAGCCAGAGGGGCCTTTGATTTGGACATGAATCAGAGATAAGTGTAAAGTCCACCAAAAATTGCTTATAAATCTTCTATTTAGAATATTAGTTTCATAGTAAGAACAAAGATGAGAATAGATAAAGATAGGAACTATTTCCAAAAAAATATAAAAATAAAGAAACTATTCCAACTTCACAAATCCCAATATAGACCTTTATTTTCAGCTCAGAGAAAATAACCTAGATGTACACATCTCAGTATAACAAATTTTTAGAGGAATATTTGTATTATATTCAGAGCATATTAGCATAGCCAAAATTTTCTTTTCATGCTGTAGAATATACATTAAAAGTTAATTCATAACCAGAGAGTTGATTGAGTACAATGGGAAATAAGACAGAATAAAAGCTTACCTCATTTCTTCTATTAGGACAAAACTGACAATAGATAAGTATATCATCATATCAATAAGATGATAGTTGATTGCTATGAAGGCTACAAATAAAATGCTTTGAAGTCATAAGACAGAGAGTCAATAAGGAGAGAGAATTTTCTATTTCAATTTTTTTTTCTTGAGCAGGCTTCTCTTACGAAGGTCATTTACATAAGACCTGGAAAATGAGGATGGATGAGCCACTTATAAATGCAAGAGAAGAATGGCAAGGCAGAGTAAAGATCAGTTCCTCATCCATAGGTACTGATACCATATTATAACTTTTGGAGTATTGAGTGAGCATTTCTGGCACTTCTGCTAGTAAGTAGAAAAAAAATAGAACGTTTTCCTCATTCACACCATCTCTATCAACACCACCATCACTACCACCCCCACTCTCATCAACACCAATCACAACAGCAACAAAGTATCAACTTTTAATCTATACCTAAGAGAATCTATTGCCTAGAGTTTGCCTAGGATTGGTGTACTAGCTGAAAAGCTGCCTACAATACTCAACAGTTCTTAAGATACAGTCATAAACATTATCCCAAGAACTTAGAGCCAACTTTCAGCCAAGACTGCTGAAAGAAATGTTTACCTATGATCTTGTTTGTGACTTACATATATGTCAGCTCAAATAGATGATCTCTATGGCTTTCAGATTAGAATTTTAGTTTGGTTCTATATTAAAAAAAGGTCTAAGTCAGGTCTAAAGTTATTTGAAAATAAACTGTTGAATATTATTTTTAAAATATTAACTATAAAACACAGAGTACATAGCTAAAAATTTTTGAATAGAGAAAAGAAAGAAATATTTGAGGATATATTAGATTTTTAAATAAAATGATCTGCAATTTGGCATTTTACTCATGTGATTAAATTACTGGCATGTTTAAGCAGAAATGACTCAGAATTTATCCAGTATCTTGTTGTATAATCCCAATTCACTTGAATAATTTATCTAACTGATGCAGACTTTGAAATTCTCATGTAAAATGAGGAGTTTGCATCAGATGACTGCTATCATTCCTTTGAGTATTAAAGCCTATGATTCTGAAATTGTATGATGATGATAAACAAAAATTTTGGGAATTTGGTTGGGTGTGGTTGAATAACATTATATTTGGCATCTCCTTACAATGTATCAGAGTGTTTCATTTTAATTTATATCTTAATAGAAAAAAACAATTTATTTGTGAACATAAATATTACTAATAAATTATATTTTAAAAATAATAACATAAACACTGAAAAATTGGCTAAAGGACTTTGAAATTAGAGAAGAAATAAAAAGAGGTTATTTAAGAAAAATAAATAAAATCTTGTGTATCTAAAAAAAAAAATTCTAACCACATCATAGAAAAAGTTCTGGAAAAGATTATTGGATATAGAGATATAAAAGTAAAAAAGAAAGAATAGATCATTTGTAAATTATTATAAAATATTCAAAGTTACAATAATTTTAGAGCATAGAGACAATTATCTAATAAATTTGTCAAATTTCATAATAACCTCTGTGATTCAAAGTTCTAGAAGGCAAGTTTACGATATGTAAACAGGTAATACACAATACTGACTTTTTAAAGTTATGAATAGCAAAATATTCAGATACATACATTTTCTCCTCAACACATATTTAACCATTACTAAGACATGGAAGAGATGCCTGGAACCAAACAGTACTATAAACATCTTGCATACAGTCACTCATCCAATTCTGCAGAAACTCATATGAGAAATTTTGCTATTATTATCGACATTTTACAAATGAATAAACTGAAGTCATAGAACCAAGAACTCATAGAGACAGAATTTCAATCTAGACAGGCTTACTCCAGAGTTTTGTGTTTTTTTTAAAGAACTTTATCTTTGATTCCTTGCTTGTTGAGTTTGTCTTGTGATTATTCTATATTAGTGAATAGAACCAGTTGGTCAGCTTTGAACAAATTTTGCAAAGTAGGAATTTCTTACAGTGTAGCTTTGATGTACCACTGAGTCTTCACACTGTTGTTTTGTTTTGTTTTGTTAAGTAAAGTATGTTTATAGATTTTTATTTTAAAATGTACTACAGTTTGTATAGCATGCACATGATGTCTTTTCTTCTTGGAACCTTAATTCTCTAGTAATTCTGCCATATTTTTTTTAAATTTTACTAATTTTATTTTTTACATTTATTACATTTATTGGGGTGACATTGATTAATAAAATTACATAGATTTCAAGTGTACTATTCTATAACAAATCATCTGTATATTGCATTGCCTGTTCCCCTCCCAAAATCAAATCTCCTTCCATCAACACATATTTAATCCTCCTTACCCCTTTTTACCTCCCCACCCCATCTCCCTCTGGGAACCACCAAACTGTTGGCTGAGTTTTTGTTTGTCTTGTTTGTTCATTTATTGTATTCAGTTTTATATTCCACATATGAGTGAAATCATATGGTTCTTCACTTTTGCCATCTGACTTATTTTATCTAGCATGATATTCTCAAGATCCATACATGTTTTTACAAATGACAGTATTTCATCTTTTCTTATGGATGAGTATTATTCTATAATATATGTACTAGGTAAATGACTGGATAAAGAGTGTGCCAATTGCTTTTATATTTAGGCTCCATAACCCATTGAAAATGAACAGTGTTTTTCGTGAGTGGGTCAAAAAGTTTTTGTTCTCCGTGCTGATATTTTCCATTTCTGATTGTAATGAAAAAGTCTAGGTAATTTTTCATGTTAACACTTGGATTCAGAATATTGTCCCATCTAATGTGTTAATATTCCCAGAAGTTCTGGCAACTCTAAATAAGCAGTTCTGTTAAAATTTGTTGATCATCTTTTATGTCATTTAGTATTATCTTTAAATATCTTCTCTTGTATTCATTTAGAGGTGGTTGGCCAATTCATTCCAAACTTTCTTGATTTATTTTTCAGCATAAAGTGATCTAAACTCATAATGATAGCTATTGAAATAAATAATTTTAACCCCGCATAGTATTAATTTGTGTTATTTTACTTGCTTAAACTTTCATAACTCGTAGTTATGATAATTACTTATATTTGATTGTCCAAACCAATAAACATCATTATTCTCTTTCTCAATATTTAATTCTAGTTAAAATTAATTTTAGAATGTTAGATATGAAGGCTCCTTAAAACTAATTTGGTTCAAAATTTTATTAAAAAGACAGTAAATTACTTGCTCAAGTTATAATAATTATTCTTACTGTAATTATAAGAGTAACTTATATATGAAAATTATTATTTACTTGATTTTTTGCCTTACAGAGGACTTGTACATGCATTATTTCACTGATCTTCTTGAAAATTACAATAATAGGTACAACAGGTATAATTACTACAAAAGTGTACCAGAGGGAAAAGGACAAGTGTACAGAAGTTAAGTGATTTTTCTCACGCTCTTATGAGCTATAAATAAGAGACAGGGATTCAAATGCAAAACTTTTGTTTCTCATATAACACCCCATTTTTGTTTTTAAAACAATTATACATATTTCAGTATTCTAAAAGTGATAAAGAACATATAACGAACATGTATGCATTCATTACCCAGCTCAAGAAAGAAAATATGATTGAAATAATTGATTATGTTTTATCTTTTAATAGATAGTTTTTTCTTGTAGCAATGCTGCAACAGAATTATTGTCTTCATATTTTGATTTAAGCATATGTAGAGAGAATAGGTTGCTCTGTCATCAGCAGGCATAAGATAATGTTTCTCTTTGTCCTCAGCAACACTTTATGGAGAGAGAGAGAGAGAGAGAGAGAGAGAGAGAGAGAGAGAGAGAGAGAGAGAAAGAGAGAGAGAGAGAGGTGAAGGGGTTAAAAAAAGAGACTTTTTAATTTGGTTTTATGGGGGTATCAAGTATTTTTTTTTCTTATGGTGGTTTTAATTTACTTGTCTCTGATTACCAATGAATCGAACACATTTTTTTTTTTTTTGTAATTCAGTATGACCGCCTTTTGCTGCCATCTTTTCACATCTTATCTTCTGCTGTGGAAGTCTTTCCTTTAGTTACTCCTACTTGCCTATCTCCCTCTCATCACAGGGCCTTTTCACGGACTTTCTTCTGCCTGGAACACACCTACCTTTACTTTCCTTTTCCTCATCCTTATTCTTCAAATATCAGCTTACATTTCACCTCTTTTGAAAAGCTTTCTCTGACAACACTAATTACGTTAGGTTTCACCTAAAAACACAACTTCAATTTTATTTTTTCATTCATAAAATTTAAACAATGTTTAGTTACTTATTGTCTGTTTATTTAAGATTTTTTTCCTACTAAACTGTAAGCTCCATGAAGGAGTTTTGTTCATTATTTTGTTCTCCTTTGCATTCCCAAACCTTAGTACGATGGAGGAGTTCAGTCTTCACATATGATTTGACTAAATAAATATAACATATATAGGTTTTTTATAGTTATGTCATTAACAGATGCACCAATTAAATTGTTTACATTTAAATATGCTATATTAAATATTTAAAGAAGTATATGTCTTTATATGTAGTAAGTAAAACAACTTCAAAATAAAATAAATGTGATAGAGATTTCTCTGTAACTAATAGAAAGTCAATATTGGGTAACTTTGTCATGACCACATTTACCTTTATTTAATTATTTAAATAATAAAAGGGAAAATAATTATAAAGCAGTTTCCACAGCACAGATATTTATAGTTAGTCAAATAATCAGACTCCAGTATCTTGTAATTAGATAAAATCTTCATGTTAAAGAAACTTTTAAAACTCACATTCCTTCACTGCATACAATTTCCATGACTAGAATTATTTCAGGGGTCTTACTCTGTCAGACACTGTGCTAAGGGCTCAATGTGCATTATTTTATTTAATCTTCCCACAAATCTCATGAGTTAAACACGGTTATTAAGAGGTTTAATAGCCTGCCTAAAACCTCATGGTTAGCAATGATAGAGCTGGAACTTAAACTTGAAGCTGCCTTGCTACAAAATCTATGCTTTTAAACATTGTGCTTGTCTAAGATTTTCTCTAATTAGTAATTTGACTATCAAAACCATGTTATTACTTGAGAACTACTAGGTACTCAGTGTCTTCAACTGTCCTCCTACACACTATCTTGCTGATAGTATTTTTTACAGTAGAAAATAAGATAGTAAAAAGACAAAAAAAAAATGAAGGCATGCTAGATGTGTAAGATATAGCCTGGAAGAAAGAGGGGGATAAGAAAAGGCAACAAAAATTAGCTCTAAAAAGTCAGAAACTCTAATGGACTGCAGTTGTTTTGAAAAGGAGCATGTCACCTTGAAAACGTTAATGTCTCTACTGTCATAACTCTAGCCTGAAAAGTACTAATAGATGTCCATTACAAATGTTCCAAATCACAAAGAGTAATATGCAAAGGGCAATATACTTTTAAAAAATTCCCATCTTACCTTTTAAAATTGAACCCACCTGTGAGTTAAAAAGATAAGCTTGATTACTTGGAAATTAACTATAACTGAAGTAATTTGTAGGAAATAATGAAAAAAAAGTAGTGGGAGGCAGTACTAGAGGGTAATCTAGACATGTATTAGATTCTCTTTTGAGTATCTGCAAACAAAAGAACATGCTGCTCCTTTAAGCAAACAATTCCAGTCTACTGTAAAAAGGTACCGAATTCCATGTTCTACCATTGCCCAATTTAAATCTTCTCCTGTTTTGTAGTCTGAACTAATGATTCATTCCTGGCAGAGTCACCTGTTTACAACTGTTGGAATCTGTGCCTCCCTCTACTGGCTGCCCATCAATCTCTAATAAGGTTTATTTTGGCCATTTAGGCTCTAAGAGAACGGAGTTTCCCTTCGCCTTTGATATACTGTTTTCCTACAAATTGTGTCCTGTTCTTCGATTGTCCTAGCTGTGAGAAGATATTTTTCTCTCAACTTGTTGCTAGTAAAGCAGACTATGTCAATAATGAAATATTCTACCAGTAATGAAGTATTCTGTCAGTCTGGACAGAATGTCTATGTTGCACACAACCCTAACCAAAATGCAACCATAGGCATGTGTTCTACCAAAGGAGCCAGACAGGAGTCTCCCTCCAGCAGTCCAGAGGCTAAGGTTGTACCACCAGCAGTTGCTCTTAGTGAAGCAGAGCAAAACTAAATTGAGTTTCCACAGTTTTTCAGTACATGTACTGGGATGGCTTAGAAGAGGGGAAGAGCAGCTGGCAAGACAGTACCAGTCTCCCCACTCCAGTTTTCTACATCTATCCTCCCCCTGCTACCCCCCAGGAGAGATTCCTCCCTGTGTCTCTATTTCTAGGCCAGACTTATGGATTTGGCGAGAGAATACACTCAGATTAGCTTGCTTATTTGTTTGTTTTAAAATTTATAGAGACTGATGCATATGCACAACAACTGGAAAAATATCACAATTAGAATGTACTTTCATTTAATGTTGGAAAAGAAGACTAGTATTTATTTATGAAAATCCATTGGAAAGTCATTATTGGAATATTCTCTTTATTTTAAAATCAAAAAAAAAAAATAGAGGAGGGAAGGAACGAGGAAGAAAGAAAGAAAGGAAGAAAAACATTTCCAGAAGTTATTGGCATTGTTCTAATTCTCCAATAAACAATAGTTTAGCCAGTTGCCAAAGACTATAGTCATTTTTCTGATAAAATATTTTGCATCTGGAATTAACTACATTTCCTCTCTCTACTCTCTCAATTAGGTGAAGGAAATTGAAAAATCAATCTTTACAAGAAGGATACCAATCAGAAGCTCATGTGATAAAAATATCACACCAATGTGGGTCAAATAAACCTGAATTTGCTTGCTAATTATATAATTTGGGGCAAGTTAGTTAACATTTCTGATTTTCATTTACTCATCTGTAAAATGGAGATTAAAAAGAACCTATGTCATGAAGACTTGTGAAAAATTAAGTTAGCATATACACATATATAAGCAATGGTGAATTATGCATTCTCAGTAAATGTTTACTTTCTTCTCTATTTTTTTCCTTCCCTTCTGTATCTGCACTTAACATATATTTTTGGTATGAATGGATTTTATTTCTTTCTTTCATCTTCCAGCTGAACTCTTATTTCTTCTCTAATTATTTTTTCCACTTGGCATATATATATATATATATATATATATATATATATATAATTATTATTATCATTTATTTATTTATTTTTCATGGTGACATTGGTTAATGAAATCCAATAAGTTTCAGCTGTATACTTTAACAGTAAGGCATATATATATATATATATATATATATACATTTACACTGTGTGTTCACCTCCCATAGTTAGATTTCAGATTTCTTTCTGTCACCACATATTTGACTACCTTTACCCCATCTACCTTCCCTCTCTGCTCCCCTCTCTCGCTCTGGTAACCACTAGTGACATGAGTCTCATGTCCATGAGTCTCTGTTTGTTTGTCCTGTTCATTCGTTGCTTTTAGGTTTATATCCCACATATATGTGATATCATGTGATTTTCAACTTTTCTGTCTGGCTTATTTCACTTAGCATGATTATCTCAAGGTCCATCCATGTTGTTGTAAATGGCAGTATTTCATCTCTTCTTATGGCTGAGTAATATTTCACATATATACAATGGCTTATATTTTGTCATACTTTTTGACATATTTTTGCTATTTAATTTTTATAGATATTCAGTATTGATTGCTACAATATCTTGCAAATCCAGGAAAAATGTGAAACTTTGATATTCTCAAAGTGCCTACATATTTGTAGGTGAGTAGACTGATTGTTTTATGATTTACTGTCTGCAGTGATTTATTTTTATTTGTTTAATTTGTAGATTGCTAATGATTGAGATAAGTGATGAGAAAAATCAATTTTACTCACCTCTGCTAGAAATTTTATAAATATATATTAACAGTTTTGTTAGAATCATTATATCATTACTGCACATTATTTCTAAGAAATGTGTAATACTAGAAGTAAAATTTAATGAGAATTTGCCAAAACATATTTATCATATGATGTAGTCTCTTTAGCAAGCATACAGAGTAGAGTGAATATTCACCTTATTTCAGAAGGATATTCCATAATATCAGACTAATAAAAATCAAGTATACCTAAAAACAGCAATAATTTAATTATGTGGTTCAATTTTATGGTTTTGGAATGGTTAAGTAATGTTGTAACTCTAAGAGCAAAGAAAATTAAGGGCGAATATGTGGGTAATTCAAGAGAAAGACAACCCAGTTGTATAAGGTCACAATGAACAGGCTTAAATTAATTTTAATGAAATGCAGTGCTGTTTACTGTTTCCTTGCTGATGTAACTAATGGGAATATGTTTTACAGGTCTATGTCTGGCTAAGACTACTTGTTCCTCATTAGTTTTATACTTTTGCTACCTCTTATAAAATAAAGGGATTTATTCCTACCAGTTTAATGGAATTGCTCAACTCAAGTTTACATGCTTTAAAACATTTGGGAATTTAACTGTATTTCATAACATTTGTAAAGTGATGGAAGAGTCTCAGTTTTCATTCTTATTTGATTTTGCATTTATTTTTAATTAAAAATAGTATCACATGACATAACTACAACTCTCTGGAGGACATTTCAAATCTTGGTCTGCATGAATCAATTTCTGTAAAAAATAATATCAATCTTGCAGAATATTGTAAAAGACAACGACTCCAGCAGTCAACTTCCTAAAGTCATACAACATTCTAAAAGTACAAATTAAGCCAATTTTGAAACAAAATGTGCCTCTATTCTTATTTTATTTGTTTGGCCTAGACCAAAACACTTTACACGTAAAGTATTATATATATCCCAAGTCACATCACAGTAAAATTATTTTAGAAATTTCCTTGTCTGCCACTAAGATGCTGTAGTGTGTTACTGGATTATATGTATTCTTGTTATTATAGCTACTAACCATGGTAAACTTAAAGAAAAGTATTTAATATTCTTGTAAACTCTAATTATATAAGAAATTGCTTTACATGCCTTTCTAAAAAATATCTTCCCTACTCTGTACCCAAATTATAAGTTTAATGACATCGATGAAAAATTGAGACTAAAATATATATTGTAACTATGAATGGGGACAAATATTAACTAGATTAATTGTGTAAATATTAAATGATTATGTTGTACACCTGAAACTAATATCATGTTATATGTCAACTATACCTCAATTTAAAAAAATGATTCTAAGATGGTATTAGTATCTAAATTTCTGAAGCGAGTAGCCTCTGATACAGTATTTCAATGTTTTATCTATCATCTATCTGTGTCTATCATCTATCTATCTATCTATCTATCTATCTATCTATCTATCTATCATCTATCTATCTATCTATCTATCATCTATCATCTATCTATCTACCTATCATCTATCATCTATCATTTATCTAATCTATTATCTATCTATATCTATGGTCTATTGAGATTACTCCAAAATACATTGTAAAGAAAATTAAAATATTCAATGAGCATTTACTATTTCTTTCAAAATAAAAACAAAACTAAAAAATAAAGCATCCTTGGTTTAAAAAGTTTACCGCTATGTTTAGAATTTTGAGTTGCCCTTCGGTAACCAAATAGCAGTGAACAATCATATAGCTAATTTTGATTTTTTAAACATGTAACTCTTAAGTATTCATTTATCAAATTAGAAAACCCAAGTTATTTTTTGACTTATGAACTGAAACCTAGAATTGTGAAATATGATCCTTGCTTATGCTTTCCTTTTTATTTTTTGTTTCTTTCCACTTCCTCCCTACCTCCTTTCCTCCCTTCCTTCCTTCCTTCCTTTCTTTCTTTCTTCTTTTCTTCCTTCCTTCTTTTCTTTCTTCCTTCCTTCTTTCCTTTTTTTTCTTCCTCTTGTGTCTTTCTATTTCCCTCTTCTTCCTTTATATTTTATTCATTCAGTTATTTTAAAATACAAAATGTCAGCAAACTATGGTGTTAATAAACATATCCACCTATGCAAAGGCTATTTTTTATTTACACTTAAACAAATATACAATTTGAAACATCCAAAAATACTCATTTGTTACTTAAATATTCCTGAAACATTTTTCTGCAGCATGACAATAGTAAATATTTTCCTTTTTGAAAGGATCTAAAACTGAACATATTCTACATGATCAGTAATGCCCTAATCATCTTATACAAAACTATTAAACAGTTTTTTTTATTTTGTCTTTCTTTTTTATTCTTCCTGGTTAGTCACCATTCTATCCTTTGAGGAAAATAATTTTCTTAAGATCCTGTTCAAATAACATATTTTACTCCATGGAATGCCAACACTTATTCTTAAAAGATTTTCGTAGCCCCCCCCCCAAAAAAAAATAGCTAAATTGAAGTGTTGTTATAACTTGAACCAATGAAAGCTGAATGTTTTCTCTTTGACATAAGTCTTTAACAATTCTGTCAATATGACAGACTGCATGCTATCCATTATTTATTCTATATTCCAAGGAAAGGTAAAGTATTTCTGAATCTGATCATTTATTACTTTGGGAAAAAAGTTTTTAACTCTTTCAACACCTGCAAAATATGTGTGAATGTGTGTGTGTGTGTGTGTGTGTGTGTGTGTGTGTGTGTATTATCAGTGTGAAATCATCAGCAATTAATGAACTATAGAAGTTTTTAGTTTTAAGCTAAATTTCCTTAATTATTTTTAAAAGAGTTGCTAAAATATTTATTTAAGAAATTTTAAATTCTTAATCTTTTGATCTAACTAGGTGTACTATTTATTACGATAAATTTGTATATTTCTGACCAGTTTTAATTTATTTCACTTATTGTTTAAATTTGTAATAATTAAAATTACAGCTAACCATGTTCTTTGTCTTTTAATAAGGTTTTTACATCATTTCATTTACTTCTTACAATTATATGATGAACATATTACTATTATTATTCTCATGTTACATTAAAAAATATAAATCTCAGATAAATTTATTTCCCATGGCTTCGTAAATATTTTCTAGAGGGAAAAGCCTATAACCTATATCTCATAATTCCTCATTTAGTATTTCTTTTATATTCTGCATAACTTGACCACTTCATGGAGGTATAGCAAGTACGTATACTTCAGTTTGTCTTTTCTTGTTTTTTTTTTCAATCTATTTTTTATATTCATTATTTAACAATGCAAATCTGTAATTCTGATGTTTAAAGCCCATCTTTGGGCTCCCATTATTCTCAAGATCAAGGCCAAATTAATTTATAAGGTCCATGAGTTTCTATAGTATTTTCCCACTGCTTACCAGGCCAACTTAATTTTCACTTTCTAGGTATCCTCTGTACTTTAGTCACATTGTCTTGTATTCAAATTTTGGACAAGAATTTCCATCATTCTGGTCACATTCTCTGGAATGCAGTCTCTAGTAATTCTCACCACCCCAACACAGCCTCTCTGACTTCTTCTCAATCTCCAGTTAATGCCATTTCTTTACATCCCTAAAATTTCCTTTATGTCCATAGGATATTTCTGTTTGGAGTAGGTGGTCTCAATTTATTGTTTCTGCAAAGTGAGTTATGAAAAAATGACATAATCAAATTGGATACTCAGATCATTTTTAGTTGGGGTCTACCCTCTAATCTCTCCTGCCTCCTGCTAGTCTCTATCTTGATGAAATATAGTTGACTGCAGATTACAGGGTATTCTTCACTCATGTACTCTTGGCAAGGGGCAATGAGGCATTTTATTATTTGGAAGAACAAACTACCTCATATCTTTACTTTGCCATTTCCTTTTGTAAAGCTGATATTGTTCCTCTAGTAACTTCTATTTTAAATATTTTTAAAAGTACTGAAAAGCTTGATACTCTATTTTTAATAGATATTCTATGTTATACTATTTAGTGCAAATTTTCCACTCTATAAACAACCACTTTGATTGGTAGCCAATTTCAAATGGAATGAATTTATATGTGATTTTATGCTCCATAGATAATTCCCTGTGGATTTTAATAATAAATCTTGCTAGCAGCTATTTTCTGGAAAGAATATTTTCTTTACCATAAAAAAGTATATATTACTCTTTTCAGCTTGGCAGACTCCACATACATTGTTCTCCATTTTGTAGTGAGTAAAAATTCAAATGTAGCCAAATGTAAATGAGCTGTAGCCAACTTGGTTAGCCAGCACACAACTTCATTTACCAAATTCTACCTTTCAAGAGATCTCATTAACTTTTTAAACTGCTTTTTAATTACTAATTTAGTAGAAATTAGGAATATTTAATAAAGATCATTAGTAATGGGGATGTAGGCCACAGATGAGTGATAAGCAGCTAGCGCAGTGACAGGCTCATAGTAAGGGATCAATTAAATGTGTTGAATGAGATACAGAGGATGATATGGAGAAAACCCACCAACACCACCCTGAGCTAAAAGAAGTAAGATGCCGAAGAGTGACATTGTATGATTTACATAAATCACAAATACAGGCAAAATGAATCTATGTTAGAATTCTGGATGCCAGTTAATTATTGAGAAGCAAAGCCTAATGGGAATCATGAGAGCTTCTCCCATAAACTGCTAAGGATTTCAGTATCTGCCATTTGTAATCTTTGTGAAAATTTTCATTGAAAAAAATTGTCATACTTGAACAAAGCTCTTTAACACTAGCTTTCAAAACAATCTATCCTATAGAATTCTGATCAGCCCAGAATTTGTCTAGATTAGATGCTCAGTTCATCCCTGCTCCAATCACCTATATTGAATGGGGCTACAAATGGGCCAATTCCCTCAGCAGGATTCCAGGTTTGAAAGCTTTTCGAAGGGAACTGGAGGTATGATACTTTCTCCTTTACTATAAATATTTCTAGGTCCCTATTTTTTTTGTAGTTGACACAACAATCTGAAAGAAAGATTGTGGCTTTGATATACATAATTTATACCCAAGTAAGTTAAGACCTTGGCACGTTACTCAAACACTAAATAGTCTCAAATGTCCCTTCCAACTTTAGGAATCATTAATAATGCTCTTCAAATACCATATCCCCCTACCTTGTTTTTATTTTCTCTTTAAAAGTATAACTATCTACAACTCTAGGAAAAGAAATATACACACAGGGAGAGGAGTATATCAAAATTAAGCTTTAGTAAATGCTGAATTGAACAGTGTACTTAAAAAAAAATCAAGCTTTGTTTTAGAAACAGTTTGGCTTTAAGCACTGGCTTCCAGGATCAAGCAGTCTGGGGAACAAATAGCTGACTATACCAAAAGAGTTTCAGCAGTGTGAGAAACTTGATACATTCTTCATGCAGATGTTGTAGGAAGCTATTGATTATGTCTCAGTAGATTTTAAATTGAGAAGACCAACACTTCTCAAATGAGTCATACCTTAATAACTAAGAATTTTCCCATGGAACTTTTTAAACTAAAAATTGAACTATTAAGCTCATAAAAGTGAATTTCATGTAAACTTGTATGATGGGATTGTGGTAAAAAGGTGAGGGTTAGGAATAACGTATTTTACAAATTGGATTTTGAAAATGTTCTTTTTTAATTAAATAAGTCATATCACATCAAACTTGTTTCATTGAATAATATTCATTCGGACTAACATTTTAGCAAAGATAGCATAAACCTGAATGACTATTGATGTTCGTTGGGGACATTTATCAAAATTCAATATTTTAAAAGACAGCATTTCACATTTCAAACCTAAATGTACTGTTAAGGTGCTTGTGGTATGGATTAGTCAACATCCACTGGACAAGACCGGTCATGATGATTTCTGGAAATGATTTGAACTTTATATTAGGCAGCTCTGATTTGACATTTGCCACTTATTAGATGTGTGATCATATTAAGGTTACTTAATTTTCAAGAATTTTCCCTTCTCACCCTAAAATGGGATTATTTTGCCCACAGGCATAGCTCATCCGTTTTAACTCATTCCATTTGTTTGGTAAAGGTAGCTGAAATCCACTATTGAGAAAGCTTATCTAAGTAGAAAAGAGTTAAGCAATTGATTAACAATGTCTGCCATGAGTATCCTGGGACTTGACAACACACATGCCTAGGTTTGTTGATGATGTTCTATTTCAGACTTTTTAAATACAAAATAAGAAGAGAAATATTTGTTGATTAGAGTGATAAAAAATAATAGTGCTCGGTAATGTCTGCTTATTCTTTCTTTTGTGAGAATATGAGAAACTACATCTTCTAGCAGGGCCATCGGATTATGGCTGGGAAAAGTGGCAAAAGTATTATATGTCACTCCTGGGTTACAGCAATGATAACTTTATGTGCAATTTTTCTTTCTACTGCATCCACTTACACTGTTAAGGTGACAATGTCAGTAAATTGAAACAGTCTAGTACACAGCGTCGCTGCATGGCAAATACAGTCAATAAGACCTATGGGAGACTTGACGGACATGAAAAATAAAATTGTGCTGTGTTCAGTCATTGAGATTCAGGGTTATAGCATAGTCTGATCTACCCCGATTAGTATGGAAAATGATTAAATGTTAACTGACCTCTAAGTCTAAATAACATTTTGGAAGTATCAAATTGCTGACAGTATAAAATAGAAAAAGTAAGCTGAAACTAAAATCTTTCATTGAATTTAGCAGCAAATCAAATAAACAATCACTGTAATGCTATTTATACCAGAAGATTTTACATGAGTAGTGTCAATCTGATTTTTCCCTCCCATGTGACTTGGTTTTGAACCCTGTCAAGTTGAAGCCGAAAAAGGGATCATATTTATCTCAGTAATGCATTGTTTTATAGCAGACAGAGGCACTCTTGATAACAACATGAAAGGAATAGAGATGATTAGAAATGATTTCCACATTCTCATAATGAGTGGCAGCGGAAGAAATGTCTCTTGTTCTGAGATTTCGCCATTTTTTAAGAAGATTTCTAAAATCATAATCATGAATGGAAGAAGACTGAGAAATAAGTCAGCACAGTACGGATAGCAGAGGAGGTCTCATTCACAGCAATAAATTGTCTATTTTGGTATGTTAATTGACTCCTATAGGAGCCTAAATACTCCTCATTGATACACTAAGCACCATGTGGACATATTTATAGAAAAATAGTTTATTTAAAGTGAACAATTTCACTTCTGCTTTCCAAAACATTGATTCAGCAGTTGTAAAACATAATATTTTTTTCCTTCATTTTTGACCATTTTTTCTTGGGCACATTTATTTAATTTGTTAATTTTTTTCCCCTCTCACAGGTCTTCTTTATTAATCACTAGATAATTCCAAACTTCAGGGAAAGAGATTCGTTTGAAAATCTATTTCTTGTAGATATTTTTCTAAAGACCACCATATATATATTTTTTAACCCTAAGAGGTTCTAACTGGGTGCATAAAGCATGAAATATATTGCTTCTTTTTTTCTGATAGAAAGACTTATACTCTATGAACAGATGCGAGTCAAGTTGAAACAATTAAATGATTTAAAAAAGGCTCTCCAACTTCATATTAAATTGTTACTTAACTAATGAATTGATTAACTGATTAAATTGTCTCACATTCTCTTTCTTGGTATGAAAAATTTTATACATTATCTTTTGGTGGCAATAGTTTGCCTCTGTGCTGAAGGTTAAAATCTGGAGTAATACACAGTAGATGTTTCTCCTTAATCAAAAGCAAACAAAAAATCCAAGCTATGTAACTTAGATGATTATTTCTGCTTCAACACGGCATAAAATATGTCTTTGCCTTAGAATAATTATACCTACAACTAGGTAAGATAAAGTTAAAACAACGAAAGCTAAGATGATCCATGATAAAACAAGCACAGAAATAAAAAAAAAAAAAAAAGAAAGAAAATTTCAGGCAAGGTTAAATTATTTAACCTTGAGAACAGCATATATGCCTAGTATTGACATTAGACAGATACCACATGCCATTATGTTTGAAATGATGTAACATGGTCCAAAACAGAAAATAGGACAACAGCCCTCTACTTTAAACTTTCTCTATTTAACACTGTCTCTGAGGGATTTGAAATTTTAGAAAAAGATAGGTATAGATGAATGAAGGGAACTTTCTTCTTATCTTTCTTTTTTTTTATTCCCACTCCTAGATTCTGCTGTGACCTATAAAAACTTTTCTTTCTTGTCTATACTAAATCCTTCTATTATGTCTTTCTCTTTTTGCATGTTTCAATCTGTTTCTCTTCCTTGCAACCATATTTAAAAAAATGGCTGTCAGCCAAAAACTGAAATGAAAGATAAATTAGTTTAATGTTTTCAAAATATTATCCTATTTATATAAGTAATAAAAGTGTCATCTGCATAACTTTTTATCACTGCAACAAAAATTGAGAAAACATATGAAAAATATAAATTAAGTACACAAAAATTACTCAAATTTCCAGCACTCTAAAATAACCTTCTGCTGACATTTTGGTGTGTATTTTTTTAGAACTTTTACTAATCATGTATGTATTTTTTTAAGTGGTCATATTACAAATACCATATCTTATCTTCTTTTACTCATCTAACGTTATGTTATGAACAACTTTCTATGTTAAGAAAAATAAATTGATATTAGCATGTTTATAGCTGTATAATAACCAAATATTTCAAGAATCATAATTTGTTTAACCAAACTTCTATTTTTCTTTCCCTGTAATGAATGTGTCTACATGATTCTCTTTGTTCAAGTATTTGGTTATTTCCTTAAGATGAGTTTTTTAAATTAAAATCATGAGAGTTGAAGAGAATGAATATTTTGACAATATTATTTTTTCTTTTAAATTGGACAGTAAGCAACCAAATCTCTAAGAAATAAATTTTGCTGAGTAAAGACAACCAAACCACCCTCTATCCCCAGGATGACTATCTACCTAGGTAACCTCTTGCCTTTGCAGTTTTTTCTTCCTCTACTTTTGAGAAATTAATCTCAAATGGATATTCTATGGTCTATATGACTTATGTTTCTCCCAGTAACTTTATTGCTGATTGATGATGTAGAATTTGTGAATAGTGATTGGAACCCTAATTGGTGATGCTCACTAGCCATTTCTGGGAAACTTAACTTTCCTCACAAAAAGAAGACTGCAATAATTTGGCACTGATTACATGTGAAGAAACCCATACATTTCTCAGGCACCATAAGTGATGCATGGATAAATTGGATCTCTGACAACCAACCAATCAACCAAACAAACAAAAAAACAAATAAATCGCACCTGATTTGTGGATTTGTCAATGCCTGTGGTGTAAACCCTCCTACTATGGCCTATTTCAAGTAACCAACTGTCTTGAAAAATTCTTCAGTGTCTAACAATCAACTCTCACAAGCCATACGAGCTTGCTAAATGACACCACTGGGAAGGGGTCATAAGAGTGGTCCCAGGACTCTCCATAATATAAACCATTTCTCTTTCTATGTCAGGAAGTCTTTGGCAGTGGCTAAGCACTGCCAAAAATCATTACCACCACCCTCTGTGCCTATTTCTCTTTGTTTTTCTAAGTATATTTGAGAACAAAGTACCTACATAAACTTGCTTTTGAACATTGCTTGTAAAAATACAGTTTACAAAGCAGAACAGAACCATTAGTTTTTATTAATTTTCTGTAGTCTTGATTCCCTCTTTGATTCTTCTTGTGAGAGTCCAGATCTTTGTTTTGTTCTCTCCTTTGCTAATAAACAGTTACCAATCAGAAACTGCTAAAATCCCAACCACAAAACATTTCAGTTTTACTTAGTTCCATGGACTGTGTGTTTGGAGAAAATAACTCTAATCATTCATGTCCCTGAGTTCACAGCTAATAAATATTAATTGTTATAATATGAGTTGAGATTTATAAAATAGTTGAATTTATTCAAACTCCATGTTTAAAATGGCTTCCAATCATAGGCCTTCACGTTTAATTAAATTCACTTGTTTTTCAGTTTTTAGGCAACTATACTAAAGTTGAGATGGAAATCTGTTTTTATTTTTATTTGATGCCATGGGAACAAGCCATCAGCAAATGTCAAATTTAAGAGAAATATATCTATCAATACACACATGTGATTTTGCAAGATGTTCCAAACTGTGTACATTTGTCAAGAGAGGAGAAAAGAGAATCTACAGAAATGGCGTTTGCTGCAAGAGAAATCTAAACAAGTTGAACTCCTTTCACGATAACAAAAGCTTCACAAAGAAAGACTGGACTTGGTCCATGTTTTAGGAATTTGCAGATATAAAGGGTTAGTTATCTTCCACTCCTGGCACTGCAATGTGCAGTGCAAAAATATTTGCTGTCAGAAAAAAAAAAAAACTGTTGGAATACATAGATTTCACTGACAGAGAGAGCCCAAGAAACCTTCTCTTCTTTGTCTTTATATTTCTCCCTTTTAGTGATGTTTATAATATGACAAAACCATTGGTTTTCATCCACCAATCTCTCATACCCCCCAAGTTTATTTGAATCCAGCAAATATGTTTTTCCCTTGGTGTGTAATTCACTCTTAAAACATCCTGTGAGAGTTGTGCTTCCCTAGATTTATATAACACTAAGCAGTTCGATACTGCATAGCTGATAGGCTACTCTTTCCCATTCTCTCCCCTCCCAAATGTCATCAAGTTTTAGGCAGAGAAGTATATGAGGTAATATAACACATATGCCAATAGGATATTAATTTCTAAAAAATGCATCCCAAACATTTGAGAGTGTTACAGGAACACTTTCTCAGTTAACTCCCCAAAGGGTGTAACAAAAACTAAATGTGTCTGTAAAAAGTCTTTTATAAAGCATGTATTACATTGTTTGGGTAAAGTGGTTTCAGAAGTGTTTTTTTGAGCACAGTATGCAAATGAGAGTAGCTCAACCTCAGTATTTGTCATGAATATCCACTCCTCAAAAGAAAACATTTAAACACCAAAAATCGTATTGTTTGGGTAGTTAAATAGTTGGAACTTTTAAAAAAACTTTATGGCAACAGAAAAAAATACTTCAGCCCCTTACTTAGTTTTAAATATGACTGCTTTCTCAACGTTCGTATTGATCATATTATGTGGACAAAGGAACTTAAATAAAACATGTAAGCAGAAAGAGTTGAAAAATCTTGACTTCGTTAGAAAAAAGCAATTTGATAAGCATTTAATGTGCCTAGTTGCTTCTTAAATCTATTGTGTAACACACATTATGTAACTTTGAGACTTGGATGGATGTTGAAAATTTTGTGTGTTTTCCAGTGAGAAAAATAAAGGGTGGTGATGGGGGATGGGGTAGGGATTGGAATTGTTCATTGCTCTCTGCATAGTTGAGGGGGAGAGAGAAGTTTAACGCCCTGAACTGCCCACTAGCAGAATCCAGGGACAAATTATTTTCACATTGAGACTTTTCTTGACGTACCAATCTAATTTAAGGTTCCTATTTTATTTTCTCATAAAACCTGCAATTTTCCCTCTCTCATTGCTCAGTGCTTGTTTTAATATTTATAGTTTGTAAGTATTTGATTAATGATTGTGCCTTCCTGTTAAAACTGTAAACTCCGCAGGACAGTGCTGCCTCTTTACTACCACAAACTGTCCCTGGCTTTTTCTTTTCCCCAAATCTACCCTTCACCCATGCTAACCCATTGTCTTCTGCTGTTTTGTCCTCAATGAAGTTCACCAGGGAGGGAATAACTGCTATCTCTTCTCTTCCAACCACATCCAAAATTCCTAGGCAAGGTACATATTGGCTGTTCCTGAGGTAGATGCTGAGTTCGGGTGCAGAAACCCACAGACTGAGCTCTCATTATTGTTCTTGTTGATGATGAAGATTTTAAAATTATAGCAACGTTCAGATACATTTCACATAAACACAACTTTTTCTAGAATTTTTCTGTTTTATGGATTTTTGTGTATGTGAAGGATTTTTCTGTCTTTGAAACAACTGGATTACAATCATTAATGCCTCTATAGATAATAGATTTCTCCTTTTTCTTATTTTATTATGAAAATGTTTAAATATAGAAAAATGGAAGAAATTTACTGAACTCACATATAACAATAAACAACGTAGATTCTACAATTAATGGTTTTACTGTACTTTACTGTATGATTACTGCTGTATCTGTTTCTTTATATTCATTAAACTTTTTAAAAATGTATTTCAGAGTAGTAGGGATATCAGTGTACTTACCCCTAAATATTTCAAGACACACAGTATTAATACTCTAAAAATATTAATGTATTATCAATTTTATAATGTGAAATTTTATGAAATTGTCATAGTTTTTAAAAAATTATTTTATAAAATTGATAATAATATATTATAATAACATGCATCAATTCTATAAGTTTTTAGCATATTTGTTTGTATTACCAAAACTACCACATAGTTTGATGGAAATCATGTATGGTGGTGTAAAAATCTACCAAAGGCACTGCCATTTGCTGTAACGAGAGCAGAGAAGGTACTGTTCTGATTGCTAATGACTATCATTTGTTGAGTGTTGACTGTTGATTTTAGTCAAAATAGCAGAACTGTTATAAGCTCTACAAAAATAATTATCTTCAAAGTATGAAGTTACAATGAAAACTAAAAAGAGCTATATAAAGTTTATATATCATAGTTATTGCTCTTTTGAATTTTTTTATTTATTATGGTTTTGTTCTAGAATATTTTAAATTTACATTCAAGAATGCATTTTTGATTACTACAGTGTGAAAGTGTGACTCTATATATGTCTGTATTAATTTATTTATGACCCATATTATTGAAAAATCTGTTTAGAGAAACTTACACCAACATATTAATCTAATATAATATTTATTTAAGTGTATCTGCTATGGGTACTAGACCCCAGGAGAGGTGGAGGAATGAGTATTATTAATCTTTGAAAAGTTAGATTAAGGAATTTGTACTCATATCAGCAGCCAATGTGAAAATTATAAATATTTTAAGGAAAAATGCATAATTAGAGAAATGTTTTGAAAAAATGAGTTATAAAACTGTGTCTCAGACTCAAAATAAACAATAAACAAAGGCTGAGGTTGGGGAAATCTATTAAGATGCTACTATAATAACAGATAGTTTTTTTGTCTTATTCTACTTTGTGCATTAATTATTTTTTATATATATATATATAATGCATACTAAATACATATTTAATCTATATAGAAGAAGCATATATGTGTATATATATTTAATTCTCTCAACAAACATATGATGTTGGTATCATATTTATTGACATTTTACAAGTATAGACAAAGGTACAAAGAGGTTAACATATTAGACCAAGAAAACAAACATAGTTAAGAGACTACCATGGGTTCAAACTCATGGAGTCAAGATCTACAAATTTGCCTTTATTCTTAATTCTGAAATTATTTAAGATCAAAGAAATAAGAGCCAGATAGTAGTGAGAATGAAAAGAAGTGATCAATTGAATAAAACAGAACTTTATCATTTTACCTATAGTTTCAATTGGCAAGAAGTAGGGGTTGGGAGAGTAAAAACTAATATATTTTTTGAGCCTAGTGACTGAAAGATTTATCTTCTATGTTAGTCTAGAAAAGAAGCTTATTGGGGGAAAATACAATTTTTGATTTAGTAACTTTCAAAGTAGTCACATAGTACTACGTTAAAAAAAAAAGCAAACAAACAAGAGGCAGTTTTGGAGGATTTTGAACCCTGAGAAGCACAGGCTAGAGATCTGAAATAGAAATTTAACAGAATGTGTACAAAACAGATTCAAATACAATTTCTTGCACTTAATTAACAGGTTGCTCATAAACAAAATAATGAATATTTGCACAATGGGATGGGAGGAGAGGAAATTAGAATGAAAGAACTATTTCTAACTCTTCAAATTCTCATTGTAAGGAGGTAGGATAATCACAAGTTTTACATACTAAATGAGTATTGAAAATTGAGGCAAAGTTGAGGCATGCTTCTATCATGGAGCATGCTCGTTGCTCAGCATAATTATTTTAATAAGTTCCCATATATTTTTTCCATAAAAAATTTTATATCCAGCTGTGCTTTTCTGTGAATTTTGTCAATCACATCATAATTCCTTTATGAGGAACCAGCAAATAAGTGAAAATGTTTCTAAAGAAATTACAAATGCGTCCTGGAGGTCAAAGGGCAACTTTTGACACTAGAAGAGAGAAATTACATAGAAACTGTGAATTTCTACAAATGAGATTGTATCTGGAAAGGGGAGTGGTTGGCAAGAAATAAACTTCTCCTCTTGTAAGATCTCTCTTCAATATCTTGGAGAGAATTGAGACTAGCTCCTAACATAATATAAAACAAAGAAACACATGAAACAGATTCTAATAAATAAAAAAAGAGGATTAAAGTATTTAACAGATTCTCACAGCTGTAGTAATGCTTGCGCATAATGACTTTAGGAAGAGACACTATGATAAGAAGTCCTATCTGAAGTAGCTAATAAACCATAGTACACAGTATGGTATACATTAAACACTCAATAAATATTAGTTGCCTGAATAAACAAACAAATGAATAAGTGAAGGAATGATAACTGGATTGTTGGATTGGTTGGATAGTAGATTAGCAGAAGACATCAGTAAAAAAAGAAATTTGACCGAGTAAGCTTACATAACAAGTATAATTGAAACTGCAAAATTAAATTCAAGAAAAAAATAAAACTAGAAAAATATAAAATCAATTTGTATTCAAGTTTAGTAACAGATTTTCAATATAATACTTTTTAAGTTTAATCATTTCAACATGTTAAATTAATAGAAGTACATTAGAAAATAATTAGTTACAGTTCTAGATCTCATATATTTATTTTTCCATAATCATTTCTCAGAGGACTTAAAATAATTGAACTTCTACTCTAACTACTGCCTTTGTTGGTAATGCTTAACTTTAAAAATAATAAACCATTTAGCCTCATTTAAGATGTTTTTTTTTAATAAAAGTAAAACATATTCATTGTAGAAAAAGTATTTACTTTATAAAACCACATATTACAGAAAGATAAATCCAAAGTTGAAATATTTGTGTTGTTAAAATCTTCTCTATTAGTCTAGTTTCAGTAGACAAGCCAAACACAATTAACTTAGGTTTGAGGGTTTGCTCTCCATTTGTAATAAAGATTGTAATGTTTGTGGAAAAGCATTATGCCAACATTGTGTGTTTTAGTGCATTCCAGCTGTTAGAAAAATTACCATAAATTGGGTAGTTTGTAAATAACAGAAACTTATTTCTCACAGTTCTGCTGTCTAAGAAGTCTAAGATCAAGGCCCTGGCGGATTTCATGTCTGGTGAGGCCCACTCTCTGATTCATAAATAGCTAGCTGTCTTTTTATTTTCACTACATTTTCTCACATGATTGAAGAGGGTTGGGAAGCTCTTTGGGGGTCTCTTTCACAAGGACACTAATCTCATTCACGAGGGCTCCACACTCATGACTTAGTCACCTCCCAAAGGCCCCGCCTCCAGATCCAATCACGTTAGGGATCAGTTTTCCTCATGTAAATTTTATGGGTCAAGGACACAAAGATTCAGTGTATAGCATTTTGTCAGACAGTATTGTAGGCTGTCATCTTTTAATTTTGTGTGTGTGTATGTGTGTGTGTGTTTATTTTTCTGAGTGAAACAAACAATACTATTTTCTCTTCTAGAAAAATAAAACTGAATATATTGTGAGGTTGTAGTGGAAATAAGAGCGATCTCACAAAGAAAAGAAAGAACTCTTTCAAGATTTCATGTCATAGTTACTATTAATTAAAGTTAGCAAATGTTGATTGAGTATTGACTATGTACCAGGCACTCTAGGCAATTAAAATGAATCTTATTTTTATTTACCAACTAATCTATATTCCTATCTGTAAAATATGCCCTTTATAATTTGAAGTGATTGTTTACCTTTAGTATAATTGTAACTTGTATACTAAAAGAATTCCTTAAAAATGGAAATAGAGAATATCTTATGTGTCCCACATATATTTTACAAATAGAGTCTGTCTGTTTGTCTATCATAATCTTTCTACCTATCTATTCTGATTATGCATCCTAGTTTATAGTATAGTGATGTTTCCTTGTTTCTGGTGTGATAGAAAGTCAAACATCAACTTTTTGGGGCAAATTTAGAAATATTTTGTTCTATTTTAGCTATCTTTATGTAACAAACACACAAACATTAGAATAATGCAATAGCTTATTGGAAAATAAAAAAAGTATAAAGGTTATCTTTCAAACATAATGTTAGAAAATTTTATCAAGGACTGTTATTTTGGCATCATGGGGAAAGATTCAAGATATGGGCAGCTACATTTCTGGAAGATGCATGAAATGGTTATTTTGAGGATGATATACATAGTTTTTTTTTTAAAAGAATGATATACATAGTTTTTTTTTTTTTCATTCAGAAGTCAATAATCCCATGTGAGGGTGATATATTTAAAGATGAACTCTCCTGTGAATATTTACATAGTAATGGCTCTACTATTGCTATGTTTTTCAAATTTGAAAATTCATCTATTTATGTAAGTCACTTTATATATTTATAACCTTAATGATCCCAATAATCTCTATGTCACACTTGGAATAAAAGTTAGTAGAAAGGGAACTCAGTGACTGTGTGTGTGTGTGTGTGTGTGTGTGTGTGTGTGTGTGTAAATGTATAACCACATTTTTTACTAGGTGGTTTCTGGCAATGTTTTTAGACCTCATTTTTTTCCATTGCTACATTTTAGAGTCCTGTGGCAATATTTGCTTAAACCAAGTTATATGAAATTATATAGTGATTTCTAGGAATAAAACATTCAGGGATAAAAGTGTGTAAATGTGGTGAACACTAATAAGTAAAGCATGGGGGAATGTATAGGCTAGGTTCAACTTATTGAAAGTCAAATCTTTTGAAAATGCAAATGAAGAAAAAGAGCAGTAGAAATGAGAAATAACCAGGACATGCAATAATGAATAAAACAAATGGAAAAAATATGGAAGTTATGAATAAAAAGAGAAAAAAATGGAGCTACCACTGCTGGAACCAGGTATAAACAAACTTTACTTCAAGCATCTAATACATCTGAACTTCTACTAATGTTGCATGGTGGTTATATGTCCTAAAATGTTATAACAAGACTTTTCCCTTTGTTTGAATTTATCAATTGCTCATTTTTAAAGGGAGGCATTTAGACAATTATGCTAGCTACCTGATAGAATAAATATAGCCTTGGTACATGTTCACAACATATTTTGTTTAGACTTTGTCTGAAAGTATTTATCTAACAGATTATGTTGAATAAGAAAGAACTCCATGAATTACCTAAAAATGTAAGTCTGTCTAAGGCAATAATTACTTGACTGATTAAAGTCTTAGGGTGATGTTTTTTCTGGCAGATCATGATACCCTAAAAGAAAAAAAAAACTTACTCTATTGCTAATTTTATACAAAAGAATTCAGTTTAGCAGCAGTACTTTATAACTCTTGCTTAACTTGGGAGAACGAAAACTTGGAACTTAGGATATGCTTCTTTTAAAATGATATTTGAAAGCTAAATATTATAAATGCATTTAAAAAGTTCAGCTTTTTTTTTGGAAGTTGTTGACACAGTTAGGTGATTTAAAATCTCATTTAATAGAACACTGACAGGATATTAGGAAATTAGTATGCTCCTGTATTCACATTACTAACAGATTTAACATTGAACTTGAGCATAATTCTTGAAATGGCAACTATTAAATAAGATGTGCATTTTCTTCCATTATTTAATTTCCTAATAATCATATCCTAATATGTGATATTTACAATATTCAAATGATAAAATAAGACATATGTTAGGGACAGTGTATTTTATATTTAAAAATGTTATCAGATAACATATCCATGTATATTCCTCCAAAAACAAATTTAAGTGAATTAACAAATGGTCGATGCAAATACTGAATGCAGCAAAAGGAGCATCTCACACAAGTTCCTATTTACTTTTTTAATAAGTAAATTAAAAGAGTCCCTATTTACTTCTTTAATAAAAGACTGCTTAAAGTTAGTGAGGATATTGAAAAGCTCAGTCTTTAATAAAAAGATTAAAACAAGCCTCAACATGACCAAAAAAGAAATTTGCTATATGAAACTTGTAATAACATTTTTGTATAATAAATATTTTTAAGCCTTTTAAACTAATGTTTTTTTATTATGTTATGATTAATTAAAGGTCCTGATATGATGTTTGCTTATGAATGATGTTCTCTGTTTTGCTCTTACTATAGAAAACTCTAACCATTCACCAAAACCCGGTCTCTTCATTCATACTATAAAGGTGTAGCTGGAAGGTATCTGCCAAACCAGCTGTTCTATTGTCTGCCTACCCAGCCTCCATTAGTTGTATAGCAGTCACAGTACAAGTCATCACCCCTTTGAATGCAGATAGAAGTATGTGTGTCACTTTGGGACCAAGGTTTTCAAGAAGTGGGCATTCCTTCTTTATGACCTGTCTCTTCTGGTCACTCATTTTTGATGACAATGAGAACTTATGCAGTAGTAGAAAAACAAGCTAAATGGAATTTAGCTATGTGAATGGCAGCATGGTTGAAAGCGAAGGCCTTATCAAAAACACCTTGCCCAAGATTAAAATATGAACAGGAGACAGAAGACGAACTATCTCTATCTCTTCAAATCTCATTATATAGCTGTGAGCTATCTCCTAAGTGTTTTCTAGATTGCAATTTCTATAACATCAGAATTGATGTGTTACTTGTTAACTGCTGAGAACCTACAGTACCCGTCTCTTTGCAAGTGCCTCATAGATGTTTGATAAAGGAAAGACCCAAGCATTTTAGAATATGCTTAAAAAATAATGTTTAGTTTTGTCTAACCCATGAGCAAACATGGTTCTTATGTTCTTAGCAAATATCTAGCTTTTGTATTTCAACCCAATAAAATGTTTCTCCCAGTGGCTTCTTGGAAGAACATTCCCAGCTGTTTCAATGCTGCATAGCAAAGCTCTGACAGCTTTTAGAGTAAGAGTCAATATTAGTTAATAGTACATCTGCAATTGCAAGTGTTTTATTTCACCACAGTGACAACTTATATTCCTTCTGCTACTATTTCCTTTGGGATTGGTGCTGCTGAACTTTAGTAGTCATAGCTAGTCTCAGAGCTGTGACTATAAATCCCTTTGAGTTATTCGTTATTAATTCCTACTCAACATGTTCTAATTAACTCATCATAAATCCTCCAAAAATACTGCATACTTTACATTTTCATTAGAATTCAATACGAAAGAAGTTTTACCACTTTCCCTTCTGTTAACAAGCCATCTTCCTGCATCAAATACATCTGATGATGTATTTTAGTTTGCCTTGTCTATTACATAACTTCATCAATGATCCAAAGTACATCTTTCATTCTTCAACAGAATATATTTAGAAGTGATGAAACTTCAAGACAAGAAAGGCTACACACACTGACTATAGTATGATTTGTGAGACCTTTTAGCATGAGAGTATGGGCATATTTATGTATTCAATAAGGTGCAGCTTATTTTTATCTATTATGTCCTAAAGTATTATACTTAATAGACTCTTTTGTCTTCAGTTTTTCATTTGCATTCCAGATTTATCTGAATAAATTCTACTTTTTGTGTGCTTGTTGTTTGAAAAAAATCTTACTTCTATTATTTTTGAAGAAGCATATAGATGAAGAATATTATGTTTCTTAGTTTTATGTGGTATGTGTGTGTTTGTCCTTTTATGTTACTATAGTTTTTAAAAGATATTTTGATATGACCAGAGAACCAAAAAGTCTTAGAAGACCTTATTAGCCAAATATTTAAACCTCTCTATAGTCTATTGGAGGTTCTTGCACAGATGTAGAAACAAAAACATATTTGACAGATAAAAAGTGTCATTGCTAATCTTCCTTTGCTGCTGTTAAATAAAAAGTCAGCCTTGCCTTTGCCTCTGTGATCATTGTCAAGTTGACTAATGCCTCTTCTTAAAATAATAATAATAATAACAATAATAATAATAAAAGCAATAATAATAATAAAATTGCCAGTGTTTTTATCAATGAGTTGGAATAATATAGTAGTTTAGCAATTTGAAACAAAGAAAATAAGGAAGATTTAAAATTATGTATTAGAATCTTAGAAAATTGTGTACCCAAGTTTGAGGCTATTGCTTGAGGACAAACCTATATAGCAGTTAAATGTTCCTAATAATACACATGCTGGATCTCAGACTTCTGAGTTTTAAGATTTAGAAGGGTGATAAAGGATATGTTTACGTTGTTAAAGCTTTATTTAGTCATTTTTAAAACACTTCAGGTTTTCTCAAAAATTTAAAAATCTAGAGGTTTTATATTTAATCTTACTCTTTCTTTTTTAAGATTAAAATAAAATATTCAATTAATTACATATTTTTTTTACTAATAATTTTGGTAAACCTTTAATTTAGAATATCATTATGTGAACAGAACCAAAGCAATGTGTTTCTCAGATGGTAGTAACAGCTTTGCATTAATCACAAACAGCCAAATCTTTCACTTTGTTGGGTTGTGACAACACATTTTGTGGTTGATCAATCTCATGGTGAAATCCTTTAGATGGAAACTATTTCATATATTTCAATTTGTATGCTAAAAAAATTCTAAATAGCTGAACTTTATATCAAATCCTAAATGCATATGTATTTATTGCAGTTAGTCAGAATAATATTAAAATTTAAAGAAAGATTGTAAAGCAAATAATTATAGGTTTGCCAAAATAAGTAAAATTACAGTATTTCACTCCTGCTTTTCTTAATCACTAGGGTTATAAGAAGTGATAGAAGCTTGGCCTCAAAATACAATTAGATTTGAATCATTTGAAAGATAAGACATGACATTTTAGGAGATGAAAAACATCTTAGATGGAGGCTAAAATGGGAGTAAATCAGCATTTAGAGTGTGCTTAAGAAAGATAATCTAGGTATAAAATGATGAGAAATTAGGCTAGAATCACAGCAAAGAGAATGTAAAGGAAATAATAAACCCTCAAATCTGGAACACTGACAGAACTTAAAGTCTGGTTAGAAGCGGGGAAATGAAAAGAAGTGATGAATGAAAAATGACAAATTAATTTGGAAGTCGAATAATGAGAGTATCCCAAAGATTATAGGAATGTAAAAAGATATTGATTTAAGCTTTAAGAAAGCAAACCACAGCAAGTAGAATATTCTGTGTTGAGCTAACAGCTGTCTCTGAAGAAATATTTTGGAAATAAAGGAGAACTGATATCTCTCAACTTCAAAATAAACATTTTTTATAATTATGAAAAATAACACTATTTTTAACATGTTATTAAAGGAGTCTGGAACACTTTTGCTACATGAAGGAATTCGTCACTCTTTACTGTAAAGAGTATTGCATGGTAAGTATGAATAAAATCCTAATGATGACCTTTCTCAATCAAAGGTAATATTTTTCAATATTATATTTTTAAATGGTATAATTCTACAGTTTAAATTCTGCATGATTATACTTCATGAAAACACTTCTAGCTCATGTGACTAAATACACAAACAAAGATTAGAGGGTGAGAATTAAGTAATAATTCTTATCTAGTCTATCTATCCCTTTAATATATATTTAAAAACAAAACAGAAACAAAACAGGCAAAAAAATAACCTAATTGGCCAAGTCTACCAAGTGTTAGGCATCAACTTCCTCCATTTCTCATGAGCTTTTAGAATACTATTCTTTAGTTCAACTCACTATTTAATTATATTTAAAAAATGGGTGGAAAAATAAAATTACTGGATGTTATGTCTAATAGATGATATTTAACACAGTGACAAAAAAATATGTATTTGTACAGAACTCCTATGATTTTGGTCAATTAATTATATACTAGGGAGGGCAAATCTTGTTGAATTTGGAATCTGCAGAAATGCTCAAGCCAGTTTTTTATGTTTTGGGTCTCCTCTTTTTTTTTTTTTTTAGAGGTTTTACATATTATTTAAAAATCCAAAGGGATTATAATTGAACTGGGAAATGTAATCTATATGTTTTGGAACTTTTTACAATTAGATTATTAAATTACTATTCAAAATATTATGACCATTTAAAATATGAGGTCTTTTTATGAACATATATATATATACCCCCACAAAAAAATAATGTAACATTCATAGATTTATTTTTTGGTTAAATATTTTATTTCACATTATTTGTTTTCACTTTAGTGCTGAATGACATCTTAGGTATGTGATACTATACTAGGAGTAATGTATTATTTAAAATTATCAAGAATACTTTACAAATAAGTGGGCAAAACCTTTCATTCAGTGTTCACGTATCTATCATTAATTCATTTTCTAAATATGTAAATATTCATACAAACAAATCCAACCAGAACAAAAAAATTTCAAATTCACTCAATTTGTTACAATTCTGTTGATGTCCTTGAAAAAAAAGAACTTTTGGTTAAATAATACAAGCATTTGATGTTTGATGTCTTTATTAAAATACCCATTGAATAAATTCTTTATCCTATCACATTTGTCTTAGAAGTGTAATATTTCATACTCTCAAAAATATTTTTGGGAAAAGTTGACTTTTCTTCTTTTTTGGATAAGATCATTAATTCTCATATTTATGACTTGGCTTTGGCATGAAACAAACTATTTAGAAAAAAAAAACATGTTGTTGGAAGAAACCTTACTTTGCAATTTGCGTTCATCAAGAACACTGCTGGATATGAGTTATTCTTTTTCTTTTGCAGGTGAGGTCAGTTAAGCTTCCTTTGTTGAGTGAGTCATACCACAGGCTGGATCACTCTGGGAGTTCTCTTCCTTTGCCTGACAACACCTATGAGTATTACAAATATTCTTTACTTTTTTTTTAAGAAGAGCTTTTTTTTTACTTAGCTAACATTGAAATAATTTTCACAAATATTTCTGACATTAAAGATTATTTATTTGAGTAACCCTAATTTGAAAGCTGCAATGAATTATGGACTGAAAGAGCATAGTAGTATTTTTTTTTCTAATGAAGAATATTTAGTTGCTATAGCAGTAGAGAAACTTTGGCTAAGCATTAAAGAAAATATAAAATGCAGGGTATCATTAAGGGAACATCCTTAAACATAGTGTATTTATTCATTCATAAAAATTCGCTATTTTTTAATTATGAATATACTTTGTGTTTAAAACACATTTTAATTACTGAGAAAACTATATTTTTATAATCTGACTTTTTTATATATGAAAACATACATGGATATATATATGATTTCTCAATAATTGCACAGTTATGGTTTTCTTTATGGAGGGCAAGAGCACTTGCTGTAATGACTACTGTGTATGTAATTACACATGTTCTGCTACTGTTGTGTGGAGATAGCATGATCTATTTGTGCAAACATAGAATGAAGCCATATGGTTTAGATTCTGGAATTGTGTGTTATTAAATCATTCGCAGCCCTACCCTAAACTTACACAGAGAAAAATTACACAGACGTGATAGTCCCTTGAGTACTATAGTTTGAAAGCTCTTTGTGGAAAATAAGCTGAGATAAACTAATAAAGCAGAAATCTCCTTTCTTCACCATTGTGAATATTGTGTCCTGGAAAGAGCATAGACCTGAAGTCAGACAGATGGAATTACAGGGTTGTCACTTGGACAAATTATTCAACCTTTCTAAGTTTCTCCATTTCTAAAAGAAATCAGACTACTTAATGTTTAAACAGTAGGCATGCAATAATTGGTTGTCCATGTGTCGATTTCCTTTCCAATCCCGCTACCATTTATAAAAGGTCACTTTAATTTATTATGTTTGTTTATAAAATGTTAATTAATATCAGTTTAAAATAAAAGTTCTATGGTGTATCCTGTAACATGTTATATTGTTATTTGATAATTTGTTAAAAAGTCACTATTAGAAGATTCAGGCAATTACCAAATGATTGTATTAATCAAACTAAAATTCTGTATGTAAGAAAATTAAGAGAATACTAAGCATTTATGCAACTGATAATAAAATATAATGGTGATCCAACAATTATGTTTCTTGGTATTTACCCAAATGAGTTGAAACCTTATGTCCACCCAAAAATCTACACACAAATGTTTATAAAAAATTTATTCATAATGCCAAAACTTGGAAGCAACCAAAATGTCCTTTAATAGGTGATGGATAAATAAATGGTGGTACATACAGACGATGAAATATTATTTGGCACTAAAAAGAAAGGTGCTAACCAGCCATGAAAAGACATGGAGGAAACTTAAAAGCATATTCCTGAGTGAAAAAAAAAATCAGTCTGAAACTCTAAATATGTTATGATTCCAAATATGTGACATTCTGGAAAAGGCAAAACTATGGAGACTGTAAAAAGATCAATAGTTGTCAAGACTTGGAAGGGAGGGATGAAAAGGCAGAGCACAAAGGATTTTTAGAACAATAAAACTATTCTGTATGATAGTACAATGGTGGTTACATGTCATTATACAATTGTCTAAACCTATAAAATGTACGTCAAAAGTGCACTCTAATACAAACTGCGGATTTAGGATGATAATGAGGTGTTTTTGTAGGTTCATCAATCATAACAAATATATTGCTATTTTGTTGTGAGATGTTGATAGTGACGGAGGTTGCGCATGTGTAGGAATAGGGGAGTATGAGAATTTTTTGTATTTTCCACTCAATTTTACTCTGAATCTAAATTTGCTCTAAAAACTAAAGTTTATTTTAAAATGTTGATAGTGGACATTTATTTTAAAGTTAAGTAATTTTATGAAAGAATACATTCATTTATCTCTTGTTTAAATAAAACTAGCTTAAAGTTTAAAAAATGAGGATGGTCTATGTATTGGCTAGTTACCTAATAATACATAAAAGTAATAGTAATCACAGTAACAGAAAAATTATTATGTTGTGCAAAGAGGCAGAAAGACACACATAGCTACATGCACACACAGGTATCAGAGACATGTAGTGCAATATCAAAGTTAAGTTATTTGTTAAAAACACATGAGCAGAGATGTACCAAGAGCATACAATCTGTCTATTTACAATATCTCATGTGTTCTTAGTCAGGACATAACTTAACAAAACACACCAGAGGAAAGATTGTCAGAGGAAGCTTGACCCCATAAGGCTCTTCATATGTAAGGACTGAGGAACCAGAAACCTTAGCAGATTGTGTACCAAAGGGAAGCTTCAAAGATGGGGGGGGTGCCTTATTAGAGAGAAGAACTTCAGAAGTTGGAATCAGCCCCTCTTTCTGTTGAGGGCCTCAGCCTTGCCAAGCCAACTCTTTAGTTCTCCAAGGAAGTAAAAGATGTGAGCCTCCAGGGACCATTTACGGAGTCTCTACTCACTTGATTTCAT
This sequence comes from Macroglossus sobrinus, assembly GCA_004027375.1. Lineage (NCBI taxonomy): Eukaryota > Metazoa > Chordata > Mammalia > Chiroptera > Pteropodidae > Macroglossus > Macroglossus sobrinus. The sequence continues at coordinate 120,694 of PVKZ01001964.1, forward strand.
AAAAAAAAAAAAATAACATTAATTGGGAGCCTAAATAATATTTTCTTTTAATTCAGAATTATCCTACAACAAATAATGAAATGAGAAGAGAATCAACAAGTCATTCAAGATTGCCCAGCCATAAAAGACTACAGTCTTGTGTTTCAAAATCAATTGTATTGGCTCTGAAACTATGACCTTAACACATAGTAGTTCCTCAACAATTTAAAAGTCTTAATGTTTCAACTTAAAGAGAAATAAAAATATGACCTCTTATGTAGAAGCCAAACCAATAACAACTACTTGGAAATGAATGCCTGAGTATAACCGTTTGATGACTAGAAGGCCGTAATAACTAGTATTTACTGAGAGCTAACTGTGTATAAGGAATCGAGCTAATCAGTTTCAGTGATTTGGGACCAGTAAGTAAGTGCTAAGAGCTGACACTAAAAGTCTTGTTAAAGAGAAGCTCTAGCCTCGTGCTATGAGAAACTGGAAAAAAATATGAGGACCAACTTTGTTCCACCTTCCAAATGGGCTCCAGAACATTCTGGACTCCTGGTGAAAAGCTCAACTTTTTTCTACCTTCTAATGCTCCTGATATCACCTCCATGTAGGCCTTGGAATCATTAAGATTTTCATTTATTATTTTAGTCTATATCTGATACTCTCTGCTTCTAACACTTTCTCTCTCTGTTATAATAATCTTTTATCTTGATTTTTCTGATGTTTATTTTAAGTGATATCTCTGCTTCTCTTCTATGATATCTTAATAATATATATGAGAACTTGTCTAGACTAAAGTATGGTCCTCAGAATTTCCTCTCTAGTATGATTCTGGATAGGATGGACTATAAAAGATCATCTCATTTGAGAGATGAAGGATGAAAAGTAAGCAGCAGCCATTTTTGTAGCATAAACACAGCTCCTCCCAGTTATTTAATAGATTATTAATCTTGATGTTGTTATTCAGGAATTTTGCAGATTAATTAAAGTTTATCATCAACCAATATAAGTTAGAATAATTACTCTTGGTGGGGGGGTAACTTAATTATTTGAAAAACATTTTAAAGAAGGCTCATTATATTGTTATTTGAATTTTATCTCTCTCATTTCACTAAAACAACTTCTGCTATCTTTTGGTACCTAAATTCATGGGCATATTTTATAGCTTATATTATAAAACCTTTCAGAAGCATTCCATACCCATGACTTTGCTCCCTGTCTTGGGGAAATCTAGTTTCAGATGTCAAAGACACAGTTGGCTACAAGAGGCTAAAGCTCAGCCTAGAGGCCAACATTAGAAATGTACTTGTGTCAGTTATTCCCTGTTAGATAATAACTGAAGCTGTGATTATGATGACATCACTCCAGAATTAAGTATAGAGTGTGAAGAAAAAGAGCTTAGGAAAAAGCTGTGAGTAATGTCAACACTTAACTCCTAAAAAGGACAAGGAAATAAGTAGACTAGTGGAGCACAGCTTTTTAGAAAAGAGACATATTTCAAAAAAAAATGTAATTGTTCAACATTTTGGAAAGTTGATACAACGTTAAGGAAGATAAAACCTCATTAAATATGTGCATTGAGAAGACGTTTGGGGGACTAGTAGAGGGAGAAGAAAAATCAGAGTGAGTTGAGAAATAATTAAAAGTCTACAACTGTTGATTCTTTTGTACTGCATCAAAAGTGAGTGATTTGCTATTCCTGCCTATTCTCAGTGTGACACATCTATATCTAACTTATTTTAGGTTTCTTCTTATTTTGAGTTTCAAAATGTGCCCTGTAATGAAGATAACTATCCTCTTATTTAACTCATTCAATTTACCAGTCTATTAATTCATGCAAAATTATTTATTGACATAAAGTTTATTATAAGCACTGAAAACTCAGGAATGAATGGTGATAGAGTCTTTGTTATACATATTAGATTTACTTAGCTAAATTGTAAAGATTGTTATAATAATTTAGCTGAGAGAACAACCAACCATAAAATCTCAGTGGTTTACTACAGTAAAGCAACATTTATTTTTTGTTAAATATTTACATGTAGGCTGAGATCTGCTACAACCCTTATCCATATATTTCTATTCCAAGACCCAGAAAGAAAAGAAAAACAATTGGACTGGCAAAATTTATTAATACCTCTTAAAGATATTCTCTAAAATGTAGTATATATCAAATCCATTTATATTTCACTGGCCAAAGTACATCATGTGGTCAGGTTTAATGTCAATAGAGCAGGGTATATATCGTCTTCCATAATGAGTCCCTTGAACTCTGTGGCAATGAGCAGCAACATATAATTCCTTTACAGGAAACAAAGAATGAATAACTATCTGCAATAAAACAATCTAACATAAATATATACTTCTATATTTTATCTACAAAATCATCCTATAAATATCTAAGAAAAGCTAGCTTAGCTTTTAACTATCAACAATAATGCTATATTTCTGCTAATGATTTTTAAAAGTGACTTGAAGATGGCCATCACCATTAGAATTTAGTTTTATAAATTTTATTTAATATAATTACTTTTATACTTTCTCAGGAATGCTATGAATTATTGATATACTTTATGTTATTTCTACTAAAAAATTCTATATTAGGAAAATTTATACTTTTGTACAACATACAAAATAAATCCATTCATTAATTTATTAAAAGATTTTCTACTGAGTTTATAAAATATGCTGCAATCACAACTAGAAGCACACAATCATGGCAAATAGATTATCAAAAATAAAAATGCCTCATCTTTGGCCTCCTTCTTGCCCCTACACTCTACACTCAGATAACATTGGGTCCCAGGCTCCTTCAACAGAGTTGTTTCCAATTTGGCTGATTTGTTGTAAATTTGATTATACCATGACCTACAACCATGGTCTACATTCCTTTTAATGACATCTCTTTGCATTTAGAAAAAATTCAGACTCATGATCACAATATGGAGTGCCTCGCAGGCTCTGAGCTGTCCTCCCTCCCCTCGTTTACCTCCTCAAACTTTCTGCTGCCTCCACAACCTACTGCCATTCTGGCCTCACTTCAGTTCCTGGGTTCTACGCAATTTGATGTCTCTTTGTTTTCTACCTAGAAAGTTTCCCTCCTCCATTCATCATTCCTTGGAAAAGATTTTCCTTGCCCTTTGATAGAAATAGGATTATTATTTTATTTGTTTATATTACCTTGTAACTTTTCCTTATAACCATATAAAAATCTGTAACTATATTCATTTGCATCACCTTCACCACCATCATCACCATCATCACCATTATTTTAATACTTCTTTTGCCTTCTAGACTTTGGTACTCAAAGTATAATCTCGTGGACTGAAGCCAGTGGAAAACTGTTACTAGTTTGGGGCAAGATAAATATAGGTGTTGAGAGTAAGCATTTCAAAATGTTTATAGCAGTTTGATGTTGCCAGGCCATCCAGATTTGTGATCAATCAGATTGTTTCTGACCAGGGCATAAAACAGTCAGGGTATTGTGAGCCATATGTGGTACAAGTTGCTAGTCACATGAAGTAGGGCCACTTTACAATATGTGACACTTTTAGGTTAGTTTGTGCACGATAACCCAAGCGTATGTACAATTTTGAGAAAATGAAAGCTTTTGTATGTTTTTATAATTTATTTTTTAGAAGCATTTTATTTTTAATGACACTTTTTTCAAATTATAGTCTAACATTATATTATTTAAGGCAATACAATTTTCATTATTTATTTTTAATCCCCATTTACATAGGGAGAAACAAGTTGCATTCGGCTTGTTAAAAGGACATGTACCTTCTGTGAATGTTACAGTAGTTGTACAACAATGATGGTGATGGAAGTCACTACAAAGAGCTGAAAACCAAAAGTTCATACTCAATTTATTCATAAGTATAATTCCTCGCATACCGAGATCAGTGTTTTAACCATAATTGATGGGAATGTGCTAAAACCACAACATATTATTTGTGCCGCTATATTGGATAATTAAGGAATAGAACCATCAACACTTAAGTGGTATTTACATAACACACATACATAAATACGTTCAAAACCCAAAAATTGTTTGTAAAAAAGACTATTGAATTAAAAAGCTGACAGAAACAGATGTTCAGCATTTCATATGTAAATATTGGTGTTATGTGGGCTTCTTGTAAAATAACACTTTGGCTTGCTGAGACTAAATAAAACATACAATTGTTAACACAATAGTGAAATATGGTATTAAAGATGCTTGATAAAACTGTTTGCTTGGAAGAATCTATAATATGAGGCCAATGGAATATCACTTTCCAATGGTGTTGTGTATCCAAGGACTGAGTGGTAATATAAAAAAGCAACTCACAAAATAATTAAAACTAGCAGAGTGTTTTTAATTGAAATTGGACTAACTCATCAATGCTGCTCACATGACAATCTTTTAGCATATAGCATTTTCAACATGATGTTGACAGACGAAATTCTTTTTCTTAGTTATTAAATTAAAATAACTACATTTGAAATGTATAAAATTCTGAATGGTTAACCAGTGTAGTTTGGAAATCAAGCTTTGTGTATGAGTTTGTTCTGATAACATGATATTTATGACAGAAAACTCTGGAATGCTTTCTCAAAAATGGAGCTGGCACTAAAATACAGATCAAAACACAACTCTGTTTATCTAAAAAGTCTTGCTCCTTACAAAATATCAGTTTAAGGACACTAACAGTTTGATTTGGTGGCTAAACTATGCACCAAAAGGTGTCCCACGTTGAGTGAAATGGAAATGCCTGACTTGCTTGGGTTTAATGCAGAGGAAGGGATGAAAAAGTATGCAAAAAATTGGAATGTTAGAGTTGAAATATATTACTCACATGGGGAGGAGCCAGAAGACACAAGTTTCACTAATATTTTCAGATATCCACCCTTCCCTGTGGGCCAGACTTTGCTGTGGGAACTACAGCCACTCAATTGGAAAAACTAAAGGCAATGGGAGTAATTGGATCCAGTAGTGAACGGGGCCAAGTGGCAACACTCCATCACCAAAGACAAAGTCGGTGTGGTTACCATAATGGACAGCAGAGTCAAAGCAGCAATCAGAATAGTCTGACTCATGCAGAATTATGACATTGGCTAGTTAATCACGATGTTCCTAGAAATAAAATAGGTAAGAAACCTGCTAAATTCTTACGTGATCTGTGTAAGCAGAAAAGTTCTAAATCAAGTGAGCCTGAATCATAAAAATGGAGTCACATTCCTGCCGGAGCCCGCTGGCTAAGATCGAACAGTTCCTGAGAGGGGGAGTGAGGATTGAGAAAAGAAAGAGAAAAGAGAGAGACAGAGAGAGAGAGAGAGACAAAGAGATAGAGTCGGGAGGGCTAACAGTAAATACTGCGCCCTGAGTTTATTAAGCACAGCATATTTATACTCTTGGAAATGCACGGGAAGCAAAATCCACAGATATTTTAAAAATTGCTGACATTTACATAAATTCTCTCACAACCTCTTTTATCCTATTCTCTGTCTCCAATTCCCTGGGGCAAGGAACGTTCAACTCTTTACATTAAGCCAAGCTTCCTCCTTCTGCATAGAGCCCACCTGCCCTGCAAACTTCTAGCTTGCAGGCAACTTTAACCTTGTCTCAAGACAGGCAGCAGAAATGGCTCCCAACACATTCCCTCAATCAATTCTCCAGAGTTGAGCCAGTTTACAAACTCTGAATCCTTTGAATGAGAAGAAGGCCAGTTTTCCTTGAGGAAAGACCCCCATATAATATTGAACATTTGTGCTATTAATCATTCTCCCAGATTTTCTTCTAAAGTCTTATGGCTTTTTACCAGAGTAACTGTACATAGGAGTAAAGGAAATCATATTTTTGGGAGACAGTTGGGTTTAAACTGACACTAATTCAGAAGACTCCCAAATATCACTGTGGTCCACTAGTCACAATAGATAATGAGCACAATTTACTGGTTTTGTGGGTCCCGGTCCATTCTGTGATTATTTTCTCAGTTCCAAAGTGCATAATTTGAACAGACATAATTAACAGCTGGCACAATTGCCCATTTGTTTCCTGACCTCAGCAGTGAAGGGTATTACGCTGAGAAAGGTCAAGTGGAAGCCATTCAGAACTGCCTCTGTGTAGCCCACCAAAGTCTCCAAATATGGTGAAAACATAAATTGATAAAACCAGCTACTAATGAAACACTAAAGATGAATTTTGAAAATACACCATTACTTACTTTATTGTTGGATACAAGTTAAAAACAAATCAGCTGAACTCACTGAAATTACTTTAAAGACTCTTGTTCTATTCCTAACAATATATGTCTATGGGATTGTTTTCTCTAAAGTGAGTGTCATTAAAACAAAATCTAGAAGTAGTGCAGATAGTCATCATGTCATGTGCTATTGTCAATAAAACTTAGATTAGGCATGTTAATGAGGAAGAAACAAACAGTGCATGTATCACAACAAAAATCTATAAATATTTTTATAAAGTGTATTTTCAAAGTGTGTAGAAAAGTGTCATATGAAATCATGTATCATTTATAAATTTTGTTTACTTAGTATTGTAAAAAAAATAAATATAGCAATTCTCTGTATTAATGGCCTATGCACATTCTTTCAATAAGCATTATATACTATTTTTAAATTTTATTTATATTTTATATTTTGATTATAAACAAAAATATATTCCTGATTATAAAAATAAATAGGTTTGTATTTTGTGTATCTTTATTTTATTTCAGTGTTCTAGTAATTTTTATTGTATTTTTCCAAAGTATTCTTCCACCATAGATTTTTTAAAAATCTGTTTTTTACTATAAATATTACTTTTATCTTGTTTATTTTAAGACTTATGAGAAATTGCAAATATAGTATAAAAAAGTTCCATGTATCTTTAACCTGGTCTCTTCCAAAGATAACTTCTTATATAACTTCAATGCAATATCAAAATCAGGAAATTGACAATAATATAAGATGTGTACTTACTTCTCTCATTGTATCACTTACATTAGGTTGATGTAACCACCACCACAATTGAAATACCACAGATATCTACCGATGGCTACCTCTTTGTAATCACACCCATCCTTCTCTACCTCCAATATCCCTCCCCCTTGGAAACCAAAAATGTGTTCTCTATTTTTATAATTTTGTCATTTCAAAAATGTGGTATGAATGGAATCATTCAGTGTGTGATATTTTAAGACATTTTTTTCTCCCTCAGAATAATACCCTTGATATCTATTTCAGTACTAGAGGTTAGAAATCCAGCAGATTTTCAGAGGGGGCACAATTCAACCTAATAATAATAATTGTGGTTCATGTTGATTCATTATTATTTGTTTTGTTGTTGTTGTTTTTATTTTTTGCCAGGTCTTTTTAAGCTTTTGATATTAGCAGTAGACTGGCCTTATAAAATGAGTTAAATATTATGCCTCCTCTTTTGTTTTCTGAAAAAAGTATGTGTAACTGATTTTCTTTCAAAAGTTATATAGAATAAACCAATAGAACTACCTTAGTCCTATATTTTCTTTATGATAATAAATTCGATTTTCTTAATGAAGTATAAAACTATTCAGATTAACTGTCTTCTTGTTAACTTTGATAAATGGTATTTTCCAAAAAATGTATCTTTTTTCCCTATGTTGTCAACTTTGGTGGCATATAGCTCTTAACAGTGTTCTTTTATTATTCTTTAATCTTTATAGGTTCTAACTGCTTCTATTTTACTGCTATCTTAAAACTTGTTAACCTGTTTATTTTAGCCATGCTGCTCTCTAAATAGAACTTTCCTACTAAGAACTTCTTCATTGTTTATCTTTTATCATATTTACCAAACACCCTATGAGTGCTGCATGAGCTTTGAAAAAAGGCTAAGACAGATGGTATAAGGATAAGAGGACAGTATGCATCAGAAAAGCTTTTGTGAATCTGAAGGGTGAATAGAATTGAGTCAAGGAGTAGAAAAAAGCACTTTCTAACCAAAGAGAAAGCTAAAGAAAAACTCAGAAGCAAGAGATAATAAAGCATGTTCCAGAAGTTAAATAAAAATAAAAATAGATTTAAAAAATTTGATATTGCCAGATATAGACTGGAAAAGGGGAAAGAATGATAAGGAATTATAGCAGGTAAGTATGCATGGCCAAATAATAGAGTGCCTCATAAGTCATAATGAGATCTGACATTTTCCTAAATGGAATGAGAAACTATTGAAATATTTTAAGTAAAAAAGAATAATGATCAAATTTGTGTGTGTGTGTTTTGTTTGTTTGTTTGTTTGTTTGTTTTTGTTGCCGAGGCTGTAGTGTATGGGATGCCTTGGAAAGAAGCAAGACTAGAGGCAGGAAGTTCAGTTAAAAATATGGTGGTGGCTTGACCAGGCGATATAGGTGGAATTGCAGAAAAGTAGATGAATGTATCTCCAGAATTCACTCGACATCATAATTAACTGGAATTGTCAAGTAAGGGAGACAAAGTCATGAGTGGCTCCTGGAATTCTGACTTAGATAATTAGATAGATGTGGTTGACATAAAACTGAATGAGAAACAGTAAAAGATATGCATTCTAGAGAGAGTGCCATTTTTGAATAACAAGACAAATTTGAGGGAACTCTTGGCTACCAAGAAGAAAAATGGTGTAGTGTTGTTTGCCTATTTGAACTTTGTCAAGACTGGGGTAAGTGACTTGACATTGGTACCTATATGCAATGCTTAGCATTATAGGTTTAAGCAAAGTGAAACAGTGATTATTTGACCCTCAGGTTGGGTTTTTAGCAGACTTGTTGGAATGCAAGAATTCAGAGATTGAGTACTGCTGCTGTAAAAGTAATTGAAAAAATGGATTATGAAATCCAAGCTTGATAAGATATAACATAAAGTGGAAGAAACCGTTGGGTAAAGAAAGAGAGATTTAATAAAATTTAAGTTAAACAGAAGCTGGAAAAGGGTTCTTACGGGAGTAGATTAACACAGAGACTGAAAAGGAAGAAAGCTATAGTTGAAATGCAATGTGTATGTCTGAAACTTCTGATAACGCAGGGCTGGGGATAGAATTTTGAACTAAGAGAGAAAGAGAAGTGCAAGCCTGGAGTGATATCAATGGTCTTAGAACTTTCTGTAATGCCTTTGCATTTGGACTCATGTGTCATCCTTATGAGATTACAGCTCCTTTCATGTCCACTGTATAACTTAGCCTTCTCCCCTCACCAAAAACACCCACCCACTAGCATACAGCATTGTAAGAAACAAGAGCTCTATAACAAAATCTTAACAATGAATGAGTGAAAGTAGTATGTGGTGATTTCCCCCAAAATCGTATTATAAAATTATTCAATCACAGGCACAGGGCAAATATTTCCAAAATGATATTATACCCAGCAGCTCATAATGCCTCACTGATATTTTTGTGGTCAGAAAAGTTCCAAATCTGTTGGCCTTGTGTCATCTTATTGACTTGCTTACTAAATCCCATTGATACGGTTCTCAGAAATGAATATTTCTATATTGTATGCTTACCAGTCAGAAAGAGGTTTTTCTATAGCAGTAGCTTTATATAGAAAAGTTTAGAATCACTCAGTAGATAACTTTAGTGCAGAAATGAGACAATTCTAAGTATTAATGTGAAATAAACATTGCATTTTCATATTCACATAGAATAGAAAGGTAGTCACTTCTCCCTGGGAACTGACTTCAAAGGGTAAGCAATATTTTCTGCTTAACAAACAGTTGTTTTGAAAAACAGCTTTGAAAGTAATATGCAAACTAATTTTTTAATGAGTTTGGGAAAAATATTTACATTTTGCCCTTTTGAGTTTGCATTTTTCCCTTTTTATGCTGAATCTGTCAAGTGGTTGGAATTTGTAATTGGCTCTGTAGCAATCTAATATTCTTTATCCTCAAGTGATCTTATTCCCCTGAAAGTTCATGTTACACCGATAAAAATTATTTTACGTGTAAGAATTATATTTTGGAATCAATATATGATGTTTCAAATGTGTCATTCTATGTGTGATATCCCTGCATTTATTTTCTGAATGATTTTCAATAATAAAATTTTTAAATGCTAGAGAATTAATAAATAAAATGTCAATTACTTATCTCCCATAATACTTCCATTTCAAATAATTAATTTTCAGCCTCAAACATGAAGCTTTAATCAGTGTCATAAATCTTCATTGATTCTCTACTATTTCACATATATTTTGTACAATATTAATGTTTAAAAAATACTTAAAACAGTCTCTAACTTTAAGATCTAATAATCAGTCTAGTAGCAAAAACAAACGTCTAAACAGATCATTTAATCTAAAGTTTAAGGCACATTTTTGTGAATTATTTATCATCCAAAGGTCTAGAGGGGTTGAAGATGTAGAAATACATCCATGATTACACTCACAATTATTTGGCTGTGTTTTATTTGAGTAAGCTGGAATGCTCTGCTATTGTCAATACAAAGTATTTTAACATTCCATTTATTTGCCTAATACACAACTGCTTCTCTATAATTATGACTTCCTTAGGCCATGATTTATTTTTTAAACATTCCAAGGTTAAGTCAAAATATGGTTTCATAGCTACAATGCTAATTTAAAAGCACAGAAGCCAAATATTGACCAGAAGTATAAAACTGCACCTGCCCACTTCAACTTGAAACTATCCACAATATTTCTAGCTCCAAAGTGCTTATTCATGAGGTAATCGAGCTTTAGTCACCATGAAATTGATTTTATGTTAGTGTCATTTCCCCAACTTAGCCTATTTATCTGCAAGAAAATATGGAGAAGTATTTTTATAAGTTTTATAGAGAAGTATTTGCTTGATTTAGGTGAACTTGTTTTCATATTTCCGTTTCTAAGATATCATTAAAGAAAATCCAACATCCTGTTTTTCCTTGGCCAAGTTTGCCCAGTGAAATACTAACTTGCTCACACTTTCAGGCTGTGATGTATGTCATTTGGCACCTCTGGGACCCAGAAGAACCATGTATTCACAGGATCTAGTGTGACCATCGTAAAGGTAGGACAGTCTTTCCTCGTTAACCAATGAAGAATACAGGTTGCCCCAATTTTTAGTGGTGACAGAGCTAGTCTGGACTTGGGAAATCCATGAGTTATTATAATGCCTATCTCATAGGAAAAAGGCAAGGGCCCACCTCTGGGGAAAAAGAGAGATGAGCTGGTGGGACTAAGAGAATCTTGTGTGGTACAAAAACCAGGTCTACCACACAACTATCTATCTATCATCTATCTATCTATCTATCTATCTATCTATCTATCTATCTATCTATCTATCTATCTATCTATCTATCTATCATTGCTATACCCCTTCACATGTAGTTAGTGATTTTGTATTTCAGTTACTTGCATGGAGACCAAAGTTCAAAAACTTTCTCAAACCTTTCCTCTGTCCCACCATTCTACTGATCAAGGTAGACCAATTGATGTGAAATACAATCTCCCAGATCTCAACAGAGAGTAAAATGTATCCTTTTTCCACCAAGTTCAATGCAGATATTCAACTCTCAGAAGGACTCTTCCCAGGGCTGACTCAAGGGTGGAGGCTTCTTCTATCTAGTTTCATCCACTGTTGCCAAGTGTTTCAAAGTCCTCTGAAACCTTGACATCTTCTGGTGATACCCTGAATCTGGTCATTAAAGAAGAAAATAAAGTGTTTTAATGAAATGATCTACATTATTTTTACCTGTATTTTATCATCCAGAGCTATTCACAATCCTCTATCTCCTACCGCTCTGGAATATAAAACAGATTTAGTGAGTAGTTAGCATTCTCTGCCAAACTATTAGGTCTTCCAAAGAGGGAAGAGAATAGGAACATAGCAACCTCAATAAAGAATTCTGGCAAAAAGACATTTGGTATTCCTATGTTACTGCCACGATAATGTGCTGTCTACACACGAGGGTGTATTGTGCTTGAAAGTATATAATACTCTTGTGCAGGTTTTTACTTCAGTTTGTGGGGAGTTGTACTTGTTAGTCACTGTAAATTGACACTCTGTGGCTTTAAATTTAAGCAATAGAACGATGTTTTCAGGGAAACAATAACAGTAAGAAATGTGTCAAATTCTTCATCTCAGCCCATTCCCCAAAAGACAAATTAGTCTAGTTGGGCTTTCTTAATAGTAATAAAAGTGGAAAATCATCCAACATTTTGTAAGCTGAGAAAGAATTTTCTTTAGGAAAGAAAAAAAATACTAAAAACTGGCAGTGTATTTTACATAATAGTTTTTTTAATGAAAAACATGATGTCTTATAATTTATAGTTAATGCTTAACACATAATAAAAATTTAATAAATGTTATAAATAAATATCTGCTAAATAGTATATTTCTGGCAGCTATAAATAGATTCTATGACCTGAACATTCATAGAAATCTTTCCCATAGAATGAAAAGAATTTTTGAGACTCCTGCTTGCACTGCTAATCTAAATATTCAAAACTGACTATGTGATGCTCACTTACCTCTGATGTAAATTACTATATTTTCAAATGGGCAATCACTAATTGCTAATTATATCAATATTCATGTAATTCTATGGCAAACACTTTCATTCTTTGTAGCAGATTGACACTGTATGCCCTATCCTTCAGGCTTTTCTTAGTGTGACCTTGACATTTCTTCCACTCTATGTAGTGCTGTGGTGCATGTGTGCCTTGATCGCCTTTCATATTGCAATCACGTAGACCTTTGTAACTGCTTCAACCAACAGAATAGGGGTGAAATAATGCAGTGAAATTCCCAAGTTTTGATTATAGATACGCTATGCATTTTTACCTTGTTCTTGGGATATTTGCTCAGTCACCATGCTGAAAAGTTCAAGTGAGACTTATAGACATCAAACAAAGAGGACACCTGTAGATGGCCAACCAACTGATCAGTTGAGATCTCAGCCAACAAGCAGACAACTCTAGATGATTCTGGCCTTCAGCCAGTAAGTTTTCCTAGGTCTAACCCAAGATATTGCATAGCTGAGATAAACCATCCTAAACTCAAGTTTATGGCACTGATAAAATGTGTGTGTGTGTGTGTGTGTGTGTGTGTGTGTGTGTGTGTGTGTGTGTGACTTTAATGCAGTTAGGTTTGAAAGGAACATCCTTTTTTCAAACATAATTTCACATCACCACTCTCCGTCAAATGTTTTCTTAGTTTTTTTTCTAACTTTAACTATAATAGTATTGCATGCATGTTTCAGTCTCAATTGTTCACTTACTATCACCAGGTAGCAAGGAAACATTCTGTAAAGATTATAAGCATATGTTCCTATTAATTATTTAGTTTGACTCTGGTATTATTTCTAACTATTTTTGACTTTACCATTATTAAATGATTTGATTATGCAGTGCACTAGATTATGTAAGGGTAAAGATTATTAGTGTTTTTTTTTTTTTTTAACCAGTAGATTCCTAATGAACAGCAAAGGACTAAAGCATGATAGATGGTTGGTAAATATTATATGAGTAAATGCATACATAGACACTGTAATCTATCTTACAAGTTTAGATGGAATGCTATAAAAGCAAAAGTATATAATGCTTGGCTTGTTATTTCTAAATGAGAATTTACTGTTTAGCTTATTTGTGCTTTTACAGAATTATTTATTTGACCATTTAAATATTTGATGATGAAATTAAATAAAATTGCATTACCCTCTCACCCTATATTACAAAATTGTAGCTATTCACCTGTCATTTTAATAATAATAATAATAATGATAATCGTAACAACAGTGCTAGTATTTCTTACATGCTAACCTGTGCCAGATGTTGTCCTAAATTCTACTTGGGTTATTTAATTTTTTTTTGAAGTCAACTTTATTTAGATATAATTTAGTTACAGTCAGCTTTACCTTTATGTTACACAGTTTTATGAATTCTGACAAATGCATGCAGTCAGAAAATCACCAAAATTAAGACCTAGAACATTTCCATCATCCCCTAAAATTCCCTCATTCTACTTTGTGGTCTAGCCTTTTCCCACATTAAACCCTTAACAACCATTGTTTGTCCACATGTTTTTGCCTTTTCCATAATTTCATACAAATGAAATCATATTGTATATAGCCATTTGAATCTAGTTTATTTCAATTAGTATTATACACTTGCATTCATTAATGTTGTTGAATTGTTTTTTTTTTAATTCCATGGTGACCATAATGCGTATATTTTTCTTAGCTGATGGGCATTTGGATTTAGTTTTGGGTAGTTATGAATAAAATGGTTATAATTATTTGCATATAGGTATTTGTGAAAACATATGTTTTCATTTCACTTTTAAATCTACTTAGAAGAGGAATTGCTGGATTGTGTGGTGAATGTATGTTTAATTTTATAGAAAATTATCAAATTATTTTGTTAAATATCTGTATCTTTTCATACTACCTGCCTTTATGAGACTTCTAATTGGTCTGCATCTCCCCAAAACTTGATACTAAGAATTTCATTTTAAAGCCATTTTAGTGGGTATTTAGAGATATTTCATTGAAGTTTTAATTTGCATTTCCCAAATAAATAATAATATTAGGTGTCAACACATGTATGAGGTTGATAAAATGTCTGTTCTATTATGTTGCTCATTTTTTAAAAAGAAATTTGGGTATTTTGTAATTATTATTGAGATATGAGAGTTTTTATATATTCTTGATATCAGTCCTTTATTACATATGTTTTCTCCTAGTCTATGACTTGTCCTTTGATTTTCTTAACAGTGTCTTTCAAACAGCACAAGTTCTGTTGTTTTATTTTTATTTTAATAATTCATGTTTTTCAAAGTCAAATTAGGTCTAACCAAAGGCTGTTTTTTCAGAACTTTCTTTATAGATGTTTTATAATTAATTTCTGTATATGGCACATGATGTAGTTCAAAGTTTATTTGAGCATATAGATATATAATTTTGCCATAATATCTAAGAAATGTTAATTTATTTCAATTTTATGATACCAAAATAAAATACTTTAAATTAGAGCCCACAGATAAATAAGAAAACTACATTGAGTTGATTTATTAAAATACTCTTTAGAGTAAAATTATTTTCATATTTGTCCTTTGTCTATTGAATATGAGGTATTTGATTGTTGAAAGAATTTTGGTTGATTTGCACAAATTATGCCCTTGAGACATATTTTTGTTTAAAATGTGATGAATAATAACCAATAAAATAAATATAGTCTAATTCAAAATAATATTTCAAAATATCCATACTTACTACATTTTAAGAAAAAATTGGTGTAATATAATTAAAATCAAGACTTGTTCTTGTAGAATCTTTGTTACTACATCAGTACTCTAGTAAGGAAGAAAAAAAATTCTCTGTTTTGTGTTGATTTCTAAGCAATGCTCATGAAAAATAGATCCTTAGAATTTTTATTCTTGGGATGAAGAAGCATTATTTTTTAAACTATGTGTGTATATGTGTGTGTGTTTTCAATTATTTTTAATAAGCAAATAAATAATTCTTATCTTTATAGCTGGGAATATTTTTCAAAAAATATTGCTAAACATTTTTTTGTTTTACCCATTTCAAGAAGTCTGTCTGTAAAGATAAAATTTAGTATAAAGGTATAATAAATAAATGTATGTGTGTTTCTTATTTTCCAAAAATATTCTTAGTTTATTCTGCTATCAATGTTTTTTTTTCTGTATTTCAGTATTTTAAGAATAATGTCACCACCTTATTAAAGTGTATTTTTCATTAAAGTGTAGTTTTTAAAACTTCGCGTTTGTTTTTTGTCTTCTGGAGTCAATCTATTGGAATTGCTTAGTGAGAAAAAAGACATTCAGAGAACAGCAGAATTTGTAGTACTAGCACAACCTATATTTTCATGCACTCTGAAGAATACACATATTTATCTTATTGGATTGTCTGGAAACTTTAAGAGGTCTTCACCTTCTGTTACAGTGGTTTTCTGAGTGTGGCTGCTGATACTGTCCACTCACTATCAAATATAGGCCGAGGATGACAAGAGCATCTCATGTGGATCACATGGGTACCAAATATTTTCTTCTCTGATTCATTGTGCTAAGATGGAAATTCCTTTACTAATCTGCAGATTTCTTGGCTCAAGGATTCTGAATGAAAAGATAACAAGTAAAGTCTAAAGTTTGTTAGGACTCTCGTTTTATCCACCCTTGGAACTATTTACCCCTGAAAATCCATAGTTCTTTATTCTTAAAAACACAGAGTGACAGGGTACTCAAAGCACAAATTCTCTAAGTGGATCACTTGAAGTAAAACTAAGTGAGTCTGTTACTTCCACACTTTGGGTTTCATATAACAGCTATTGCGTTAGAGTGCTTGCTTTATCTTAGAAGATGGTGCCTCATACTTGGAGATTATATCTCAAAGATGGTATAAAAAGAGCATCCCTGTATCTTAGGAAGAGCAGTCCACTGTTATATCATCTGACATCTTCTGGCATATCACACAATGCAGCATGTAATAAGACCAATTAATTCTGAAGTTGTGTTCTCATTTCCTTATCTCAATTTGTATAAAATAGACCTCTTTATCAGATGAGATTCTATGTAAAATCCTGAGTTGATGGTCCAGACATTTTTAAAACTTTTGGTAATGTATCTGACTGAGGTTCTATAGTCGATAAAGGGAAATCAGTACCTAGAATATATGTCAGTTATAGACATGATGAATCGTGTTTCTTCCAGAGTCAAAAAATTCCTAGGATAGCACCTTGCCACTATGCCTTGTCAGTTACATTGAAGTATAGTACCGTATCAGGGCCTAGAGAGAATACTGGACATCTGACTAGAGAAAAAACTCAATCCTTCTTATTGAGTGCAATTCCATGCTATGGGCCCATGTATGGCTCTATTCTGCCACTACAGTTATTTTGTGCTTACGTCTATTGTTCATCTATTAAATCTATATTGTTTCATGCCTCTTCCTTGATGAATGCTCTCTTATGGGTATTAAAATGTCATACAAAAGACTATATGTTTATCCACATTCCTCTTCTCCCAAACACTTTGTCCCAAATTTTCCAATATTTTTTCTTCAAGGCTTCTATCAAACCAACCAAGCTGTTAGTTATTGCCTATGTAACTGTTCCTACTCTTACTATTGACCATTCCTATTTCCATGCTAAGTAGATGACAAAGTACACCATCAAAAGACCTACTTTTTAGGCAAATTTACAAATCTCTGAGTGAGGTTGTTTTAAAGCAATGATTAATTTTAAGTTTGAACCCACTTACTAAACTGGGGCCTCTTTAAAGCAAGTTCACCCTTTTCTCTTCTCTGTCAGGATAGCATAAGAGATTTTTCTATGGTCATCAGCATGAGTCAAAGAAGATATGCTGGCTTGATAATAAATAGTGATATGGCAGTCTGGTCCACCTACTGTGTGACTTAATTTTGTCCTGTGGAACTGATCCCTTCCTTCTTAAAATGCATTGCTGGTAGGCCTTTTTGATCTTTGGTTTTGTGACTATAACAAACACCCAGCACATGATGGGCATTTGTGGTCACATGACCAACTAGGTCCCATGCTCAGGTACTTGCTCTCTACTTGAAAACTGGTGACATACTGGTTGTTGCTTTTAGAATCTGCAGATTCAGATAATGTGCTTTTGGTCCAGAACCCCAGGGTTCTCTATTGTAATTCTGAGATTAGAGCTTATTGCAAAAATCTTTGCCCACTAAAAATATCTCTAATATATAAAGTCAATAGTATATGACTCAAGTGTCAGAACTGCTTTCATCCCAACCCGGAACTGATAGTGATCCATTTTCTTCTCTGGGCCTCATTAAAAGCTGGAAGGCTTGCATACCACTCAGTAAATGAGTTGGGATTATTTTCCCAAGTGTAGGATATATTATTTTCAAAGCCCAAAAAGGCCTACTGGGCACTGTGTTTTCTTTTTAATTGTGGGAAATTAAAAATGTAGTAGTTACTCCATTATTTTGATGAGTATATCATAGTATGCCCCAGATGACTGGTTTCTTCCATATTCACTGACATGGTGGGATCTTTTATCATAGAAGTTTACATCATCTAACCTCTGGAGCATATGCCTTGGCTTCCAATGAATTGGCACTTTTTGTTTATCTAGTCTGATTCATATAATGTCACCAATATAGTGGAACCATGTGGCATTTTGTAGAATGTCTTGACAGTTCAAGAACTTTCAGATTCAATTATGAGAGAAGATGGGATTGCAAACCTAATCCTAAAAGGAAAAATATAAATATGTATTTTAGCTCATATCATATGAATGTAACTGTGTCTTGTTCCACTTCTTGATAACAATCAAAAGAACACATTCACTATATTTTGTGGGTTCCATATATTTGAGATCATGTGACTCTGATCTGGACAAGAAAATATATCCAACAGAGCAGCTGTAATTCAAAGGGTCTGTTACCATCTTGAATTACAACAGTTCATTCATATTTTCAAAGATGTTTCCAAACTCACTCTCTTTATAAACTCTTCCAATGATTCCATTTGTTTTTGTTTTAGAGCTCATTTTTGCTTCTGTTATCTCGTAGACCCTTGAGATCCCCTCTTGTAGTCTAAAAATAATGACTATTTTTTTTGTTATCAGGCCTCTCAGTTGGCAAATGCAAAAGATAGTCATGTCTCTTTTCTTTAAGTAGATAGGCATTTGGCCAATTCCAGCTTTTTAAATAAACTTTTTTTTTTTACCTTTTTGAGAAACATGTCAGTTAATAAACTTAATAGATATTTATTGAATACTTGTTTTATATTAGACACTCTATTGGTTCTCAGTAATGATCGTTGATATAGAAATCAGATATCTAGAATCAACTTAAATTGATTCTCATAGTATATCTCATAACATTTCTGGGCCTTTATCACACAAGAGCCAAAAGCCTATAGAGAAACTATGACTTATTCTGCTCCTCAGAGGTGTTTTTATATGAATCAGTGACATAATAATGCTACACGATAACACTTACTGCAAAGCCTAATTATTGCTCATGAGTCTTGGGAGAATTACTAATGAGCTTCACCCATGCATCTGCAATTAGCTGTAGGTTGGGAAAGCAGTTTTGCTAATTTAGGTTGGGTTGGATCACATGTTTAGAAGTTGGATTGGCTGCAGACTGGTCTAGAATAGTGAGGACAAAAGGGCTGCCTGCTACTAGGCCTCTTATTCTCTAGCATGCTATTCTGGACTTTCTCACATGGGATAGGCAGAGTTTCAAAAGAGTGAACCGTATTTTGCAAGGCCTCTTAAGGCCTCAACTTGAAGCTGGTATAGCATCACATCTGCTGCACTCTTGCTTGGACAGAGCAAATTACAAGGCCAGCACATTTTTAAGGGCTGGTAAATAGACTTCACCTCTTTGTGGGAGGAATTTTGAAAAGTACATTGTAAAGAGTATGAATACCACCAGGAGGGCAATAATTTGAGATATTTTTACAATTAATCTACCATAATATAGAAATAAGATTTTCTTTCCACTGGTTGTCCCCACTCCTCCATATATTTCATAGCTTGTTTTCTCTCTAAATTTTTGTATTCTCAAATAAAATATTTACTAATATTTAGGGTTTCTGAATTTATTGCCCACTTATCAAAACCAAAACAAAATGAAAATATGTAAGGTGAATCAAAAAAATTAATAAATTCTCATAAGATTGAATAATCTAGCCAATAATATAAACCCCCCTTTTATTGTCCTTGTTAATTCCATCTGATTGCTGACCACTAAAATAAACACTGGCACAACTGCAGGATTTTCAGTTCTTTCAAAGAGAAGCTGGAAGCCGCAGAAATAGAATCAAGGGGCCACAAGGTCAGCACATGATATATGCTTATAATACTGCTCTGCCTAAAGTCCCCACTAACTTATACTTGTCACTGTCCCCACTGATTTATACTTGTCACATACTAAGGACTCAGCTCAGTTGCACTGGAGTACACACTTTAATTCATTATTAGGGTTATATTAAAGTGATCTGCATGGCAGAAGAACAAATGAATTGCAGCAAGCTAAATTTTCATAGTAATCTTGGTGTAATTTTGGAAATTTATATGAAGAATACAGCAGGAAAAATTTTGACATCTCACTTTTAAATATGTTAGATAAGATAATCTAACCAAAAAGATACCTAATGTGTTTGCAGAATAATGAGAATATGTCAGTGTGCAAAAATTAATAGTTTTTTCTTGTATAGATGTCTGTTAGACCATCTATGGCCACAGGCTGAAAATGGTGATTAGCAACTATTTATATTTTCTATGCATGTCTTATCCTTCAGTTTATTTAATACATTTCAGTACTTATATATTGTTAACAGCAACTAAATTTTTTCTTAACATTGATGTTTTTCAGCTTTACAGTCTCTAAGCTTATCTGTATGAATGATAGCTATTTAACATTCTTGGAATTCCAACTTTTAAAGATCAATATTAAGAAAAAATCCGGACTGCCCTAAAATTATTTAATCTATAGTAGAAAAGGAGACATCTAAAAAATGTTGAGAGCTTAATTGTCTGGATTTTATTTTAGAAGTCAGTACACCACTCCTCTGCTGCTAACACAATAGTCTATTATTTGTTTCTTTTTTTTTATCCATGTATGTTGATAAATATAATACAGTTTAAAGACAGTAATGTCTCTATATGCTTGCTGTTGGAGCTAAGTATTTCTTATCAGCGTGAAGCTGATTGTGAAGATGTGTTTGAGGAAGAAAGCACAGGGGAGTAAGTTCTTGGTGACCTTATTTTTGAGGGGTATCATGCATTATAAAATATCTTGAATCAATCCAACATCTTTAACGGTTATCATTTGGGTGCTGATACTAAGCATTGACTTGGGGTGATCAGATTATAGGAGTAACAAAAATATTTCATATAGCAATATATAGCAAATTAGATTAAATATTGAGTGATGATAGGTCCACAGTTCAGAGTTTAGCATAAAATATTCTAATGGAAAAGACTCCCCCATGATTTGTGATGTTATTTATACTCATACATAGTGAAGATATGCAATTTCTTATTGTATAGCATTTTTTTTTATTCAACATTATTTTCACCTTTATTACCTGACTTGTTTTACATAATAATCTGGTGAGATAATTTAAAGTTGTTTTCCTCATTTTTAGCAGATGAAGAAATTGAGACATGGATTCTTTAAATATTCATGGATTGCTAAGATCCTATCACAGTTAGATTGGCAAAAAAAAAAAGACAGTATACTATCTATTTATAAAGAGTTAGAAAAATAAACAGATACATGCATAAATATTTTTAAGTAGAAATAGATAATATGATAAATATAAAAGAATAGAAGAGAGTAATGTAATTTAAAAGTAATCATTGGAGTTTTTTCAAACTGTGTAAATAAGTACATTATAATGAAGGAATCACATTTAAACTGAATCTGTGTGTCAAGATAAAAGCAAACATATGAAGATCACTAGAGAAAACAACCCGTGCAAAAGTCCTTCTTAGGTAGAAGCCAAGCCGGTATGTTCGCAAACCTAGAAAGAAAGCCAGTGTGGCTGTCGTGAGCAACATGTAACTGGTGTAACACATAATCAGAGAGTTTGTCAGGGGCCAGGTACTGTAAGATTTTGGCCATTGTAAAAACTATAAATTTTATTTATTATAAATAAAATGAAAAGCCATAGAAATGTTTTAGGCAAGGAAATATCATGATGCAATATAAATTTTTGAAAAATTATGCTGTTTGCTTCTGGACAAGAAGATTTTAGAGCAGGAAGTGTAATAAGGATCTATAGTGGTTATCCACAATATACAATATGGAAGGTTGAATGTGGGGTACAGCAATGACAGCAGAGAGTAAGAAATAGCAGACAGACTCAGTAAAAGTGCCTATGGAAGATTTATCCATAGATTAAAAGAGAGAATGAAGGAATATGAAGAATGAAAAATGATTTCTAAGATTCTGGATAAAATGGGTAGGTAGTATTTATCATGATGGGGAAATGGAGAAGGTGCCAATATAATGAAACTGACCTATTTATTAGAACTAAGTCAAAATGTCACATAGGAACTTTGATGTACACTTCCAGAGATCAGAGAGAAGGAATAGACTGTTTTTATTACTGTAAATATCTTTGGTAGGTTGCATTTGATGGCTATAATTTTAGTGATTTATATTACCATTATTTTATACTTTCTATGTACATAATCCAAATTATTAGCTTCTTGATATTTTTTATTAGATGCCTTGTTCTTATCATTCAGTTTTCACCTCTATTTATTTTTCCATGGAAAAATATTCTTCTTGGCTACACATAGTGAAACTAGTTAAATTTATAGTAAAATGGTGCTTGGCACCAAATTTTTATTTTTTCTCATGACAGTATTTATTTACTCTACCAATAGAATAAAACATAGATATGGTTTAAAAATATGTTAAAATATTTTTTCTCTGATTCTCAAGCAGAAAATAATTTTTAGATAAAATGGAACAATGTCCATGTGAAGACTCAAAAGATAATTTATAACAGAATAAATAGCTTAATAAATTGCTCCATTGTATACAGTAACTAAAAAAATCTTTTTTTTTTCAGGTTTAGAAGACTATACTCTCAAAACAAAGCAAAACAAACACACAAGAACAATATATGCACACAACAGAAAATTTTATAAAAGCAAAAACTATATGTAAAGAAGAGAGCACTGTTGGCCAAAGGAGTTTGGGAGTTAACATACTGCAAGTGCCTAAAATCCTTCTTAATTAGTATGTGAAAACAAGCAATGGATTAGGCTAGACCTATTATATTTCAGAAAAGGGAAATGCAGCTCTTTTGTGGACACAATAAATTCTTGTGGGTCATTATTTCTAAGCAAGAAGTGTTTCAAACTGCATGTGGAGCAAATTTGTATTGAAAGGATTCAGTTACAGTTCCCTTTGAAGATCAAGGAGCATATAAGATGGCAAAAGAATGGGGAAGTATATGTCAAAAATTATCAAAGTCAATGCAATTTCTTTAACGTCAGCCTAGGATGTGAATTCAGAAACTTAGGATGCATATTAAATTTCTTATGGAAAGTACTTATTATTAAAGTGAATACTGTATTGCAAGTTGAAGCCACTGCTTCACAGATTGGTCTCATCTATAAAGTCTTTCTTCACTCTTTCTTACCCACACTTGCAGTTCCTAGGCTTTCTTTCCTCATGTTCTGACAAGACAAGGACTCAATACATCCAGTCCTGTGCAGGTTATCAGGCAGTGCAATTTGGGGGTAGGGATACCCTGCTTCTGCATTTATACCCTTGAAAAGACCTCTATACTATAGTTTTCTTACTATTGGCCATATATCAGCTCCTCAAATTATGGTGGAAAGAAAGGCTAGGTTGGAGCTTAGGGCAGGATCCCTTTGCTTCGATGTACACATCTAACAAACTCAATACATGTCTCAAATTGTGAAGGATACAAACAAAATTCAATTTATTTGTAGCTGGTAGAATCCTGGCACAAAATTCTGAGGCCAATGTGAAGTCAGACAAGGTTAGTCATTTTGGAGTGTTTATTTCTTTTGCTATTTTCTTAAGTACTTGCTGTATAGTAAACTATCTCCTAGGAACAAAGGGTTCTCCAAAGCCAGAGCATCATCTTCACTAAGCAAATATTCCTGTCATCAATTATCATTTGAAATATATCAGAAAAGATTCTTTGAAGTAATCCTTCTTCAAATTCTGTTTCAAACTGGATTTCTATAACAGGTAAGTGATTAACCATCTTGTGAAATTAAATGGATGACAGGGAAAAATGAATTTTGTTATGCGTACAATTTTTATCTTTAAAGGAATGTGTAACGGGAATTCCTCCTTGAAATGCCAGTACATACAGATGTAGGATTGTTAAACCCTTAATTTCTAACTTGTGTCAGGAAAGGTGGTGAGGTTTTGTAAGAAAAAAAGTTTAAATAAAGGGAGCTGAAACAGCCAAGTAAATACAGAATTGTGATGTTAATTTACTAAATTTTACATAATTTTTTAATTCTATCTTTCCATTTCTCTTTACTTAAAATTTGCCTAGCCTCCTTTATCATAAGAACTACATCTGACATGAATTTTGAATTTCATTAAGCTACATGGTAGTTATTCAGTGTTATTTTGAATGAAGAATAAATATAATCAGGCATGAAATACAAATTAGTTCCAATAACATACAACATATTAATACTATCAAGAATAACAATTATCGAAATAGTCACATCTTTTCAAAATAGTCTTTAATAGAGAAATGATACTATGACAAATATTTTTTCTGTTATAACTGCATATAAAAGTAAAGGTATGCATACTTGTAAACAATGAGCAAAGATTTCTTAATAATCCAACTTAAAAGACACCTGTTTACTCATGTAATGTTCTTGAAGAAGATGACATAAAATAAATTTACAGTATTTGTTAGTTTAGAACATAATTAAACCTATTAAGATATAGTCACTACTTGTCAAACTCATGACCACCCTTTGCCTGGCATATAACAGGGAACTGACAACTGATTTTTAGCAAAGGAATTACCTTTAAATAAATTATAACTTTAAAGGTATGAAATATTAAAGCATATGTCTCAGATTTATGTGTAATATATGTATTACTTGGCAGCCTATGAAAAATGAAGAGGTGTGAGTTGATGTAGGAGGCATCATTCTATTTCACTAGTTGGTCTATTCTATATTGACCTTACCTAACACTGAACTCGGATTTCCAGAGAATCTAACATAAAGAATGTTTTAGATATATGCATCCCTTAGATGAACTTAACTCCTGGAATCCTCAAGACTCTTTTTGTGTTTATTGTTTTCTTAATTTCTCCATTCCTTTTTTTCTTCCTTTTTTCCATTCTTTTTATGAACAATTGTGAAATTTTGAATGTAAATTGATAACTAGATGACTTTATAAGACTATTGTGGTTATGTAGAAGAATGTCTTATTTTTAGATGTATGTCAAAGTTTTTAGAGAAACAGTGTGATAATTTGAAAATAAATTATTTCCAAATAATTTCAAAAATATACACATGCACACAGACATATAGAACAGATTTGCCAAGATGTTAACACATTTTAAATCCAGGGGAGTATGTGGGTGTTTCTTATAAGTTTCTTTTTACTCTTCTGAATGTTTGAAATGTTTATTATAAGAGCTAGACAATAGACCCTATGATGGTCAATTTTTTTGTCAGCTTGGCTAGATTATAGTACCCAATTATTTAATCAGACACTATAATCTAGGTGTCGCCATTTTTGTATATATGATTAATGTCTATGATTAGTTTACTTTAAGTAAAAGAGATTATTTTAGATAATCTGGGTGGGCCTGTTCTATCAGTTGATAGGTTTAATATAGCAGAACTGAGATTTCCCTAAAGAATAAATTCTGCTCATAACTAAAGCATCAACTCCTACTCTAAAGTTCCAGACTGCACTTCCTGAAGGCCTGCCTTACATACTCTAAAATTGCCTAGCCAGACTCCAAAATCAACTAAGTTAATTACTTGCAATAAATCTTTCAATATATAGGTTATACTAGTTATGGTCCTCTGATTGAACCTTTTCCTCCAGTTGTGGAAACATGTAAGTAAAAAGAAAAAAAAAATGCAATGTGAAGAGGTAAGTGCTATATTACCTAGAGACTATCACAGATTTCTATGACAAGCCATATGAAGGACACTTAGCTCAGACTGAGGACAATTTCAGAAAAGTTTGTGTAACTTGTTACCCCAAAGAGGAGGTGCATAAATGCATGATCTGAAAACCATGCCATAAATGATATAAAAAAGTAAAAAATCTTATTTTTAACTATATTAATAACTAAGTTGATTAACATAAGAAAATTAGCTCTAAGCATTAGATAGAAATACTGGAAACAATTTGAAGAAGGTTGAGTGACTTCATTGAATACCATTTTTTCATTGGTTGTTTCTAATAGTCAAAGACGTGAGTTATGGGTGAGAAGTTGTTTTAACATTTTTTTGAGAAAATATTGTTCCTAATTTAAGTATTTTGTGAATGAATTTTTGTTTAATTAAATGTAAATGCAGAAGATACTTAAGGTTTTCATTGCTTATATAGAGTGATTACTTATTAAATAAGATTGTTTTTTCATATTTTTAGCACAAATTAAATTTGCTTAGCATGACAGATGATCTCTTAAACTCAATCTACTGATTTACTCTTAAATTGTCCACAGAGATTTACAAGTAGAAAATAAATCTCCTAAACCTAAAAATTAAAATTATTGTCAAAAACTAATTGACTCTTCCAGCTTTCTCAATTTTTTCCAAAATAGCCAAAACAAAAAGGTTAGAATGGCAGCCTGGCAGTGTAGAGGATGGTAGTAAAGGAAATGAAGATAAGAAGACACCTCAAAGAGTAACATCATCCGTTTCTTTCATATCCTAAATCAATAATTTAATTTTTAGCATTATTATTTTTTGTCAATCTGAGTTTTTTATCATATTATTTTTTTGTATGCATTTAAGTTTCAAGATATGGCCTTGTATTTTTTCTTTTAAGAAAAGTCTTACTGTGAATGTTGTTTTTTTTTTAAATTTATATTCTTGTGATGAGAACTTTCAAGATTTATTTAATTAAAATTTTAGTCAAAGCACGGTTAGTTTGCTTCAATGATTCAAACATGAGCTGTATTTATGGAAAAAATGTACACATCCAGAAGTCTTTTAGACTAATAATTAAATGAAAATTGAGAGAACCATTTATTGGCCAAAAGTTTGTTTTATCTAAACTATATGCAAAATAACCCACAACTTTGTTTTTATTCACCCATTGTTCAATTATAAGAAACTTTCATAGAAAGCTAATGCAAAAACTTGCTGAGATAGATATTTGGAAAAATCAATCCTACATAAATATGAAATGTCAAAAGAAAAAAAACAGTTTTATGAATATCTATAAACAGAATAATTTATAAGGAGAAGGCAATGAAGAAAACTTTAAATGGGAGAAGTACAACTGAAGGAGGAGGACAGATTTAGAAATCTGGGTTTAGTTCCCTAGAATGAGACACAACTCAAATCGATTTGGAAATCTGCTCAAGCATAGAGGCTGGCTACATCCACTCTGCTTTTATAATTTCAATGCTTAGAAAAGACATTTTGAAGACAACACACAGAACCTGTAAGAGAGAAAAGAGTATACTAAAAATGTCACCAACTGAGTGGATAATTGATTTAATAGCTTGTGTTTTTATTTTATTTTATAATTTATTTATTAAAATTAGTTTCAAGTATACTGTACATTGGTTAGACATCTATATCGTTCATAAAAT
Organism: Macroglossus sobrinus; assembly: GCA_004027375.1. Classification (NCBI taxonomy): domain Eukaryota; kingdom Metazoa; phylum Chordata; class Mammalia; order Chiroptera; family Pteropodidae; genus Macroglossus; species Macroglossus sobrinus. Next base: position 147,936 of record PVKZ01001964.1, read on the forward strand.
GATCTCTTCATTGCTTTCTTCCTCCCCTAGCCCTCCACCTAGCCATCATATTAATGCTAACTGCATTCCCTCTGCCATACTCCCCATCCCTGTGACCAACTATCAACTACTAATTTGTCCTTCTTTAACCCTTCAATCCATTCTTGTGATTTTTAAACAAATAAAGACAACATTTTTTAGTTAAAATAAACTTTAAAAAATCTTTCTCATAAAAACCATGATGCATTAGCTCTTTGGAGGTGATTTTTCCTGGACAAAAACAACAAACATTATAAACATATTTGGCTGGAGGAAAACTCTTTTTTCCTATTTCTTGCTTAGTTTTCAAAATAAATGCCAAACCATGATACTTTTTTTTTACACATTATGAAAATCTAATGCATATTTAATTTTTGAAAGCATTATAAAGAACAAGTGACGTCCCTGTTTCTGTCCCTTGCCATTTTCTTCTCCCAAGGTTGGTCAGAGAGGCACATTCAACATGATGCAGATGATTATTTTATCTATAAAGAGTTGTCCCCTGGGTGTGAGGCAGAAGGAGTAATTGTTGAAGTCCAGACCAGCTTTGAGTCCCCACCCTGGTGATTAACTCAAACAAGAAGGGATGTGGCAACAGCAGATACTGGAAAACTCAAACTTGAGATAGAAACTGTGTTCTTGTTTTTCTCAACAGATTATGCTAGAACAGTGCCAAATGATCCTGCATTTTGGTAATGAAGAACAGGAAGGCAGAGTAGGAAACAGCAGCAAAAAGAAGAAAATTTTTCATTTCTCACATCTTTTTATAATTTAAAGTATTGTTAGAGTGTCACAAACAAATTTTTGTGTTCTCTCAATTAATATTCTGTATTTTTTTAAATTTGTATATTTTAAGAAAATATTGATTAAAGTTTACTATATATTTGAAATTAAATCAAACAAAACTTAAGCGACCATTTTAATGAATTATTTGAAATGTAAGAAAGTCAGTGGGAAGTTACAAAAATATAAAAAGACTGAAGTTGTAAGCCGTTTTTCTAGGACAATGATTATATTAACTTGAGTTTATCAAAATAAACATTTATAGCTAGAATAGACTTTTGTGCTTAAATATCATATTTGTGACTTATGCAATAGTAATTCAAAATAAGCTTTTGTCATTTTGTGTTTATTGCTAGTATTATTTTTTGATAAAATAGCTTCATTTTCTTTGTTCCAGATTTCTTTCATTAAAATATGAGAATGAAGATGAGTACATACATATATGTATGCAGACAAATTGTTTTCATCTATTATTACTGATATAAATATAAAGCTGTCATCACTGAAACAGTGAATTCAAATGCAAAAATAAATCCTTATAGTTATAACAACTTAAAAAATAATGCTTCATATATTATAAAATATTTTTCTATCCATTTATTTAAAATCTGACATCAATTTTATAAGATTTAATAAATAAGAAACAGGTTTAGAGAAGTCAAGTAACTTGATTAAGGTGAATGTAGGTAGGGTAAGGCAAATGAACCTTAAAACATTTTGCATTTCTTTGAGTCTATTGCTCTTGATAGTATCTTATGATTCAATTTAGCCTACTAATCTTCTAGTAACAGAATAATCATCAAGCCACACATACTACCCATTTACACTTTTGAACAGCTTAACTGCAATGTCTTTTTTACATTCAAATGATAATTTTTGTTCTGTCCTCTGGAGTTATTCAGAATAAGTTTAAACCATTTTCTACATGTCACCTCTTCAGTTCTTTTACAATAGTTGATAAAATTCAAGCGAGGAATAATGATGTGTTATACTACAACATTGGCAGAGGAAATGAATAAGTTGAGAGAGAATGGGAAGAAGTGATCTTTCAGAGCTACTTTGGAATGGTTGTGAAGCTATAGGTGAAGGATATCAAAAAGAAAAGACAGGGATAGGTACATAGACTGGAGCCCATAGGTATATTTAGAAATATATTTAATTCACTGGACATTCATTATCATTCAAGAAAAGTGTAAGCAACTGGAAGGAAGAGAAAAGATATAAAAATAAATAGTGTATAATCTGAACCTATAGAGAATAAGACATGGAAACTGAAAGTAAGTGATGTTAAACAGCTTGATCCAAATTACCCAGGCAGTAAAGTTTAGACCCAGGATTTGAAACTATCTCTCAGTTCCAAAGTTCATGCCTTTTTCATTGTGTCATCAGAGGGTACACTGAGAGTTTCAAGAAGGAGCTTTTTGATGTCAAGTATCTTCAGTGAATAGTCAGCTTGGAATTAGAGCCATATTTGGTAAATGTTTAAAAATAAGTTTAGTTAAATTTGTACTATTATGAACAAAATAAAAATTATACTGTGATTTTTAACAAATTTGGAAGTGAAAACAGAGGGGGTGAGGATAGAATTATATAAGAAAATATTATCAAGGAGAGCAAGCTGTCTGTTAATTATCTATCATCTATCTCTATCATCTATTTATCATCTATCTCTCTCTCTCTCTATCTATGTATCTATATCTATCTATCTACCTATCACCTATTTATCATCTATTATCTATTTATCTATCATCTATCTATCTATCTATCTATCTATCTATCTACCTATCACCATCATCATTATCTATCTATTTATCATCATCTATTATCTGTTTATCTATCATATATCTATCTACATATCATCATCATCATCATCATCATCATCATCTATCCTTCTATGTGTTTGTTTATTGAACTCCGTGCTCTTAGGACAAGTTCCTTTAGCTGCATCACTGTTTATTCCTTGGACCTGATAATTCCTTGTTGTAGGAACAATCAAGCTGTCTTCTGCATTTTTAGATGCTTTGCAGCATTCTTGGTCCTTCCACATTAAGTGCTAGTTCAGACTACTTCCTCAGTTGTGACAGTCAAAATGGCTCAACACAGGCAGATGTCCCCTGAGGACAAAATTGCTCCCCCTACTCCAATTTAAAAACACTGCACTAAGGAAATTAAGCTATGGCAATAAGAATTTAAAAAAAAAGAAGACTAGAAAATGATCTAACTTATGGAGAAATAGCACAAAGAAAGTCAATTTTTAGAAGGTAATAAAAAGAAGAATGACTAAAGAAAGGATAGGTGAAGATATGGGCTTGGTGAGGGTATATTATTAACTGAAGGCTTCTATTTTTTCCCCAGAAAATAAAAGTAGGATAGCTATTTAAAAATGAAAGATGGTTTGATGTTAGAAGACTTTAAATGGTTTGATAAAGGATATGATTAAGTTTTTACAAAAATAACATGTCCAGAAATATTGAGGGAGCAGCTGAGGTTGAATAATAATCTGAAATGATGCCAATCAGGAAACTGCTGAAATACTCCTAAGCAATGTGCAGCCTCAAGGGAATCAATAAATACTAAACAAATGGGTAAATTGATCAGTTTTGGAGGGTGTAATGAGGCACATGTGGTTCTGGAGTAAGTGAATAGAAATCAAATTTCAGGATAGAGTGTACATAAAAGGTTAATGATTAAATGCAGTCTCGGTTATCAAGAAAAGAATCAGTGAGAGAGAAATCAGGGGAAATAGCAGTGGAGTATTAATAGACTGAAAGTTTGACGAATTCCAAAAATATGCTTCATGTAATTAATAAAATGGGATAAGCAAAACTCTAAAAAAAAGTTATTCAAAGGATTGCCTGTATTTATATGAGAAAAAGAACCTTGCTTTATATTGCCTTTAATGTTTAGTTTTCCCCCTTGTTGATTACATGTGTGTATATATACATATATATGTATATATACACTACATCTTCCTATCCTATTTCCCTCCTTCCTTCCTTCCTTCCTTCCTTCCTTCCTTCCTTCCTTCCTTCCTTCCTTCCTTCCTTCCTTCCTTTCTTCCTTCCTTCCTTTCTTTCTTCCTTCCTCCTTCCCTTTCTTCTTTTCTAGTTAACTGAGAGGTTTATTTTTTAATCATTGATTTCTCATATTATAGTAAAGGAGAGTAAATGCACTTGTATAATCTACATGTTAATCGAGTCGAACTCATTAGATGTCCTAGAGAACTAATTTATTTTTGTCTCTCATTGTCTCTGTAAACCTGTACTAAGGGAGATATTTTCCTCCTGTCACTCGATGAAAGCTTAATGAGAACCCTGAGCATGTCTAGTCATTTTTAGATAGTAAAGAATCCTTTGGTCTCTTTAAGTTGCAAACACAATCTCATCATTTCAGTAAATTAAAGAGTCCAGTCACATCTATTAATTGGCATTTTTATCTTTGTTTAAGATAATTTGCCTTCCCATTCCTCTGCTAGCTAGGCCAGATTCAGGAAGGCTTTTTGTAATCAGGAAAAAAAAATGAATATCAGCAGACTTTACTCTGTCACTCAATTCTCATCTCATTGTTAGATGTTATTTCTAATTCCTCTGGGGTAAATGTGAAGGGATAGAAGATGAAAAAGGAGACTAAGATAGTCCATCCTTGTCAGGTGCTACTACATGCAGGCTTCTTGCATCCTGTGCCTAGCAGATATTTAAAAATATGGTTTCTCAGGCAGGGTCCTGTGTGGGTTCCTTGAAGGCAACTTGTTGGTATCCTTCTGACGATAGCTTTCCTGCTGGGAGTGATGCCGAGATGCCTTTCAGTTGCCTGGCCACTATGGACTCCCTTTAGCTTTTGCCTCCAGGAGCCATTTACCGTTGTCATCTTCTGGCTATAGCAGACTGTCTTCTTACATAGGGGTCATTCTGAATGACCCACAGGTTAATGTTTCAGTCCCTGAAATGAATGCCCTTTGGCCTGCCCATTCTCAATTGGAAGTGCAGTTACTGACCAGCTGCGACTTCTCATTCCGCTGCCGAGGATGCTTCGTCTTCTTTAGGCGTGAGTCACCTCGGTGTCTCCCACTGGGGAGATACATGTCAAGCTTGCTGAGTGTCCCTGGTAAACCTTCTCATTAAGCTTCAGATGATTTCTCAATCAGCCCACCTCCACCCATTGCCTTTCTGGAAGGAATAGTGAGTCCCAGCACAGCAATGTTCCTGATAAAATTTCTACTTTTAGAGTCTTAAACTTTTACTGCTAAGAAAACCAATATTTTTTTTTCAGAAATTTTAAAACACATTCTCTGCTACTCTAAGGCTAAAAGCAAAAACGTGGGGAAAAAAATAACACTATATTATTTGTCATAAAAATAGAATTTTAAAGCTGGAAGTTAAAGTTAATTTGTGTTCCTCTGTTAGTCATAAACAAGTGGGGTCTTGAGTGAATAGGAAATGTGCCCGAGATGGCACAGTAAGTTAATGATAGAGTCAGATGACAATTCTAGTTTTCTTTTCCTTGTATTAGTGCAATAGAATGTTTACAAGGTTCATTAAAGAAATATCCCATCCGAATGTTGGACAAAATTTAACATTAGATGAATATTAAGTTAATTTTTTTTTAAAATGACCCTCTTTTCCAATAGCTGCAGCTGTTGCATTTTGTTAAAACATGTCTTTAGAAGTGAAGTTAATAGGAAAAAAGGAATAAATAGGTTATAGAGGAGAAAGCATATATTTGGGGCCCACAGACTTCTGAGTTAAAACCAGTTTTCTGGTAGCTACGAGGTAATTTTCCCGAACTTAAAAAATTAGATAAATTAAACTTGTTCCAAAGGAAGACTTGAACTTGGAAACCAATGTGTCAATTGACACATGCAATAACCATTTGCTCTCTGCCTTTTTTGGCTGAAATTTTATTTAACAAGATGCCTTTGTAACTTAATAATTGCTCTCTAGTTTACCAATTATATAATTCAACTATTAGAAACTCATAACAAAGGCTAAATCAATCTAAAGGATTCATTTAATAAAATTTTACATACAATTACCAATTCATTGCATATCATTTACCAGTTTCTGCTATCACAATCTAAAATTTAATAAGCTGATATATCTAACATCAAGACTGATGACACAGAATAACTGTGATTTCCAGTTATTATCTCCAAGGGCGTGTCTTCATCAAGCAGGATGTGGAAATGTTTGCTTAAAGGTGAGAAGCAGATCTTAAAACAATAAAACTGAAAGAGGAAAAGCCAAAACTCCTGACACAGCTCTTGGGAACAGATGATAAGTCTGACTGTGAGACTGGAAGTTCCAGGTGCATTCACTGACTTAACTTGTGTGAGAAAATGTGCCTTGCCACATTCTCTTGCTGATTCATATATTCTGGATTAATAATATTTTTTTCTAATTTTGTACACCACCCCAAAAGAAATCTAGTGGCTTGGGCATGTGTAATAAATGACTGCTCAACTTACTCATTGTAATAATTGAAATTTACTTTCTTATTGGTCTGTTCATCAGTATGAAAGATGTAACTGTATGCATTGCTACCCACAGCCAACATACATCTAGGGGGGAAAAGAGGAAGACATGGGAAAGGAAAGTCTTCTGGAAAAAGGGCTACATGGTCCAGGAATAGTGAAGAGGGCTAGGTTAAGTAGAGGAAGCCCTGCTCTGCTCTAAGATATGAAGACAACTGCAAGACATAATCGCGTTCTTCTGAATACATTTCCTTGTTCCATTCAACTTCTCACACATTCTAAAGCAGGAAGAAGTATCAGACAGTTTATGGGATTCCTCTCATACTCCATCTTTGTTAAAGGAGGATTAGGGCCTGATATTATCTGACATTCCTATGAAAATCGTCAGTCCTACTCACTCCCTATAGGCCTTCAGGAACAATGATGAGTTAAAGCTTGTCCTACGCAAACTTATCTCATGGAATATGTTGCTTTTGTACAAATTCTTAGTATGCACATCATGGGACAGCATCAACATCTTGCTCAAAGTGTTCTCTCAGTCTCTGCCATGGCTCTTTTTCCTGGCAGAGTCCATATGCCTTAGACTCTACAGCATCTCTCATTTCTTTTCACTCTACCGCCAATTAAAGCTTTTTCTCTCATCTGGTTGATCTCTTCTGGATATTTGTAAGATAACCCAATGTGATTATGTTAATGAAGCCTTTATATTATTCATAATATTAAGATTTGGGGACCTAGTCTCAGACATATACTTTATTCTTGACGTACCCATTCCTCCCTTCCCACAAGTATGTCAAGGGAGATAGACTTGCTGGACTTATATCTAGCACCTACTCAGAGCCCAGAAACGCACACATAAAACTCATAATGAATTGTGATAGAAATGTCCACATCTTATCAATTTATAAGTAAAAACAAAGTAATATCTTCATTCATAGCTCCAAATTTGATAACTAATTCTTCTTCTTTTTCTTAAGCAGAAATTCTAGACTTTCCTTTGTCATTTTCTATTAAATATTTTCCTGAACATACCCAGAGTTCCTTGTCCTGATTTCATACATATCCCTAGGTATGAATTGATCAGACAACAGGAAGAGCGTGTCTCAGGCAAATCCTTCACTTGATTAGAAAATGATAGATTGGGGCTCTGGTTGAAGAAAAATGTTTGCAGTGAACACTCCTCTTAAAGGTAAAAGAAGGAGGCTAGATCCCCAGCTCTTCTCAAATTATTTTTTTTTAACAACCTTCTAATTATTGTCTACAGCACTCTTTTTGTACTCTTCTAGAAGCTCTCCTGAGTAATATGAACATATGTTTTTGGTTGCTTAAAAAAACCCTAGCTCATGCCTGTTGTACCATATTACTTTCGAAAGTGTATCTGTGTGGAAGAAAAGCACCTTCCCCCAACTTTTTCCACTCATAGTCCAGGCTGTTCTTTTTTTCTGCTTTGTCTTGTTCATCAATAAAACATCAACTAGTCTGTGTATTTCAAACCTGCATTATAATCTCTGACCTAGTAATGACAATCTCTCTAGTATCTATTGCTTGCAGGAATTTATTTATTTTTTCCCTCAAATCATTACTAGTTTTTCCAAAAAGCCTATGAATAAGATACACTGGTATTAAACCATGTAACATTTTTTCCCCAAGTGAATTCACATGTATGGGTTTCAGTGTCCAGAACCAGGAGTCTCCTCAAATAACCGTGGTTCTGGACGACTCCCCATTATCATCCTTTCCTGTATCAACATGGCTTCAATAAGGACATCTCTTTTCTTAAAATGTGTTTTGATATATTGGAGTCTCCATATACATAAAATATCCTTATGTTTTAGACTCTCTTTTTGCTCGCCAATAGACACATGGGGGAGGAATGCTGCTCAGCCCCACTTAAAGTATTCAAGGTTTAATACATAGTGTTATGTCTGTGGGAGGAATATTACTGTTAACCTATGCTCCTGCAGAGCTATACTTAAGAGAAAAATCAAAACAAACAAACAAAAACTACCTCTGAATATAGCTAAGTCTCTGAAAAGCTTCACTGAAGCAGTCATTGAAAATTAAAAAGACTTTTAGCAGAGAAGCTGGCCATGTCAAGGACCAAGTCTCTACGCCCCTTTGGCTCCTTCCATTTCTTTTTTATATACTTATTAGCAACCTCCTATTAGCCCAACCCATCCAAGGAGAAATGGTCTTAGTAGTGTCGTTTCTTGCCTCCCTAAGTTGATGATCTTTCTCTTTCTGACTCTCTTTGGTTTCTGGAAAATGACAGTTAACACTGCAAAGGTTCAAAACTGAATTCAAACTCCTACTGGTGTCTCAAAACCTGGTTTATTCTCCTACAAATTGTAGTCTAACATCTTGCTCCTAAACTATGCTGCCATTTCAATTTATGCTAAATAGGGTTTGTGTATAAATAATGGGTCCTTTTTTTTATATCCGCAAGAATTGTTTTTAAAAGAAATACCTTTAATTGAAATTAAACTTTGTGACATTTAATGTGAGACTTTTTTTTTTTCTTTTTCTGCAAGTGCTTTCTGTTTGGCTAACAGATGAAGCAAGAATAAGCTGTTTTGGTGTGCCAGGGTTTCAGAGTCCTTTAGAAAGAAAATATGTTATCACCTCTCATAACTATTCTTAAAAATGATCTAATATTATCAGATTCTGCATTCCTTGGTTTTTCTTCTTTCAAGATTTGATTATCTGAAATCAAAGTAATGATGTTAAAAACTGTTATTTAAATCTAGTATGCAGTTTATATCCACTCTTTTAAATAAAGTTATTTAAAAGTCCCTTTTGGTAAATTGCAAAAAAAAAAAATGAATACACAATTTCCACTCTTTTTTATTTGCATTTCATATGCAATGTGACTTTGAAGCTCTTACTATCAAGAATTGGAGTCTCTTATCCTTGAATTGGTCTTGTAATTTGCTTTGGCTAATGGAATGAAGCAAAAAGGTGTTAATATATAAGTCTCAAATCTAGATCTTGAGAGACCTTACACAATCCCACCTGCTCTCGTGGGACCTCTGCTTGTCTCGGCTAGTCCACTGAAGGATGATATTTCAGGTGGCTCCTAATCAAATCAGTCTCCTATTAACCCAGTAATGCTGGCACATGAGTGAGCCCAGCTTAGAACAGAAGAACTGCCTCCCTGAACCCAGTCTCTGTTACTTACTAACCCACAGAACTATCAACTAAATAAATGGTGTTGTTTTAAGCCACTAATTTTTTTTTTATCTCTTTGTTATATGGTCAACTGTTTGTTGTTTTAAGTCACTATGTTTTGTGATACGTTGGTATGCCATATAAGGTACCTCTTACACCTCTTATAATTCACAAAATTGATTTCAAAATTTTAGTTTCATAATCAAGGTTTTTTACAGTTCTCTCCAGGCCTGCATGTCCATTATTGGTCCTGCTGTTTCTCTCCTTGCAATCTATCCTCAATTCATATCCTGAACGTTTTCTTAATCAGAAAATATTTTCTGTGACTGTATCTTTTTATCTTTTAGATATGCTGTGTCTTCTGACTATAATGCTCTCATCTATTTGTTCTCTGTGAACTCATAGTTTTTCTCCAGATATAGTTTTAATATTATTAACCTTGTAAAACTTTTTCCAACTCCTCAGAAAGAATGAAGTTTTTGACTCTCTGCTTCCACCTTTTTCATACATCTCTAATCTGTGACATTTATTACATGGCACTGTGTTGTTTATTTCTTTCTTATAAAGCATGGTGATACATACACACAGCTGCAGTAGATTCTATCACTATTTACCAAAATTTGTTCCTTACCCTCTATTGTCCCATGATAGCCTGAACTAGTGTGTCAATTCTGACTTATGTCCTAAAATGCATTCCATTCATTTCTAAATGCATTCATTTAAAAAAGTAAGTGGTCCTCTAGTCTTAAAACAAAGAAAGCAAAAAAGATAAGAGCTGCCTGAGTTTACCTGCTACAGTGTGCACAAGAAAATAATATCAATTATTTTTGCTTCACAGTATTGTAGCAATAGATAACTGAGATAATAATTGAATTGATATTTGAGGGGCAAAGTTAAGAGTTTACATAGACTTAAGATGTTCTAATAAAAAAAAGGTGCTGAATCAAATCCTAGAATCACAATTTCTTTTAAAGACTATTAAATAGTGTAAATATCACCAAAGAACACCAAAAAAGGAATACATTTTAGTTCTTTGAATTTTGACACATTTTCATCAGCCTTCATCAGGGAGTTTTTCTTTAAGCACATTTAGCTTGATTGAAAGTTCTCAGTTAATTTATTTTTTCAATAGTTTAAATGGATACTAAGTATTAATAAATGTTAAACTTCAATTGCTAGGAACACATAATCCAGGTGACAAGAGATAATAAAATACATATAAAAAGTAGTCTCATTGCTTCCTCTACCACTCATTTCTAAAGTAAGATATTCAAATTACAAACATTTAAAAATACTGAAATTTGTAAATTATCAAGCAAAACTCCATGCCCTTGTGTCTTTGAGCAAAGTACCATTAACACATAGGCATATAATCTTTGAGGTTTATTTTTTCTGTGCATATAACATTTCTGTGCATATAGCATATCCCTACTATAATATTTAATATTATAAATATAAATAATATTTAAATAATCATTATATTAATAATATTTAAAAATTATTAAATATTAATAATGTTTAAATGATTATGATATTAAATACAATATTTAATATTATAGTAGGGATAGATATGCTAGATGCCCTTTGTTATTTATCTAAGAGTAGTAAATATATCATTATTATTGAAATAAAGTTTAAGTATGGAATGATTGTAATATATGGCCAATAGAAAAATTATACATTATATGTTATTTTAATTCTGAATAAGGTTTATTAGAAAGGATGTTTTGCATTTTTTTTCTACTGAAACTACATACAGTATATAGAATTATGTGATCCTGGGTTATGACTTATGAATTAAAATATATAAGTGGAAACAGTTCGCTTGTTTCTGAAACAAAAGTGAGATTTTCCATTAGCTTTTTCATTTTATTAGTTGTGGTTTAACATTTTACCACATTGTAAACATTTGAGTTTACAAAACGATTGAAGATGGCATATTACATGAAACTGATGCCATCCTACAGCATTTTTTAAAACTTTTTTTGATAAAAATATTTATGTTAGAGAAACAAGATAAATAGCTTTTTAATGAATTGCAACAAAGAAGAAAATTGTTAAATATCTTTTTATGTATTCACATATTAGGTTATTTCAAATAAAATATATACTTTTCATGTATGTCTAAGTCTATGTAACAGCAGAAATTAAATACTTCAAAATATATATTTTCTGAGTCATCCAAGAAAAACGTGAATCTTTATTTTTTTCCTTTGGTAAAAATGGTCTCTGCCAAAAGGTTTCTAACTTGTAGGACCATGACTTGCTCTCTGCCATGCAAGACTTAGTACAACTTACTTTCTGTTTTTAAATTTATTCAGTTCAAGTTTATTATGATCTATGTGAACCATGCCGAAAAGACCATCTACACCCATTTAAGCAATTCATTTAATTCAGCAAGAGAGAGAAACAAAGGGACAAATACAGAGTTCTGTATGAATGATAATAAATACTAATGTTAATAGATCAGTAAAGTAAAAGTTAACATTATAGAATGAAAGAAAATAGGCCATATGATGGACTGTGGAAGATAAGAATGGAATACTTTTACTGAGAGAAACATAGAATATTTATTTAGCCTTTGCTCTAAATGTGCCAATTAATTTTCAGAAAGAAGAAACTAAGAAAAGCCCAGGAAAACAATTTATAACATCAAATTATCTATCAATCTCTCTATGTCTGTCTGTCTATCTATCTATCTATCTATCTATCTATCTATCTATCTATCTATCATCTATCTAATCTGTCATCTATCATCTATCTATCTTTCTATCTATCATCTATCTCTCTACATCTATCACATATCTATTTATTTATAATCTATGAAAAAAAGTCTGGGTAATACATCTAATGAACAGGAGCTTGAAACATAAACACAATAAATTATTTTAAATGCATTAGAAGAATATTATAAGCCAAAATATAAGTGTTTTTAACCCATTTATCTCCAAAGTCTATTAGATAGGCATAAGATACAGTGGCAGAGAGAGTAAGTGTTTTGCACAAAAACCCACAGTAAACAATAGGCAGAGTTGAAATATAAATTCAGACCAGCCTGCTCCTTAGACTCATCTCTCAAAACTTCACTCTACTATCTACTTACGTCTTTTAGAAGGTAACTAGGATCTCATATGATCATCTGGATTATCTTGGTGGTTCTGATCCACAAAATATGCTATTTCTAGAGCTTCAGATTCATTCAGTGGGTTCACACATCCACTTTATTTACTTCATGTTCAGAAAAAAAGCTATACATGAAAGGTGTTAGCTGGAGAGAGGAACAAACAAGCATACAGGGATTTTTATGAAGCCTATAATTTGGAAATTAAATTCTAGGTTTGATATTTACCAAAGCAGACAATATTTTTTTTAACTTGAAAAATGCCTATCCTTGCCATTGAAGCCACAAAGGAAGCTTATAATTATGAATGATTTCAATTTTAGAAGCTGACAAAGGAATTTAAGAGTGAAATATAAAAATGAAACTTTTTTGTATGTTCAAAAAAAGCAAGTGTAATTAAAATGAGGGAAATTATTTTATCTTCTTAATATACACAAGGAGGCAAGCATATAAGCATAATGAAAAAAATTTGTATGAGAAAAAATACAAAATTGATATTTGGGAGATTAAAAAAATAATTCTTGGATCATTTTTACCTACTATGTAATAATAGTGGAGAAGATTTTATTTTTCAAGACCCTACTCATATATAAATCAACATTATACTTAACCCTCTCTCCCTCACCTGCCATCTCTCTTTTTGCTGTCTTTTCTTTGTATTTACCTATTTTAGAGTTTTTATATTGTTCTGGTATTCTTCTTTTTCACTACATGTTGAGCTCTTCAACAGCAGCAAATTGATTTGTCTATTATTATTCTTTAATACATAGTACCTGGCATTCAACAGTTTTAGGAAAAAAGTAGGGATAGATAAAATTTGTAGGCATTATTTATATAAAAATTGTAAATAAACTTTAATGTAACATGAACTGCAAAGCCCCATTAGGGGCTTTGTAGTCTCTGAATCTAATCAGCAAAAAAAAAAAAAAAAGAAAAGAAAAAAAAAGGCGGGGCCCTCAAAAAGGTTCTTATAGCAGTATCCCCATAGAATTGGGCCTGAGTATAATAAGAAAGCCATGTTTCAAGAGTGGGCAATTAGAAGGTAATGGAATTGATAGAATCATAAGGTTGTGAGTATCTAAATCAGAAGAATGTCCATGGCAAAGATGAAAGGACACATCCAAGAAAAAGGTGTCTCCTGAGAGAGAAAGGAGGGCAGTATCCCAAAGACTGCCAGCTTAGGGAGGTGGTAAAGAAAGCAAATGGAACAGTTTGAAAGAGAATCTAGGTCAGTATGTGCATATTCAGTTAATGATGAAGACAGCATATTCTATTTGAGTAAAGATCTTGGAAGCAGATGGAAATATAAAACTGAAAGCTTAATAAGTATTTGGGGCTAAAAAGTTACATTTGAATATTATTCACATAAGTTAGTTAAGTGAGTGGCTGTTTTTTTGTAAGAAGAACCTGGTAAACATGAATAAAAGACCAAGAACTGATACTTCAGAAGCTATTAGTACTGCAGATCAGGAAGAAGAAAATCCAACAGAGATATCGATGATGAGGATGATAATGATGATAAAGATGATGTAATAAATATAATATATCAGTTATTAAGCAATTATTCTGAACCAGGAGCTGTGATAACAGCTTTACTTTTAATGCTCATAGCACCATCTCTGGACTAAAAGGTGAATGTAGTAGAGTTCAGTATAGTGTAAAAGCAGAGTCTCAGTATGAAAAGAGGGCAGATTTTGGTCAAATCTACTAAGGCAATAAATGGGTTAAGAAAACTTTAGGATCTGACTAAGCTGGGTACAACAACCTGGAAATTCTGCTAAGGTGATTTTAAGAAAGGAGGCTTGAAAGCGGTCTGCTATTCTGTTAGAGTAAGAGCCAAAAAAAGCCAAAAAATCTCATGTGGAAAAATGATGACTTTCTCTTAAAATTGACATGGTTTTATTATGACCATTTAGAGATTATAGATAATTCCTAAAAGATATTACAGATGATTTATGAATACAATTACACATGTGATTCTATTCAAAAATGTTCTATGGTGGTTTTCATGGAATCAATAAATTGATAATGGAGATATTTTTTCACTTGATCATAGCCAAAAGGCTGAGAAGAAATTATATGTAGATTTTTCCCATAAAATAAATAATGCTAAGAATAATAATCATATATCATGATTTAACATAATAACCAAGGATTATATTAGCCCTGATACTTACTACAAACCTTCAAGATAGATCTTATTACATGATTTTATAGCTAACAAAATGGAGATCAGACTGCTTAAGTCATTTGCCTCGTTCATCCAACTGAAAGTGGCAGAAACAGACATCCAGACCAGAGCTTCATGGTCCAATAGCACATCCCTTTCCCATGGTTCTGCACTGCCTTCTGAAGAATTTTGTATCTACCAATAAAGTCACTGTGTATAACTTTCTTTTAAGAGTTTTGTCATTAACCTGAAATGTTGGATAATTGGTGTCAAAATATTGGCCTGATAGTTTTAAACCTAAAAGTTTGTCCATGTTATGAAATTGGCAAAGACAAATATGATTAATTTTATTCTCTTTAGGAAGCTCATGGTTCCACAGAAAATAAACAGGGAATGTCACATATATGAATTTGATAGGAAGATATCAATTTAAGATGTGAAGAATGAGCGATTCACTATTATAGTAAATTCCCTGTTGACAGATGAAGTGTTTTTATGTTTTTATAATATGCACGAAATTTCCATCTGAGGTCATTTTTAATTTCTACCACGCATTATCTCTCTTGAGCCACCTTTTTCTCAAGGTATGCTATGCTGAGGTTTTGTTTTTTTAATCCCACCCACATGTGGTTGGCCTACACAAACATACACACACCCTACCTGGCTTATTTCCAACACAAATACCAGTGGTATTCACACTATGGAAAGAAGAGTAGCTTGGTTAAGGTTGATGTAAAGGTTAATTTCCAAATTGAAGCTTAAAAAATGCTAGAAAAATGATGGTGTTGTAAAAAGAGTACTCAAAAGCTTAGAGGCTAATATATATATATACATATATATATTTCTTATATTATATATAACATATATAATATAATATATATTATATTATATATTATATATTTATATATAATATATTATATTTTATATATTATATACAATATATATTATATTTCTTATATATATTTTTTTCCACTTAAGAAATATAATTCTTATTGTCCCTAAATATCTGCATAGGAAGCAAAGAAAGTCACATCATTCAAGAAAGTTCAAAAATCTCATAGGCCCTTAAGGAGCTTCTTTTACCTGAAGATACCACCAATCAGTCTTATTCTTTTAATAATTGGATTTAGAATACAGACACACACAACTATACACACACCAAATATACATGATGAAAAGAAATGCTATCTGTAAGTGAACAGTATTCAGGGTTAGTAATGACACAGCGATTTATCAATTTTACTTTTTGAAAAAATACACAGAACACTTAGGTATACAATTTAACTGGGGAGAAAAGAGAAAGAAGGAAAGATGGTTTCCACACTCAGAGAACACTTAGGTGAATTTATTCTCAGGTGAATTCAAAACCAAGGAGAAGCCTGGGGAGAGGGCACTGTGAAATTAGAGAAGATCTGAGAGGAGGGTGGGTCATGCATGTGCTGACGGATGTGAAAGATATTTTAAAAGGATAAACAATCATAAGGACAAAGTGGTGTATTAATTCACCGGCAAGTCTGGAGGTGCCAAACAAATTAAAGTACCTTCTTTCCATTTTTGTGGACCAGTTGTGTTATTATGTATGTTTTAGTTCAGCAACACCTCCCCAACCTCAAGTTACCCTTACTGTGACATATTAATACATGCACATTTACTTCTGAATTCCTTGTCCCCAATCGCAAGAATTTTGCTTTGAGTGTATGTGGATTTTGAGTCATTCCAATGTAGGATAATTAGAAAAAGATGGAACGAGGAGATGGGGAGGGAAAAGAGAGATGAAATAGCAAGAGGAAAAGTTTGCCAAAGCAGTCGCAAGAGAGATAAAGGAAGCCCTGTGCTCAGAATCCTTTTACAGGAAGAGAGCTAAGACATTTGTATTGGGAATTGATGGTGCCAGGTCATAGCACTCTCCTGGCATAAAGTGCCCTAGAATAGGAAGTTAAGAACACTGACCCCTGCGTTCAGCAGAGGAAGGTTGACACACAGCTCCTTCACTGTGGCAGACTGAATGGGTTAAAAACAGTTGCAAGAAACTTTTCCCTCTTAAGTATTCCAACTGCATTATGTCTGAAAATCAGAAGTGAAAGTCATAATCAGAAAGATATTAAATACTTGGTTGGAAGATCAGACTCTGAAGAAAAGGAAATGCTTCTTAGTTTAATTTATGCAAACTGTCAGCAACAGCAGAATTTAGAAGCACCCTCTTTTCAACACAGGAGGAAGGAAAGAATAAACTAAAGTTAATTGTAGATTATTAATTACTGCGTATGTAAGATGATTAATATTATATTTCTATGCTTTGCATCTAATGTGTAACCTGTATAATTTTATTTTCATAAATAATAACAATGAAAAAATATATCGTTATTAAAGGGATTGACCTGAAACCTCTCTCCGCCACCATTCTTAGTGTTCTAAGACAAGGATTGCAAGCTTGGGTGCCTTCTGCCTCAGCCAGGGAAACTAAATGGTGCCGATAGTCTTAGTTGTGATGTGATAGAAAATGATGAAGGTTGTGATAAGCTTCAGAAAATATGCCCAGTAAAAAAAAATGAATTCAATTTTCTTAAACCACTTTGTAAACCAAAGAAATACATCTGTGAGCCACAGAGAGCTTTCTCGAATCTGCCCATTTCAACTTCTCAAATGTCTTAAATCCCTAAACAGCAAAGCATCCCACCACAGGGCTTCCAGGAGGATCCTTGGGAGTGGGGAAAGCATACAAAAATAAAATGCAAACAAACCAAACCTTGAATTTAAGAAATAAGCATTTTTTTATACTTGTGGCTTTAAAATTCCAATTTCTGATGTTATTTCTCTTTTTATATAATTCGTGCTCATGTTTCATTTGTATATATTTTGTGTTCATACTTGAAGAAGTTCATAATGATGATATTCACATGTCTGGCTTAATCAAAATGAGTATTGAGAAATCAGAGTATTGCACTTGTAGCTTAAAACCACAAATGTGCACATACGTGAATATGCAAAACGCGCATACAAATCCACAAGTACACACACACATAAACATACACACAGAGATATAAAAATGTAAACGTACATAAATATGCAAACACATATGCACATGTAAATACACAAATCATACTTGCAAACACATACAAATACACTAATACGTACACATATAAACACACAGAAATACATTCGAGCATTTGATATAGACTCCTGTGAGAGAATATGTCAGGCTTCCCATAAGAGTGAACCAGAGTTCGTACTAATACGGATCAGAGTCTGTCTAGACCTCATTGCATATTATTGGTTCAGGTAATTTGCATCAGCTTCTCTGTACCTCATTTTGAATTTATCTACAGCTGAAAAACAGAAGCTAATTCTTTTGTGACTCTTTTTTTTTTAAATTTAGAAGGAATGGATGACCTCATGTCTTTCTGATTATTACATGTCACACTGGATAGATGTCATCCTTAGCTCTTACTCCCCTGTCCACTTCATACATCTTTTTAGATAGAAGTCGCTTTCAAAAGATTAGATACACAGATTATTTTTTCTGATTTTTATCTTTGCCAGCTTAAATATAGATATATTAATTCCTTTTGTGCTATTATATTAATTATGAAAATTATACAGTTTGGGCAACTTCTCTAAAACATTTAAATATAAAAAAAGAGAGAGTTAAGGTTTAGGCTCAGAGCTTTAGTCGTTTTTAACTGAGCAAAGAAACTAATTTTGGTAGCCATTCAACCATACAACCCTCTAACGTTAGAAAACTCTGTGAAGAGTTTATTAAATACCTCATCAGTTTTTTTTTTTCTGCATCATATGGGCAGAAAGCATCCATCAGTAAAAAGATAATGAACATTTTTAACGAATTTTAGAATAGCTTGTATGGTATGCAGAATTCTAAAATATTATGGCTATCACTGCCATGATGAGGTTATATTCTATGACAAAACTTAAGATTTTTTAAACATGTAATTATTGCCTCAAATCAGTTGCTGTGAGGTAATCAGAAAGAGATTATTCTGGATGAACATGACCTAATCAGGTAAGCCCTTTAAAAATAGCTCTCTCTCTTATTGGTCTTAAAAAAAAAAATTAGTTCTAAAGCCACAAAAAAATGCATTATTTCCAACACTGCATGCATTGAGAAGATATCCTAGCTGTCAGAAGAGACCCCAGCCCCAACTGACACCTTTGTTTCAGCCTCACAAGACACTGAGCAGAGGACCCACTTAAGCCATGCCCAGAGTCCTGGCCCATGGAAACTATGAAATAAAATATCTGTGTTCTTTCAACCTATTAAATTGGTGATAATTTGTCACACAACTGAAAACTAATACATTTCTGCTACTGAGTTCACAAATATAGCCAGTACATAACTATTTAATAATAAAATAATACAAAAGTAAGTGATTCTAAAATTAACTCTTCATATTTCTTTAGTAATATTTAACATTGGTTTAGTTCTTGACATATACTAAGTAAGAACTGCCAGATCATGTACTTTCACAGTGTGGTAGATCTCTTGCTAAAAGTTTTTCATCTCTCTACTCTTGGGATACATGTCCTTGGCAGTACTACTTTGTGTATTCTCACATCCAGAGGTTGCATATATTTACTCTTCTGGCCTTTTGACTTGCTTTGGCCCATAGAATAGGATGGAAGAGATGATATATATGCCAGTTCTAAGTCTAAGCCCTCAGGAGATTGCTTGAGAGCCTGATAAAATCTGAGAAAGAACCCAAGCTAACTTGCTGGAGGGTGAGAGTCACAGACAGAGCCCATGGTTTCAATTACCCTGAACTAGACAGCCAAGTTCAGGCAGCTTGCTACCTGACCACAGATACTCGAACAACCTCACCTAGTTCAGATGAACAGAACTATTTAGCAAACCTGTAGATAAGTACAAAAGAAAAAAATTGTTGTTTTAAGGCATTACATTTTGGGGCAGTTTGTTACTCAATGATGTGTTGGAAATAGGTAATACAATGTTTATGGTAAAAGCAAATATTATGATTGGGAGACATTTTATTTAGAATCTTTTATTTTTGTAGATATGGTACATTTTGATTATGTACATGTTAAAGGATAAAATAATACCTATACAATAGATCCTGATATATTGTAATCACTGTATAATATTTATAACATCATATGAACTATGCTGTAATAGTGCTTTAAAATATTAATCCCAAATATGTTTTACATGCCCATTATCTTCTGTGTGTTGTAGGTAATTTAGATGTAAAATAGACAATCTCTGTCCTAATTTCTACTTACAGTTAGTCATAAGGATGATAAAGGTTATGCAGGTTTACCAACAATTCGATGCTTGTTTGCATTTTACTATAGTCCCTTCTCCACTCCCAAGTGGCTGTACAGCCAGAGTGTGGAGATCTTCTTTTAGAAAACTTATTTTGTTTAAAGACAACTTATTTATCCTTGGATTGTTCTGAGTATTAAAAAGATTTTTAATTATTTTGGGCTAAACATTGTTTCTATAATTTGTACCTACAGATTCTAACGCCATCCCTTAGGGAGTTTTTACTCCTAGAGATGGTATTAAGCAAATTTAATTCCTATTGCAATCAGGTTGTCATAATTTATTGTGACAGCCTAGCAAACTAAAACACCCCACTATGCTGCTAATTGTGACCAAATGACCTAATGTAGTAAATACTTTGTTACCCAGAGCCATACCTTCAATTGGCACTTGATTATAGGTATAGTAGATCCTCAAATAATGTCATTTGTTCAATTTGTTTTGGTATGACACTGATGAGATGCCATAGACACCTAACTCTTGTTTATATCAATTATCCTATGGTAAAATTGGTTTTATTATACATAATTTTCTTGAAGTCATGGAAATTTTCAACAACTTTAAGTGAAGACTTACTGTACATTCAAATAATATTTTGAGTAAACATTTGCCACTGCTTGGCATGAATCACTAGCCCACCTTTCGTTATTGGAAACAAGGTCGTTAATGCCTTTAAATCTAATCAGAATAGAGAATCCAGAAAATTAAGAACCAATTAAGATAACTTATCCTTAAGATTCAATTCTTCTGGAAACACTCTGGTACCAAATATTATATTAAATATTATATTATGGTATACAATATTATTACAGGGGTTTACTCTTTCATAGTTGAGGGAGCTGGTTTTGTGGTCTCTGTAAGGCAATTTATCTTTGCCCCTGATGCTGGAGCTTGAAGTCCACAGAACAAAGTCAGGAAGGGAACATGGATGTAAGATGGGAAGATCAAGAGCAGACTGGATACCACAAACACCAACTGGAAGTGCATGAGGCCAGATTAAAATTCATGTTGGTTCTTGCTGCTTCTGCCTTTGGTGACAAAAGTATCCCAAAGAAATAAAAGTTTTTTCATGGAGCTACACACACACACACACACACACACACACACACACACACGTTCCTGGCCTAGGAGTCAAAGAAGCTGAAGGAGGATTCATGAGAAGAAAGAGAAGTTGCAGGCCTCCTGCTGATTTATGCCAGTGACGTGAGTCAGCAGATCAGCAATAGGTACCGTGAGCTACAAAATGGCTTTTGCTTTTCTTCCTCACTCCAAAATTTCCTAAAATATCCCTTGTCTTCCACTCTAAATAGAACCATGGGGAAAATTTTTCTGGAATATATAGTTCAAGTTCTGTCTATGACAAGTTGACATCTCACAAAGCCAGCTCAAGGAAGAAGGCCTATTCTTGGATGTCACACAGTATCAATTTTACCATATCCTGATTTTCAAAGTAGTCACAGTCCCATCCAGAATAAAAGACCCTATATCATTTTAGGAGAAATGTCAAAGAGTCTATGGCCATATTTTTAAGGGCCACACAATGGCCGTGTGTGTGTGTGTGTGTGTGTGTGTGTGTGTGTGTGTGTGAGAGAGAGAGAGAGACAGACAGACAGACAGACAGACAGACAGAGACAGAGACAGGAGACAGACAAAGAGAGACAGAGAGACAGAAAAACAGAGAAGTTGAGTGATGTATGAAAGATAATAAAATATTAACAGTTGGGGAATCTGAGTATAAGAGATGAGGGAGAGTTTTTGTATTGCTCTTGCAACTTTTCTACTGCGTTTTGAATCTTTGAAAAGAATGTGAGACAATAAAAGTAGCAACCTAAAAAGTAGCTATCTACCTACATGTATAAAGTATATTCATTTTTATCATAATGTGATTTAAATAGATTATTTGAAAGGAAGGGATGTTAATGAGAAAAAACTTAACAGAAAGCAAATATAGATAGTTGTTTTGCATCAGATAGCTTCTCTCCCCAAATATCATTGACTTGACACTGCAAAAGAAGAGAACTATATGTATTTGGTTTAAACTGGCTCGCTTTGCTTAGACGTTTACATTATTTAGTTACTTCAATAATTTGCTAGTTTTCTTCTAAATAAAAAACAACTTTATGTATTCATGTTCTCTAAACTCGAGGATGCATTGCAGACTTTTCTGCTAAGCAGATGTATTCTTGTTTTCATGTAAAATAGATCTGCTAAAATTTTATAATCCGGGCATTCATATTTTCCAAATAGACTTGTTTCAGCAATTTGACTAAAATTTGATAATTTGGCAGGGGAAATATTTTTCTGAGTGCAAAATGTTTCAGTCTCTGTGACTGATTCTTCCTGTCTCTCCTTCAGTTTATTCATGAATGTCAGTGCCCTTGCAATCATGCTTCCCTTTTTCACATGGTTCCTAATAATAGCTTTAGTCCAGGGTTGAATGTGATCATTTCAATCATTTTTTCTATTTCCCAAAGAGACTATTATTCTCTTATAAAATACTTATAGAGAAGACATTGAGAATTCAGAACCATTTTATTTTTTGTTTATTTTCCAAGGACCATGAGATCAGGATCCAGATGTTCTGACTTAGCCAAGGGCAGGGTTATTCCCTGGCAAAGGAAAACTATGGTCCTGCATACAAGAGAAAAAAGGGACAGAGATGTACATGCCTGAGAGATAGAGTTAGGTATACATGTATAACCACTCCTAATATATTTATTGAGAGAGCAGGAGGAAATGTTAGAAAGCTGAGATGCCCTTTGATTACAATCACTGTAAATACAATTGGAAAATAAACAAAGATTACATCACAAATTAAAATAAATATAGCAGGGTTATTAAGAAAATAGATTATTATATTTCATGCATTAAGGAAGGTTCAAATCATAGTGTCAAGGAAAGGTTTTAAAAGTGTCATTTCCCTTTCTAAGTCATGCTGTCTCTTTATTTATTTTTGTGTTCCTGAGGCTCCTTCTTCCTATTTCTGATTTTTTCCCCAGTTTTTATACCAAATGAAATGAAATAATAAAATACTCTTTTTACTTTTTTTCTTTTTTGTTTCCTTACACTTCCAAATACATTTTGTTGAAGAGGAAATATTACAAAAAGAAAAATAAAAATCACTTTTCATTTTAAATGTTTTAATTGTTACTATATTATTAAAACATTTACCATATTTTCTAGTTATTTTGTTCATTCATCTCCTTGCATACACACCATTCAGGGTTAGGCCTCAATACCTTGTGTGCGCCCCAGTCCTGGTGGGTCCCAGGACTGGCAGTGATCCAGGTTTGCCGCTAGAAATAGGACCTCAGATTTAGAACGTTACATTAGTGTAATAGGGCACCTGCACCCAGCTCATATAAGCATGATCAAGCTTATTGTATCACACATGTGTGGAAGAATGTCACTATTGTATTCTAATATATGTGGAGCCCATGGGGTCCCCTGGAGCAGAAACACACTCACCACAATAGAGCAGGCTCCCCGCAATAAAGTCAGAGCCTACCTTTGATTCTCAGGTTAGCCTCTTGTGTGTTCTTCCAATTGGGCAGCTCACCATCGAAACCTTCCCTTCTTGATCAGTTTAGCACTGACACCTTGTCAGGAAGTTAACCCTACCCCCTAGGTTACATGAAGCATATTTTAATTTCAATTAACTTATTCTATAGAAAAGTACTTTGAAATTTCAAAATCTGAACACCAAATAAAGGGTATCATTTCATTTTAGACTGGATGTATGCAGAAGTCTATTATTTTAAACAGAGTCTTTAATGCAACTCTACATATGTTTAAATATTAGACATTTTCATCTTTAAATGAAACTGAGAGGAGGGCAAAACCAACAACTTTGTATCTGTGCATAGTCTACTTATGTGGGAACTCACCAGTCACTATTAGAAGGCTGAATGGTGTGTCCTAATTAGTGTGGGTGCATGTTGTGCTTTCTTGTCAATTCTCAGATAAGAAATGACTTATTAATTCTGATTCTTCCTTCTGCTAATGAGTTATTATATATGAAGATGCCAAAGCTATAAACTGTGATATCGAGGAAGGAAAGCTGATCTGGCTTTTCCATTTGAAGGAAAATTTCCTTAGAAAAATGCTAACCCCTATTAAAGCTATCCTGTCCATTTCAGGCAGGCCAGCCCTGGTGAAATATATCTATTTATAAATATCTAGATGATAGATAGTTAATATATGATAGATAATAGATAGATAGATGCTAGATAACAGATAGATGATAGATAGATAGATAGATAGATAGATAGATAGATAGATAGATAGATGATAGAGATGATATGGATAGACATACCTTGCCAGGCACTGTACAATACAAGTGATACTGTATTTGAGATATAATACTTATGATAATATATTTTATCTATATTATATTTATAAGACCAGTGATATTTACCAGTCCTGAGGTGGATAAAAGTAGACTTTGAAAAAGTTTACGTTTCTTAGAGTAAGTCTTAGATTAAGTTTAAATCTTGTCCCTTACCAAGTCATGTGATTTCAGAGTTCGAAAAGACTTTAGTGGTCATCTAGTTTACTTGCTTTCTATTAAAGAAAGACTCTCCTTTATGATATTGACAGGCATTCACCCCATCTCTCCTTGTTATAACCTTTGGAGTCAAACAGATTTGGGTTCACATCATGGCTGCATTGATCTCCCACTTTGGGGTCTTGAGCAACAATCTGAGTTTTCTTCATTTAAATGAAGGTAAAATAGGCCATTTCATGGGTTTGTGAGAATTTGATGAGGTGATATATACAACATTCTGATTATAGAGACAACAGATAGTTACTTAATAAATACAAGGGTTTTTTAATGCATTTCACCTCTGAGAAAGCCCATTAACTTCTAAATCAATCTATTTCATTGTTGAATTGAATTAGTGATTAGAAAGTTCTTCTCTCTCTTTTTCTTATCTTTGCTTCTCAGTAGTAACTTTGAGCTGCCCAGAAGTAGTCTCTGCCTACTCCTATAAGTCAGTGGGAGTTATTCGAAGGTAGAATAAACTTATTATTTTCCAGGCTATATATCTTCAGTTTCTTTAACTACTGTTCAACTAACATAGAGTCTACATATTTTAACAGCCCAATCTTACCCTACTGAACAGCATTGAATAGGTGAATGACTCAATTTTCCCTTTCCTAAATCATCAGTATTCATCACTCAGAATTCCTCAGAGGACAGTTCTTGGGCTATTGGAGCCATGTGCCCACAGGTAGAGTAATTGAGAAGTGTTTGGAATTTACTTCCCTTGGAGGTGACCTTTAGGCAATCAAGGACTGTTGCTGAAATGGTGACAGTCCACTTTTTTCCCCCATTCTGTTTCCTCTGTTCCTTTCAAGACTACCTTGAAAGTACTTTCTTAATAAACTTCTTACACATGAACCTTCATCTTAAAGATTACTTCTAAAGAACCTGGCTTAAGACACTAATACAGATTTGTGTGTGTGTGTGGAATTTTCTCTTTAGAAAGAAATATGGAGATTCTTAACACTTGAAAAGAATTTTAGAAAAACTTAAGAATTTTAATTGAAATTAAAACTTGAATTTTAATTATTATGAAAATATAAGACAACTTTTAGTATTTTATCTATAAAGAATATTTATTTTGTATCTCTAAAGAAAAGTACATGAACCATGTGAATTTCAGAGTGAATACATTTTATTAATTTATTTAAATTCATTGGGGTGACATTGACATAAAATTATATAGATAAAGGAGATCAAATATATGTTGCTAGAAGATTTGACTTTGAATGGTGAAAACACAATGCAAAATACAGATGATGTATTGTAGAATCATACACTTAAAACCTACATAATAATAAGTTCTAATCAAAATAGTAAGGTTATACATGTTTCAGTAGGATTATTCTGTTTAATATATTATACACTGATTGGTATAGTTATTTAATACACTCTGTCTGATTTTTACCAGTCTAATTTATTTCTAGAAAGAACTAAAGAAATAAGTGCATTCTCATTTATTCATTCATCCTTTTATCTTATTATAATGGAACATCTAATAGTGTTTGAGCATGAAAGATTAATAAAAATTAGAACCAGGCCTGATAGTCTTTACAATCTTTTGTGGTTATTGGATATACAAATAGTAAATTGTAGGTCATTGTGAATATATTACCACAATAATATTATAAAACATTATTATTTAAGGAGATATGCATACATATGAATTGAGCAAGGAAGGAGAATATAAAGGCCTTCAATAACTTATTTTTAATAATAAAAAGAGAGACAAAATACTAATAATCTATTTACTCTACATAGTAGATACTCAAGGCATTATTACTTTGTCATTGTTCTTTGCAATCTTTTTTCTTAATGTGCTAAAGTGTCATTAATGAAAGAATAATTATTTTTTCTAGGGTGAGAATATATTAGGAGTCAAATAAGGTGTCATGAAGATTTACAGTATGATACATATGTTGACATTCTCGGGACAAATAACATGAGGAGGAGCACAGATTTGGTGTTTTCTAGTGGAATAGAGGTAATTGGATGTAACTGCGATCAGGTGGTTAAACATAAACTATAATAAAAACATAAGATCTTACACATGAGAGTTGTAAAAACCTGACTATCGCATCTTAGATGATGACAGTTACACAATAAGGACACACACTGTAAAGTGTGGAATGAAGTGTTTAGAAGGCTCACATCTGTATCTATCTGAGGTCCTAAGATATCATGCATGGTTGTTTTCCTGAACCTGTGATATTGTGATTATATTTAAAATTGTAGAGAACTGATTTTATGTATTTTAAAATGTTATCACTAACAATTACTGAAATTACTTTTCCACTGGAATTTGGGGAAGGACCATATTCTCACTTTTCTACACCCACAATCTATGCTATTATTAGGTTGGCAGAATTCCCAGCACCTCAGGATTTCTGGATAAGCTGTCGTCTTATTAGTAATTCTCTTTGCTTTAAGTAAGATTTTTTATTAGACTTCTCAAATTAACAGTGTACTCCTTTTCAAGAGTGTGTTAAACTTGATTTAATCTCTATATATAAAAGTTTATAATTAAAAAATTACCTTCATTGCAGTTAACACTGAAGGGTAGTAATGATATTAATTGGCACATTTCTTATTAAAATTAATACTATGTATTTAAAACAACTTCCAAAGGAAAAGTAATTTAAGGGCTATGGCCTCACTTTAATAAATTGATGTATCCCTTATTTATTAACAATAAATTTCAAAAAGGGGTCAGAAGCCCAGTCCTTCCTTTTAGGGAAGAGGAAATGGATGTCTAAATCAGTTAAATGGCTTGACAAAGTTCAGCAAACATGCTGCAGTTCAGTATGCTTTAAGTTTTACGAAGCTGATCTAACTCTCAAAAAATAATTATCACACTTTGATCCAAAACATCTTTGGCAAGTCTTCCAAGAACAAGCCTTTGGAAAGCAGTAAAAGTACTGGAATAATGATGTACTCAGCATTTTCTTTTTCTAGAAATTTTAGTATACAAAATAAATCTGTTCTAATATTATAATTATATTTTAACTAATATTTTCCATCAATTTTTATTAAAAGTTATTGCAGTGACAGTGATTAATAAAATCAAATAAATTTCAAGTGTAGTATTCAACGGTATGTAGTATTGTGTGTTTACTTACCTTCACTCCCACTTTCCTCTGATAACCACTAGCCCACAGTCTGTGTCCATGAGTCTCTGTTTGTCATGTTTGTTGTTTTCAGTTTTATATCTCATATATGAGTAAAAAATATAGCTTTCAAGTTTTTCTGTCTGACTTATTTTGCTTAGCATGATTATCTCAAAATCCATCCATGTTGTCACAAATGGCAGTATTTCATCTTTTATTACAGCTAAATAATATTCCGCTGTCTACGTGTACCACAGCTTCTTTATCCAATTATCTATTGTAGGGCACTTTGGTTGTTTCCATGTCCTGGACACCATGAATAATGCTGCTATAAACATCAAGGTCCGTATTTCTTTGAGGATAAATGTTTTCAGGTTTTTTGGGTGAATACCCAGAACAGGAATTGCTGGATCATATGGTAATTCAATTATTAGTTTTTTGAGGAAATTCCATACTGTTTTCCCTAGTGATTGTGCTTATAATTATAATTCTAATTTGAAGAGCTTTAGCTTGATGATATATTTCTTGGATATTAATCTATGGGAATTGTGATGACTCACATATATAAATGCATAACATTCAAAATTCTCTAAAGGCACTAGAAAATGGATCATTTAAGAATGGTAGTAGCACATGTATTTTGTAAGAGACAAAATACATACACACAAAATGAACAACAAAATCTATGTCAGGTTATCATAAGAAAACAGCATTAAAGAAGGCCTTGAAAAATATTTTGGTAGAGCACTTTATTTCAGTTTAATATTTTAATTAACTAAAAAGTAACATAAAAGTATGTTTCAGGAATTATGCAATAACTTGAAAATGAGGCAGTCGGCAAACTCTGGGCCAGATGCCATCAGGAAATAAAAAAAATGAGGTGGTTGCTACCTTCAAGAAGATTAATAACTTTGTGGAGTAAGAGAGGAACAGAGCAACAATGTTGTGAGACTTACACTTCAGAGTAAGTAGAGATTTTATTCATTCCATATTTCTCTGTCTCAGGTTAAGAATATTTTGACATACCAGTAAAATTCTGATCATATCAAAATATGTATTTCTGGTGTTGAAATAAATAATTCTTTGGAAAAAACTTGGTATAGTTTTTAAATGACCCATGTTTAATAACAGGGTAAACTTTATAAATAAAGTAGAAGGGGAGAACAAAATAAGTATTGGGTAAGGTGAGTGCAAGAAATTGCAAGTTATGAGAATCTGTGCAGTGAGTCACACATTTAAATAAAGGAAGTCTAGCACCTTTGTTTTTTAGTGGCAGTTTAGTGATGGAAACACAAATTTTAGGGAAGGTTGTAAATAATATGAATATTAATTTGTTAAGTATGATGTAATATTTTTCATATACAAATAATATTAAAACATATTAATCCATCATTATCATTCTGGATAATCTTTTTGAAGGTAAATAATGTCTACCTTTGTGGAAAGACAGTGGTTGTCAGTTTCTATTTTCTAAAGTGCTGAAATATTCTCTCTCTCTGCAAATGAAAGAATTGAAAGAAAAAAAAAAACCTCAAAGAAAGGTTACACATTTGCAGCTACTTCATTAAATTAAAAAAAATCTAACTTGAAAGATGATTACCTCAATTTTCTACATCAAATTTTTATTTCTTGACTAGAAAAATTTATTTGTCAATTTTTTAAGTTTTAAGGTCAGTATCATATTCGATGACTCATTCATATTTTCATTGTTTAAAGTTGTCCATGTTTTTATTGATTGGATATCCTTCCCTTCATCAAGACAGAGGCGCACTGAGTAAGGATGTGGAATCCCTTGAGTTAACACCATGCTAAACTTAACATAACATTCTCAGATACTGGTTGTGTAGCCCAGAACTCCTTGGCTGTTGCCTGTTACACAAGTAGAATATATAGCACAAAACATGACGTAAAGTGCCAACTCCAGGAACTCAAAACAAAAACATTAAAGTTGCTGAGGATCAACAATTTTATGGATTTTCATATAAATATTCATATACTTAAAATCAATTTCTTTCCTATTTACTATCTTTCCTTGAAAAGCAAGTATTTTAAATAATGTGTGGCATGCTATTTTAAAAATTATTTTGCAAGTTCTTGAGAACAGATTACTCGCCCCAAAAAACCCCCATGTTCCCTAGTGGTTTATGACATAACCAATGGAATTGTACTGTTGGGAAAAGAGAAAAAGAGGTAAAAAAAATTGTTTTTGGACATGTGGTCATGCAATTTTGCTTTGTGGTGGGAACTCACTCTTGGGTTTGGTTAACCAGGCTTACTGTGTTTATTATCTTATCTGCTGAGCAAATTATAGAAAGTCATGGCAAAAAAATATATTTTTTTACATCAGTAGATTCTCTACTCCTCCATAAGATGAGAAACTTTGCATTGAAACTGAATAAGGAGAGAAATAAATCTGTTTTGCCATGCAGCTTAGGAGAAATTGATGGAACACATCTCTTGAGAGGTATATGATCTCTTTCTCAGGATAGCTTGTTGAATGTATTGATGACCGTTGACAAGGTCAGCTTTCGGCTTGTCTGGAAATACCAAGAGAGTGTACTCTGAGTATCTATGGGTATAATCACTCAGCTTTATCTTAAAATGAATTCTGGCTCATCCATGATATTGCTGAGGTACACACATGTATACTCACACAGAGTCTGTCGGTCTCAAAAACAACATTATTGTGTACATTCCTTAGACTATCTCAGCAACACTGAGAATTAAAGAGTCTGGCTGTAACAGCTAAGCCTTTCCTTAATAGAATAAAGAGATAATACTTTGTGTATCTTTTATGCTAGTCTTAACTTCAGAATAACTTAGCTTATTTATTTATTTATTTATTTATTCATTTATTTATTTATTTTTTAACTTCAGTTGCGTGTATAGTGCCATATTATTATTTTTTGTTTATTATTTAAAGTCTCCATGTCCTTCCCATTAACTTAGACCTTTCAAGTATTTATTGCTATTTTTCATATTCTCATTTCATGTTTGCATAGCCAAGCAACACACGTAAAATTCCTTTAATCTCTCCTTATAAAATAAATTCTCCATGGCCTTAATTATTTTTAGTAGTGCTTTTTGAACTTCTCCAGCCTCATTTGGCAGGATTACGGCAAGACAGCTGGCTCCAGAGTATCAGTAGCCGAGCATTAGCCATGCTATTATCTTTGCCAATTGCAGGCCTCCTCCGGGCTACACAAAAGTCCAAAGCTCACCCTCTCTTCCTTGCTTTCCACCAGCCTACACATTCCAGCTGTGGTCAGCTGGTGAACTCTGAGCTGCAGGGACAGCTTGGCACATATTTTGAGTCTGATTCAGGACTCATGTAACATTGGGAGAGTGAACTCTCAGATGGGGCCTCACAACACCCCTGGCTGTGCTCACTCTCTGACCAGAATGTCTCTGCTCAGCTCAATCATCTCAACATCAATAATGGGGGCTGGAAAAACTCTTTGTTAGAACTGCTAAATAAAAGCAACTCAAAGATATTTTATTTTCCATTGTACCTATCCAGAACTTTGATTTCCCCGATGAAATATTCCTCACATGTGATGTGTTCCCAGATTTACCTAGATTAAAATAAAATGAACACTTCGGGGAGGAGAGGTCAAAATACACATAGATAACTTCACATCATGATACTCCAGTTGATGCTGTCAAACAGGAATGTTGCTATGTGTCAGGATTTTTAAAGTCACTATCAAGTTTTTATTTGCATAATTTTGCTTCACAGACTGTCGGGTCGTACGTTTAACATACTTGTTCATTTTAAGATTTAGGTTTGGAATGTAAATGTGTCTGCTTTGAGAGCCAAAGATCAGTTAGGTACTGCAACTCTGCATCATTATTCCTCAGTTAGAGGTGCTAACAACCTCCAAGCTAAAACCAATGTGTTAGCTTAAAACATTTTTAAAAAAACTCACTTCCAAGATCATTTAGGCTTTTGACCAAGGTTCCCATTTCCTTATTCTCTGTGAATTGGGGACCAGTCATATCTCCTAGAGTCCTCTTTCCAGTTCTCACCTGTGGCCGCCTACATCACAGACCCAGCAATGGCAAGTTGAATTTGAATCCTTCTCACATTTGGAAGCTCCCTGACTTCTCCTCGCTGCCTACTTTTACAACATCTCTCTGACACCAGACAGAGGAAATTCTCTGCTTTCAAGAGCTCAGGTGATCAGATTGGGCTTATCCAGATAGTACAGTATAATTTCCCTATTTAAGGTCTGTAAGCTTAAATTCCATCAGCAAAGTCTCTTTTTGTCATGTACCATACACTATTCATAGGTTCCAGGTATTTGGGCATGAATTTGAGGGTGGTGGGGGGCGGCAATTATTCAGCTTAATACATTTTGCACAATTTATATATTTCTCTTTCTATCAATCATCTATCTATCTACTTATCTATCCATCTATCTAAGACATGCTGTTGAAAAGTGGAAAGAAGACAATAAGTTGTCAAAAAAAAAACCTGACTTCAAAATTCTTTCTTTACCAGCTGTTTACTGATGTGACCCCATCTGGCAATTTGATCATAAAGACTTTATCTTTTCAAAGTTTTGTTTGTTGCTTGTTCATGTATTTCTCTAAACAGGTAATTATAAAATTGATGAGATAGTCATGTGCAGGTATTTAGTGCTATCCCTGGTGAATGAGAGAGAATGGTGCATTTTGAATCCAATTTTATTAGATAAGAACCATTGCACATCCTGTCTCTTATCAAAACCTGCTTCGTTTACCCAGGTCACTGAGACCAAGCCAGGGCCTGTCATTTTTGGGGTGGTGGGGAGAGAGATAAGAACACAGGGGAGGGATCGCAGGGGAAGGAAGCTGGACACTGTCCTCTCTAAGCCCAGCATGTGGGAAACAGCTGGGAGCATTAATTTAACCTTTGTCATCGCTGGCACTGAAAAAGCACATCCAGTTTACACAGAAAAAACTCCCAAATGGAACTTTTACAAAGTTATGGTGAAACACAGGAGAAAGTGCTTTGAATTAAAGCATGACATTGATTATTGCCCGATCACTCTCTATGTTAAAAGCTATTCCACTCTAACATGCTGACTAGGAGATCTTTGGAAGCAGTTAGATGCCCCCTAGGGACAAGTGGAAAAAAAAATGATTAAAAAAGAAAGAAGGACCTACATTAAAACAGGGGGGGGGGGGGAATTTCATTTCTTCAAATAATTTTTATAGGTGAAAAGAAACTATTTGTATTAGGCTATGACTCTAACAGTTTGCCTAAGTAAATATATCCTGCTCTTTGGCTAGAATGTGATGTTTACATTATTACACGTGAACTAAGCATGCCAAGTGTACAGAGCTCTGCTGGGGATTCTGTGGGCAGTGAACGAGATACGATTTTTGAAGTAACCTCCTCTTTGCTCAATCAGTATCAATCAGAGATGAATATTCACTTAATTGAGTGATTTCTGCCAAATCCCATCTATGAAGGTAGATTCTATTAGCCTTTAAGTTTATCTTTTAAGAATTATAGGGAACTCTGTAAGAGATATTTTATATCTTCTAACAATTCGTATGATTCTTTTTCATTCATTCATTCTATAGGTATCTATGGAGCATCTATTATATTTCAGTGTTGTAACTGTCTTTAAAACATTTTAGTATGTGAAGTCTATGTCCCACAATTTAGAAAAACATCATGTCTTCCCCAGAGTGAGCCTTTCATGCAAGACACTCGCCAGAGCATCAAGTTCAGAACACAGGGACAGAAAAGATTCAGGAGTGATGCTGCTTCTGGTTGCTAATAAATGCCTGTATTTACTGTAACATATCACCTTATGTGGATGGAAATGTCTTACTGACATTGCGGTGATGGAGGAAAAAAATTCTTTATCTATCTATCTCTATCAATGGAGGTTTTAGATTTCTCCAAAGAAGGAGAATGATCAACTTGGCTTAGGTTAATTTTGCCACAGCCAGGAACTTAAGATAATTAATCACATTGATTTGGTACAACAAGATATTTTAATAAAACCTACTAATTCAAATGGACTCTAGTGACTTTGAATCTACTCAATTCTACTCATCTTCATGTATCTAATAGAAAATTTCAGTGAGTAGATAGTAAACTGAAGGGACTGTTAGGATTAGAAATAGGGGAAATATGGATTGACGCTCTGGGATTAATTGATTTGGAGTTGAATACAAGAATACTCTCACAAATCTGAGGATGAATCTCATCCTGTGGCTCAACAATCAGAGAAGACTTCTGAACCTCTCCCAAAACTCTTAGGATAACGGGGAAAATGTTTTTCTTAAACTGATTATATATTACCTAGCATATCCTTTACTTTCCATCCACATCCATCATTTTCCCAAGCAGATTTAACAAACTACTTGTCCAAAAGAGTCACTTGTGCTAACCTAATGCCTGCAAATTTAGGGTCCAGGTATGAGCTGAGCTTTCCTTTGCCATCAGTATTCTCGCCCTTACCTGATATTTAAGGCATGCAATTAAATTGGAAACTGTTCTTGGAGGATGCAAATGGTGTTGAAAAAATAAACAGCATTCTTTATTTCCATGAAAACTGGCCAGAGACACAAATCAAGGACTGATACACCAGAGCGAATTGACTCAAATGTGGATTTCTATTAGTAAATTAGCAAAAAGTCACGTTATTTGATTTTACCATTCTTCTCTTTAAGGCAATGAATAAAAAAAAATTGAAAAGAAAAATTCTATTTATTTTAGTGTGTATACCACAAGCTTGTTTAATCTTTATTCGCTTTGTATTGTTCATGTTAAACACAGCCTTTTTACTCTCATGTGAAAGATCTTCCAGGAACTTAATGATTTACAAAAATGCATTGTGCTGACATTACAGTGGCCAAAATTTTACCCAGTTCTCATAGATTCAAGGCCAAGAAAATCTCATTGGTGTGATTGGAAATGAAAGGAAATTCTTAGGATCACTGAATAGCTTAAGAACTATAGGGCTGCTGGATTGACATTGCCCTTGTTAGTCATATTTCTATAATTAGGTCAACATGCACTTCTAAAAAATTGAGACAAGTCAAATGAAATAAAATAAAGGCTTGAAAGGAACTGGCTTGTACACAACACCAACACATGATTTTAATATTTATACTATAAAGTAAATCAGTGTTTGGACAAGTTATAGGAAATACTGTCAAGTAACCACTCCAAAGAAGGAAATCTAGACATACAATTATGTGAGGCCCCCTTGAAAGGGTAACCCGGGGCCTGGTCTGAGGGTCTCATAGAGAGGTGAAGAATTTAGATTTTTCCAGGAATCAAATCCACAGAATGGAAAATGCAGTTCTCATTTGAATTAGTTATGACTTTTTGGTTGCAAGCAACAGACATTCCCTATAGCTTGTTTAACCACAAAGGGACAGAAAGCATAGGGGTGCCACACAAGGATCGGGATGCAGCTGGGACTCAGGAGCAGACTAGAATCAAGAATCAAGGCAGCAGGGAATCCAAAAATGTGTCTTTCTCCATCTCTCTTCTCTCTGTGCTTCATTGTTTTCCATGTGGAGCTGGCTGTGTTTTCTGTTCACAAGTTTGGAAAACCAGGTTGCCAAGTTTGATAGCCTGTAGATTTCTGTTCCCACATTCATTGCCTTTTTGCCTTTTAAAATAAAAGCATTTTCCTGTTCTAATCTCAGGCCAATCCTCACTTATTTCCTTGCATTTCATACCTTTTCATCTATTCGAGAACTTTACTCCTGCAGTGACCTCTTCTGTCTCCTCCATTACCAAGTTTTTCCTTATGCTGGATGATTTCAAGCAGGATGCAGACAGTCCTTACTTTCTCCCATATTTAAAATAATAAATAATGTAAAAATCAACAACTAAGAAAACCTTAAACAAGTATTTCCTTGGTTCTACTCCTTTCTTCATCTCTTGCCCAACTTGTCTACCATCTTTATAGAAAAAAAAAATCTGTAAAAGAAATTAATGATAGTTACCTTCACTTCCACTTTCTTCAATGTCCTTAATAAGGCAGGGGTTCATACTATGCCACTGAAAATGCTACTGTCAGAAACTTTCATTCTACCAGCTCCAAAGCTCTCAATCTCTGTTTCCCTCTACTTTCCAGCAGTATTTGTTAGTGTTTATCATTCCTTGTAGTTGAAGACTTCTTGCTTTTGGCTTTCAAGAAATCTCACCCTCCTGGATTTTCTTCTACATCATTGCTTCTCTTTGTCAAGCTTCTTTACGAGATTCGTCTCCTTTTTTTGAGCTCCAAAAGATAGAGTGTTACAGGACATGGAACTTGACCTGTTTTTATTCTCCATCTAAAAGCTTTCTTTTATTCTTCATCTAAAAGCTTTTGTAGCTAATCTTCTGTGGTATTGTGGCTTTAAAAATTCCCAAATTTCTATTTTCACACCTAACAACCTCAAAACTCACATTCATCCGTATATTTTAGAGATGCACTTATATATATATATATATATATATATATATATATATATATATATATATCTGACATTTTAAACTTTATATATTTAAAAGATACTTTCTTTCCCAAACCTGCTGACCCTCATTTTTTTCCACTTTAGGAAAAAGTTATATCAATAAATGAGTTACTAAAACCAAAAAATTATATTTATTTTTTCCTAATTCCACATATTCAATCCATCAGAATGTCCCATTTAAAATGCCGTTGAAATATCTCAGACTTGCAATTCTTACTACCTTCTTAGCTATCTCCTTATTTCTAGCGAATAATATGTTTAACCTGGATCACTGCAACAACTTCTAAAATAACTTGCATGATTTGACTCATTTGTCTTCGAGTTTATCATTGGCCCAGCATTTGAAATAGTGTTTAATAATGTAATTCAGATCACTTAATTCCAAAGCTCAAAACATTGAATTGACTTTCGATTACATTTTGAAAACTCCCCAACTCTATAGCATGTTCTCAAGGCCTTAGCATGGCTGGCCAATTTCCTACTTCTTTGAATTAATTTCTTCCCATGCTCCTTTGATCACTCTTCTTAGTCATGTCCGCTTCCTTGTGATGCTGTAACACACAAACATTTCTGCCTCAGGACCTTTGCAACTGCTGTTCCTTTTACCAAGGATGCTTTTCAATTGGCAGTCCACATTATTACTTACTTCCTTTATACTCTCCATATTGCTATTTAAATATCATCTCCTGTGGAAGCTTATCTGGCCCAGCATCCCACAGTATTTTTCTTCCCTCAGTCACCTGCTATCTTATCATCCGCTTCTATTGCCTTCATAGTTCTCATTACATTCTGTGCTTACCTTGTTTATTTGTGTAACTCCACATTTCCTGTCCTCTCCATAGCTCTTTAAAATCTATGAGGTCAGGAACTTGTCTTTTATAAAAGCTTCCCAATTTGGTACAAAGTAGATGTTTAGAAATATTGGTGGAAGATAGATGTGTAAAATGAAGGGAAAAAAAGGAGGGAAGAAAAAAAATTAGTTTGAGTATTTTCAGTAGTGATATATCTATCATCTATCTATCTATCTATCTATCTATCTATCTATCATCTATCTATCTATCTATCCATATAGATAGATATAGATATAGATATAGATATAGATATTTTAAAGTGGGTTTGAAATTTGAAAGAGCCAAATTCATTTGGAATTTCTAATATAAATAAACTTCATCATCATGCTGGGTAGTTGAAAATCAAGGGGGTGGGGATTACACCAATTTCCTTTTTAGACTAATAAAGTGTTTAAAAGAACTTCTTTTTGAAATTATTGAAATACATATTAGAAACAATTTCACTTAGAGATGCGTTTTTAAAATAAATATATGTAGATTTAAAATGTAATGTAGTAAGTTTGATTCATGTTACTCATGTTCTTAAATTCCTCTAGAGACTGTCAAACTACCAGGTACATAAAACTCTTCACTTGTAATATAAAGTTGTTTATTGTTTGTCCCCAGCTTACCTCTCATTTTATCTTTAAGTACCTATACTTCACATTTTATGACAAAATCATGATAATTAAGTCCCCTTCTTTCTACTACTTTCCTCCACCCAAGCCACAAATGCTTTATTTAGCTTCCTTTTACCTCAAAACTCAATTCATTTATTCCTTATGCCTACAACGTCTACCAAGCATCATTGGTTCTCTCTTTTCCAGCTTAGGTATCTTAGGTTCACCTTCCAGTTGGCTCTCAAAGGGTCTCAGGAAGAACACCCTCAGCCTGGGAACTACTTTATCCTCCCCCATCCTTTTTTCAGTTCCTCCTTCTCCAGGATAGAGATGCTAATATAGTTGTTCCAGGATGAATAGTTGGGTCTATTTCAGTTGAGCCAACACCTCCCTCCCCCCAAAAAAACATTTCCTTTTATCTCACTGTCCAAGCTCCATACTACATTCTTGAGCAATTGCAAATGTTAACTTTATGACCATGATGGGGAAAAGGGCACTGCAAGATTCTTATGCCTAAGTCACATACTGCAATTTGATTTCTAGAGTAGTTTTACATGGGGCATTCTTCACGACTCAATTAACAGTATCTCATTTGCTGATATTTTTGTGTATGTATCTCCTTAAGCATTCATGGAAGGAGCAAGGAGAGGTATAATTGGCAGGGCATATTTAGAAAATTTCCTAGGTCTTCTAGGTTAACTGCACTTATACCCATTTACTGTATTGTGTCAATATTCCCTTGAGGGTTATCATTTTTCTTACATTATTTATAAGAATTTACAAATTATTATTCTAATTCCTATATTTTTCCAAGATCTAGCACTGAACCAAGTGCTTAGTAGGTTTTCATTAAATGTTTGTTGAATAAAATTTTGCATAAATGACAATGTTCTATGGGTGTATATGTTAAACAGTTCCATCATTTCTTCTCGTTTGTTTGTTTGTTTTGTATTTGATGACTTCTTTTTTAGCTAAAATCTTCTCTGAAGAATTTCCTTTTTGAACTTTGAAAGCTCTGTAAGATTAAACAGTTATTCTTGAAGCAAGGGCAATCACGCATTCAAGTGAAGTAATATAGGTTCTGTATTTGTTGACATTTCATAATTTCAAATGTGCAAAATATGATTTTTAATTAATGACAGAGAAAGCTGAATTAATTGGAAACACTTGAAAAAACTTGTAATTCCAATAATGAACTACAGAATTCTCACATTATTTACCTTTGTCTATAATTTTAAGTGTAATGTTTAAACATATTATAAGCAGTTGAAATGGTTTGCAACTTAAACATGACTCTTGCATGAATGAGAAAATTTTGTGCTTTTGTTAAACTTTAAAATTGAAGATAGAATTGTGTCGCCTGATTTAGGCTAGGTAAATTCCAGCTTTCTATCCCTTAATTTTGTCACGTGTGTAATTAATTAGTGATATCACCTATTTCGTATAGTGATTTCAAGAATAAAATTACATTATTCATTAAATTTCTAAGCTTAGTTCCCTGAATATAGTAAAAATTTAATGTGTGCATGTGCAACTATTAAACTGGTAAATTAATAATTTTTTATTAAATATCAAAATTTAATATATTTTCTAATACAAATTCAATGAATGCATTGAGAGAAGTGCCTAAGGGAAAAATTTAAGTCTAACTAAAATTTAAACTCTAGTTTTATCTTCTGAAATGGAAATTTAATACAGAGTTTAACTCTTTCTCCTGTCTTTTTCTATGTGACCCTTAGAAACACACCTTAGTGTTTAAAAGATCTCAAGAATCTATAATTCATTTTAAATAAATGCATTTTATAAATAAGACTTAAAATTTTCTGTTTACATATATATATTTACATATACACACACACACACACACACACACACACACACACACACACACATATATATGTCACTTAAAAGTGGTAAAAATATACCTTAGTTCCCTTGACAGAGAACATCAATGTAGAATGACAGTAAAAAAGTAATGATATTTATTGCCTGTACTAGACCACTTCTGATAATAATAGCTTCTTTTGTGTCAAGTTCAATAAATTTGAAATGATCACATAAATACCTTTGAAAAACCTTTTTCCTTTACCTAGTCTAAATCCGACAGTAGTGGCTATAAAAGGCATTTCCATAGAGCATATTCATGCATTGTCCTACTCCCAACACTTTTATATAAAATGGTACTCTGCAGATATACCCTTCCCCCAGTCTTCTACTCTGTTATAAACCCATCTGAAAACTTATGTTGTATCTAGTTATTTCTCTTCTATTCAGTGGAAAGGGGTCTCTTAAGGATACTCTAAATTGGCCTTGTTATAGTCTTGTTTTCACCTCCAATTTTCTTTGTCGATTTTAGCTCTCAATTGTCCTCCACAAGTACAACTAAGAAGGATTCTCTTATTTTTAATCAATCAGGAATCCAATGTTGACTACCTTTTTTCACAGCCTAAAAGGTAACTTTAACTCAAGCTCAGAACCTTAGGTGCACGGTCTCAATGTAAAACATGTAATTATTGGGCCCTGTTTTACTGAATTCTGTTACACAACAAAGCAACAATTTTTAATATTGAATGTTAAACACTTTAGACCTTCTATCTTGCTAATCTAAGGAATCATCCCTTACCTTTAAAAGATAAGAACTCTAGAAATACTTGTTAATTCTAAAGAATCAATACTAATTATTTTTCTATTACAGACAAGAGATTGGAATGTCTGCTAAGCCCACTCAAGAGTTATGAGGCTTATGCACAGAACTCATGCTGAAACCCAAAAATAGAGCAGTTTTGTGCTATATCTAATGCTTCTACTATATACCTTGAACATATATATCCATCCTGAATACATACATTCTTTTCTTTTCTGTTTGTTTGTTTGTTTGTTTTAAATTTAGGGTGATGCTGTTGCCACATAGTTCAACATATGTTAAAATCAAGTCCACATTTAAAGCAACAGGACAGACAAAGTAGGTAAAAAGTAGACTTTGAGGGATGTAGTACTAAAATTGCACATATCAATTCTGTTCATATTCAATTGCCCATAACTTGGTTTCAAGGGAACTCTAGAAACTTTGACTTTTATTCTGTGTGGGCAAAGGCCAAGCTAAGAATAAAATTTATTAGTATTAGAGAAATAAGCTTTCAGCAGTAACTATTCTGCTATCATCTACTTTTTTTTTTGGCTATCTTATAAATTCATTCTACCCTTCTTTTCAGTTATAAAATATACACTTCATTCTGTATAAGAGAACACTCATAAGTTCTATGAAACTGCTCAACCAGAGTGAAATCCAGTATTTCACAATGATGTCAAGTGGAATCAGGGTTGGATTTGTTGTTCATGACCAGGGCCTACAATTTAAAATATAAGCTACTTCCAAGTCCCCTCCTTTGAAACAAAGCCAATGAATGCATGCAGAGGGAGTAAATCTAAATTAAAATGAACCTCTTATTTAAAAAAAGGGTAGAGTCCAAACACAAGTTGTTCATTAATCCATCATAATTATTAATTGCAGCTGGGCAAGAATGGAGACAACGCCTGACCTAGCGGCAGAGTGAGATACTTGCTGAAACTGAGGTTCTGTTCTGTTATGGGTTAAAGTATTTCTCCTTTTAAAAAGACAAGTTGAAGTTCTAACACCCAGTATCCCAGAATGTGGCTTTATTTGGAAATAGGATCATTGCAGATGTAATAAGTCAAGGTGAGGTCAGAGTGATCCACAGTAGAGTGCCCCCAAAATCTAAGATGACTGGTGTCTTTACAAGAAAAGGAAAGAAATACAGACACAGACAAAAGGAGAATGTGAAGATAAAGGACTAGAGTGATGCATCCACAAGCCAAAGAATGGTGAAGTTTGCCACAAACCACCAAGAACTAAGAAGAAATAAGGAAAGATTCTTTTGTAGGTTTCAGAGGGAGCACGATCCAAGCCACCTTCAGAACCATAACACAATAAATTTCGATTGTTTTAAGCCACCCAGTTTGTGGTACTCTGTTATAACATCCTTATGATACTCATACATGTTCATAGGAGTTTTCTCTGAATTCTTCAATCTCCATGTCCACATGTGAAAAGTATGCCCATCTGGGGCAGTCTAATGTTTACAACATGCTTTCTGATGAATCAAAGGCAAGGATCCAGGAATTACTTTGGAAGTTTTATTATCACAGATTTTAGCCAGTATCCTACTGGTCTGAATGACAACCAGCAAGGATGCAAATTTTGTAGTCTGAGTCTTGCTATGACACACGCACTCACACACAAAATTATAAAATTGATTATCAACAATTGATTTTTTTAAATGCTAAATTATTGTTGATAGTCCCCAGGAGGCAACACAGATATCAAAAGAGAAAATGACGTTGAAAACATCGATAACTAAACATCAAAAATATTACTGTACTTGGGAGGCTTTTAACCATTCTCCACAAGTTCCTAAGGGAAAGATAAACAAAAATTCAAGTAAACTACAGCTAAAAATTACAGAAAAAAAATGATTCTAATAAGAAATATATTCCCTGCATGAAAACTGAAATAAGAATGAACTGAGGGGCCAGTTATTTGCAGGCTAGCAAATTTGAAAATCCAACAATTTTTGTATCTCATACTAACACAGGTATGATAGAAGCAATAGCTTTAACAAAAGACACCCCTGGCCCCAAGCTTCCTCAGTGTACCTCTGCTTTTGCTTATGATAGTGGGCTCACTTTCTTTACTCTTCTCTTCACATACCTCCTCTAAAATTGTGTGGATTTTTTTGCCAACTTGCTTACAATCATAATTTGTACATGCAATTTTTCTTGTCTTTCCTCAATCAGTAATTTTTCCTTCTCTATGGGATCATTCAGTTAACAAACATGTTACTGTATCTTCTATCTTCTACTGTACTGTTACAAATTTCTATAATACCTTTGTGTGTGTGTGTGTAGTAGGTGCTGAATATATATTTTTCCATAATATGTGACACGTTATAAAAGTGGGGAAATAGTTGGGATGAGTGTAACCAGTGCAACTATACCTAATTTTCCTAGAAGAAAAAGAAATGAAAAAAAAGGCTGTCACCACTAATTTATCAATAGTGTTGTTTCTGTTTTTCTCTGTATACACAAAAAACACCTCTGGAGTTCTAGAATAACTGGCACAGGAGAGATTTAAAAATCAACACTATTTTCTATCCAAAACAAGCTATCGGCCTTTGGCTCGTATATTGGTACAGGTAGTAACCCACTGTTGCTTTTTTATTCATTCTTCTTGATATATATGTGAGAGAGAGAGAGAGAGAGAGAGAGAGAGAGAGAGAGTGTGTGTGTGTGTGTGTGTGTGTGTGTGATAATACAATGGCTTTATTGATCTTCTCTTCTATTTGGTCTAGGTCAGAATCATTCCTGTCATCTTAATAAGCTTTAATCACTATAAGCTACAAAGCAAAGAAAACTTGATCCATTCACTCCGGATGACTTTGTGAGGCATACAATTTTGAAAATCCCTAAACAAAAACATTTAAGATCTGCATACAAAGGAATATAAATATAATACAACTTCATCTCCACTAAGTCCAGTCTTTAATAACTAACTGTCTTGTTAGTGATTCTTAGGAATTTATAAAGATACTTGTCTAATAACTAATGATATTATAATGGTATTTGAGTAAAGCAGAAAGCTGCTGCCAGACGACCGTGTCTCCACCAGTACAAACAAACTATTAGTAACTTTCAGATGATGGCTCACTCACCAAAATAATAAGGTAAAAGCACTGATCCTACCCCTACTGCTGGAACAATCCAATTCTTTTCAGCTCTCAATACATCTAACACCTTTCCTCAAATTCCATTCTTTGTACCTTAAATGCCTTTTCCCTAAATCCCATTCCACGTAATCCCAATGATAACAGCAGACTGTGGGTCCTAATCTGAGTTAGTTTCCAGTTTTGTTGACTGTAAACGCTATAAGTA
Source organism: Macroglossus sobrinus (assembly GCA_004027375.1). Taxonomy (NCBI): domain Eukaryota; kingdom Metazoa; phylum Chordata; class Mammalia; order Chiroptera; family Pteropodidae; genus Macroglossus; species Macroglossus sobrinus. The sequence goes on from PVKZ01001964.1 coordinate 191,492, forward strand.
AAGATTACACGTCTTCTTTGTCTACCACAGTATGCCCAGCACCTATCACGATACCTGCACACAGTAGGTGCTTCAAATTATAGAGATTTCTTACTTCTCTCCTGCTTCTCAGCTGCAAAGAAAACATCTTGTCCTTCACATCATTTTTTGGTGAACAATAACTCACTGAAAGCCTGAGAGTAAAGGAAGGCTAATGATTGTGAGGGTGAAGTCTAGAAATTTGCTAATACTGGCTGCATCAGCTTAAGCCCTAAAACATACTACTGAATATGAGTGGGCCAGAGACAAGCACTGAAAACCATTTGTATTGAAATTAACCACAGGAGGCCGGGTATCATGTGCCCTGAGGCTGTGTCTATTAATTTCTGAGGCTGATCTTGTTACTCTGATCCCAAAGGGACACGACATTTTGAATTTGAGACCAAGGATAAAGCCCAAGGATAAGGCTTCACAGCCTTTTGCCATTAAGAATAATTACTTGGACAAGTATGAGCAGTAAACACTACATATTTGAAATAGATATTCACGTTTTCACTGTAAGAATTTTTAAACATTAAAAAATTCATTATTTTATACAATTTGAGTATCTACATGTATTGTTAGTACGTGCTAATTTTACTATGACTAAATCTTCCATCCTTTGCATCTCCAGATTCTTGTCACCCTGAGATAGCCTATGTCCCCCACACTTCACCCTAGGAGGGAAGGTCAGAGAATAGCAAGGGGTAATAGCTGATTTAGAGGAAATGCTTAGCCACTTCCTATGTTACCATTCAATTAGCAAGGAAAAGCCAGCTCTAACGTCATTAGTTGTGCCTTGACCGAGTGATTGCCCATTAAGCAGAGGAAGGGCAAAGCCTATCAGTAGCTTAGCAACAGGACATTTTTCCTTTCCCCTTGGGGTGAGCAGGTTTCCAGCAGCAATTCCGGCCCAATTGACGTCCATCTGGCTGAGCAGTTTCCTTCCTCTACTGAAATAGGAAGATCCTACAATTATATGCTTACCCTTGCTCTAGATGTCAGGGTTTAGACTCATAAAAGAAAATTTTACTCAATCGAATACATTTTGACAATAGAACACAATTCTCAAATTAGAGAGCCTATAAAATATTTTTTGTGCAGTAACTTTTCTCCCCTCTCCATGTTTATTATAGCCTGTTTGCCCTTGCCCATCTCAAGATGCCCCTTCCAAAACTTTCTGGTAGGAGTGAGACAGACAGATGAAAGAGAAGCAACAAAAATGCATGAATTTAAATCTTATAAAACTGGGTGGTTTGTCCTTCAGAGCAGTGCAGGATATCCTGAGGGATAGCTTTCTTTAAAATGCTGTGACTGAAAAAAAATTTCAAAGCAACATTTGAGGCCAAATGAACTGAACCAAATGGAATCTAGATGACTAGATGTTATCTTAGAAAATGTTTGCAATAACATAGGTTTCAAAGAAGCTTTACAACAGGTTAAAACAAATATATTGAAGTAATTTTCTCTTTGCTGGATAAATGTATTTTTGAGAAATACTAATGCAGTTTGGTTTTGGAAAATGCAGCATTATACTTGAGATTTTTTTGTTCCTTATAGACAGTTAAATGCAATTCTCTGAAACAGATGGAAAATATGCTTTTTATTAGATAATAGACTTCAAAATAATAGACTTTATGAGTATGCTATAATCTTAAATATATTCTAAATTTTGGCAGAAATAAAAAATGATTTATTCAAGTTACTGACAAAAAAGATAAAACTTTAGTGTTAAATAGTGATTTGCATGCATGCAATAGAGGTGAATTTGATTAAATCTCTATACTGTAATGTTGCCACATTTTTATAAGACTTCTAATCTTTCCAGGTCCTGACTATAGGAAATAGGCAGTTGGCTCTTTGCTCATAAGTAAAGTATTTAGAATGTATTAAAGGTAGTTAACCGTTGTTTGTGAACTATGGTTGTTGTTCAGATGGTGAACTCTTACAAGTAAATTAAGAAAAATATTTTATTAAGAATAAAATGCTTTAATGTTAATATTTTACTCTTAATTCCTAGATTAAAAAAATTAATTTTTTAATTAAAGTTTTTTCTCCCACACAGAACATACACCGTGTAGATATGGTTATATAGTTTAACTTTATTTCCCATTTTCCTATTTTATGCAAAGATACAAAAGGCAGGAGTGGGAGATGTGGAAAAGTGAAACAGGAAATGAAGTAAAAGTTGGTCATCACTTCAACCAATTCGGGTTCCATCTATTAGCTCCTTAAAATTGTTTGCCCAAGAGAAAGAAAAAGTTTTATCTGCTGGCTTCCATCTCCGTTGGTCAAGAATAGCTCCAAGAGGTGCTAACTTTCCCAGATTTCTAAGTTTGCTTAAGAATGTAGGCCATGCAGATTCTCCTTATTCCATCAGAGAAGCCTGAAAAAGAAACTAAGTGATCCTTGGCAGAGCTGAAGCAAGATGCTCTCAGGTACATCTCTGTAAAGCTGGATGCTACAGCTGGAGTAAAGATGAGTTAAGAGGCTTTTTACCTTAAACACAAGAGTGTCCTACATGGTGTCTCTCTTTTCTACTGAGATCCATCCAATAAGCTCCATTAAGTCAAACACATCCCAGAGCCTTCAGAGAATACACCAGCTCCAATCTGTTCTATAGTCTTAACATTGAAAAGTTAGCAGAATAAAGTCTGCTTAGACCTTTGTTGCTTTACATTCATGGAACCGTGGTTGCTGTGATTACACACTTATAATTAGCATTGGAAATTACTGTGTCATGGAATGCCTCTTAAATTCCTTGGGTTCGAAGAGCAGCCCTTCTTGTTCTCATTTGTAGCAGCAACCCTAGCTCTTCTTGGTATTCAGGCTAAATTATTGTCACCTCACCCATCTGCCAATGGTGCAACAGCTCTTCTTGTTGCCTGCTCTTTTATGGGCTTGAAAGCACAAAGTGGCCAAGTTTTGCCCTCTTAATCAGTGAATGCCCATCTGTGTAGGATGTGACAGGACAAATTGGTCTTTTTTTATGTGTTAATGTGGAGAGACTGTACTCCCTAGTGAATTTAGTCAAACACTAACCTAAATGTTTCTGCGAAGGTATTTTGTAGACATGATTAGAGCCCATAATAACTTTAAATAAGAGAGATCATCTAGAATAATCTGGGGAGGCTTGATTTAGTCACTTAAAAGGCCTTAGAGCAGAACTGAGGTTTCTGTGAGGAAGAAGAAACTCTGCCTGTGGGTAATACCTGTAGACTGCACCTGTGAATTTGAGCCTGCTTTAACTCAGTCTGCCCTACCCATTGTTGACTTTTAGACTTGTCTAGCCAGCCAGCCTTCATAATCACGCAAGCAGATTCATTGCCAAAAAAAAAAACAAAAAACAAAAACAAAAAAACCTCTCTCTCTCATGTTTTGTTTCTCCTACTGGTTCTGTTTTTCTGGTTGAGTCTTGACTGAGCCAGACCCTGTCTCTTCCTGTCTCTGATTTGCCTATTGTCTGGAACATTGTTTCAAAGAATATTAAACTCAGGCAAATCTGTGATTTGTCATGGTTTGTATTTGGAACTCTTTCACATGCTTTATAAATATCATTTTTTAAATTCTATTCTATCTCACACACTTTGACCTGTAATATAACAAATTTCCATAGATTCTTGCTAAGATATTAGCTAGACATGTAACAGACACAGTGTTAACTAAAAGAACTTTGAGTGTAACTAAGAAATTTTAACTAAACAAGAGTCAAATTTCTAAGAAATAGAGATAAAATGATAGGATGACAGATGGAAGGTTTAATATTTTTATGATATTTTTATGTTAGTCATTTTTTTTTGCATAGACACAATGAGGAATTAATTAAATATCCCTTTGGAACCAAAACTACTTCAGTGAGTAATGGCACTTCAAACTAAAATTGAGCATTTTAAAATTGAAACATCCCATGAGTTATATATTCTCTGCTGAAATATGATCAGCTATCATGAAAGCCTAACTATTTCTCTCCCAAGGCCCATAATTAAAGAATAGGTCTCAAGCTAATGGTAGCAATGCCAATAAAGAATGTATTTATACATTTTATGGGCATTTAATGTCACTGAATGATAGAATATGTATCCATTACATTTAGCTAATTGATTTAACATGATCAAGCTATTTATAAGTTGAAATCAATATAAATAAATATCTTCTATCAAATCCTAACACATTTTTTATTATATATATAATCACTCACAAAATTAAATTTAATCTCAAAGAACTGAAGTAATATTTGTATTTGTCAATATGGTCTCCTGTAATAAACAGTTCCCCATATGATTTAATAAAACAGAAGTTAACATTTCATTCATGCTACGTATACCATTCAGGTTAGCAGGCCGCTATGGTACATAGGGCCCTGCCTCATGGAGACTACACCAACTAGAACACATGGCCTCACTATAACTTACCATCTTGTAGCTCATCATCTTCTAACTGCATCATCTTCAACATACAACCTTCCTATAACCTTAGTCAGGTAAGAGAGAGAATGGAGAATTCTGAATAAATTTTTATTACCCCAGCTTCAAAGTGGCACATTTCACTCTTGTTCATTTTTCATTGTCTAGGAATAATTACACAAGCTCATTCAATATGACTGAAAAATAGACATGATGGTGAGCAAATAGAGTACTCGTTCAGCACAAATTTCTCTGATACAGTCCACACTTTTCTAAAGATTTTATTTTTGGGAATAGTTAGGTTCACAGCAAAACTGATAAGGTACAGAGATTTCCCATATACTCCCCTCCTCCACACATGCACAGCCTCCCCCACTATCAACATCTCCAATTAGAACGGTACACTTTTTAAAAAATTTATGAACCTATAATCTACATTGACTCAACATAGTCATCCAAATTCATTAGAGTTCAATGTTGTACGTTTTATGGGATTTGCAAATGTAAAACGGCATGCAGATATATACATATATATCATTATAATATCATAACAGAGTACCTTCACTGCCCTAAAAATCTCCATACTCTACCTATTCATCCCTCACCATAACTCTCCAATCCCAGGCAACTATTGATTTATCTTTACTGTCTTCACTCTTTTGCCTTTTCCAGGATGTCATACAGTTGGAATCATATATTATATAACTATCTTGGATTGTATTTCTTTAATTAGTAATATGCATTTAAGATTCTTCTGTGTCTTTCATGGCTTAATAGCTCATATTATTTTTTAGCACTGAATATATTCCATTGTCTGGATATGCCACAATTTTTAATCATTCATCTTCTGAAGGACATCTTGGTTGCTTCCATGGTTTGGCAATTTCCATTTTCCTAATGGCATAAGATGTGGGACCATCCTTTTCTAATATGGTTACTTGCCATCTGTATACAGTCTTTGGTTTTTGGTCCATTTTTAAGTCCACAATCCACACTTATAGTCTCCAATATTCCTTTGATCTCTGTTCTTACATATAAGACTCATTGAATTTCTCCCAAAAGAAGTAGATGTCAAAGTTTCATAAGTCATTATCTCCCGCTCAAAGTACAGTATCCCTAGGTGATGTGTAGAAGGTTAATAAATGAATGAAAGTGTGCAGTTAAACAAGTCAAATAATTAATTTGCAATATTCTGATATCTCTAAAAATAGAAAATATAATAGCTGTAAGAGATGAAATAATTATGAATACCTGAAAATGTGTATATATTTATACAGCTTGAAATAATCTCCAAGTCTTAAAATGGTTTCAATTAGATTTGCAAAATAATTTTTGAGAAATTTATAATTAATAAAAAATGAAAAATATCAATAATACCAGAAGAACATAAGAATAAAATATTAAGAGGAGGGATAGAAAAAAATAAGCTGGTACAAATAGGAGGTTCCTCTAAGTTCCATAACAGTGATGAGTTGATGATTAGAATACAAGATGATATGTGAATTAGTTTACTTTGTCCTTTTTTATGCCATGTACTGACCTTAATGAAATATAGTTACTAATATAATAAGGCACTTTATGGTACATTGAGTTTTTTGTTTGTTTTGATTTGATATATCAATGGCTAAAATTGAATAGATGACTCAATTAACTATTGTTTCTTATATACTTGGTAAAATATATGAGCTGTTTAATAGTCATTTTTGCCTTTGGGGTTTCTTTAAATTTGGAGGTAGAAAAAATAGCAGGATAAACAATGAGTAAGATTCTAAATTGGTGAAATAAATATGGTTAACACTAATTCATTGTGTGACTCTTATAATCCCTAGCTGGAGACAGTACAATAGAAAATGTACATGAATTAATTTATTCTTTACAATGAGAAGGAGTTAAACTAACCCATCAATGAACAGAAATCATCAAATTAACCCAAATTATTAAATATAATGCAAAGCCAAAATGCATTAATATTTTAAGGTATTAAACATCAGTATGTAAGATATGAAATATAATACATGAAAATTAATGTTTTATGTATTTTGCAATCAAAATAAAACAAACTTGTTAACTATTATTATTGATAAGTATAAGGGACACAAACAAATTCACTATGTGGCCATGCCTTAGACATATCTTCTAGGCAAAACTAAATTCTCTAAAGACTAAATTTGAATATACTGTCTATCTGAAAGTTATGTCAAAATTTCTCAGCATACTTCTCATTTATATATTATATGTCTTATAAAAGTAAATTTATGTAATATGTTCTTTGTTCTTACTGTAGACATTACAAATCAATTAGATCCTTTGTTAAATATATGAGACTAAAGTTTAGAAAAAGTCCCATGAAACACAGTCAACTTTTAGCCAATGCCAACCCATGGGGCTACCCCTTTTACCAAGGATATGACAAATGACTGCCACTGGTTACAAGGACATATAAATAAAATTGGTACTCCAAGAGAGAATTAAGCCTCAAGATAAACTTATTAAAGGAATGAATGCTGCTTACCTGGTTTGTTTCTATAAGGCATTAAAAATTGAAATGCACTAGTTTGGCAGGACTTTTTTGGTTCCTGTGTGCCTTCATATAATTACCTTGTGTAGGGGCAAGTGCTTTTTAAATTTATGGAACAAAAATTAATTAATGACCAGAATCAAGTACATCTGAGAAAGATTGATCCCCCATTCTATTTTTAAAAAAAGCAAACAAATAAAAACTTCAAGCAGATGGATCATATACACACACATACATACATATATACACATATACATATAAGCATATATACACAGATACATTCATATATAGATATATATGTGTGTATATCTATCTATATCTGTCTGTGTCTGTGTCTATCTCTCTATGTGTCTATCATCTATCTATCTATTTATGCTAAAGACATGCCTTGTTTAAGACTATAATTTCTTATCATCATACCATAAAATGGCAAAGAGAACAGTCTACATGTCTTAGGATTCTCTTATGTAGGTTTCAGTTTGTTCTTCTTCCAAGAAATCTGGTCTGCAGTCTGTGTTGGAATGAGCACCTTTTCTTTCTTCCTTTCTTTCTTTTATCAGAGTCTCTTCACTCAGATACAATCATTTAAAGTGTTTATTCAGAGCTTGGACCTGAACTATCCATCTCTCATTAACATGATGACCACAGGCTCTACTAAATCTGGCTGAAGTACACCTTCAATTTGTCTCACTCTATGAGTTTTCTTTTTTTCTTCTTTTTTTTTCTTTCTTTTTTTTTCTGAATGATGTTTTGTGCTCCGAGAGTTATGTTCTCTTTTACTTTTTGGAGGACATCTTATTACATTAATCATTGCTGCCTCCCCCATCTAAAGCAAATGTCTATTATTAACTTCATCTTTTGTTAGATTCTTTTGTCACATCACAACACTTATTTTTTTTTTATTTGCTTCTGTGTTTTTGTCAGTTTCATCCATTAGAGTTTCAGGCTCATGATGGTAAGATTCTTTTATGTTTGTTGTATCTTTATCTCTGAGACCTAACACTGTCTGACACACATGGGGAGCTCAATAAATTATCTGCTAATTAAGTGATTAATATTATTGTTGATGTACCTTTATACAGAGATACTCAGTAGACTGGCCTACTTAGTGAGTTGGCATTGTCGTTATGCCATACTTAAATTTCTATGTGATGTGGGGTGTAAATCACAGGAGTTTTCACTAGTATTTTGTACCACCATATCAATGTTTGCCTCCAGTAAGGTAAGGATGATGTAACCTGCCAGGAAAAACATCACCTACAGTCAATTCTTTGAAGAATTCAAGGTATAGAGAAGACTATTCCCAGCACTATCAGTGGCCAGACCAGTAAAAAGGTATCTGAGAAGGGCAGTAACAGCACTGATTACCTTTCATTTGGTTGCATCAATAATGTAATTTAAGAAAAAGCAACATCTTTTAACAAGTGCTCATTAATTGTAGTTTTTCAGAGTACTTTTGAGACTAAGAATTTATGAAAGATTTAATTAAAGCAGACTGGTAGCCATAAAGAAGAAAGAAATTAAGCTCTGACGTTTAGTAACAAAAAATGCATTTGGTTTCCTTTTCTTTGATAATAATTTACAACCCATTTGGAGAAAAAAAAATGCCTATTTATTAGTCAGTAAATATAACTTTCAAGGCTTGGAAGTATACCCAGGAGTGCTCAGATATTCTTAATAAGTATTTTTTCTGTTAAAAATTCATATGATACTTGGAACACTTCAATTTGGCTAATGGCAAGGGACTCACTTCTTTGATGAAGGAATTCAGATCTGGATATTGTCACTAATGAAAAAAAAAAAAAGATTCTCCAATAATTCAGGATGAGGAAGCCAATGCTTTGGACATGATGTTCCCTTCTCTTGAAGAAACATATTTTAAATAGCGGGGAAAAATTGTTGCTTCAGATTTTTTTCTAAAATGCTTTAATATTTTATTTTAATTTCTGTATGAAATATCTATGGCTAAAAGAATATTAAGACTGGAGTGAGTGATGCAACTCTGTTGGTTTGAGATTAGAAAGATGAGAGGTTTGTCTTTCATCTCTTTGGGAACAAGCTGTTGATAAAAGATGAGCCACTGAAATTAAAAATGTTATAATCTGTACTAAACATAAGAAAAATAATTTCCCTTAACACATGCATTTTTCTTTTGGTAGACAAATTTTTATCCTGTACATCTACTATTTTGATTAAAATTACCTGGCAACCTTCAGTTATAGCTACCACAGGAGAAATAAGATGAAATGCATCATTCTCTGTTACCTTCTATAATTTTAGAAGACCAGGATGCTACATCTTCAGAAGTGGAAGTCAGTGTTAATAACATATTTGTTTTATTAAAACTGTTATAACAGTACTTGCCATTGGGTTAAACTTTCTTCTAGAGAAGCAGTGTTTTATATGTCTTGTTCTGAAGGCCCCTCTAAACTCTTGATAATTTTAAAATACAAAAATTCACAAGTACTGCATTCTATTATCAGTCATAATGATGACATTATCATAGGCCAGGTGACCTCTGAAAAATTTCATTGTACATTTATAAGAGAATGAGACTCAAAAACACAAATTATATCTTAGCATTAAAGGAACAAAAAACAAAACAACAACAACAACAAAAAAAACAGTTTTATTCTCATGTTTCCATAGATCTACTGAAGGACCCACGGGGATTTCAGGAATCTTGTGCATGATTAATTTGATTTTAAAAAAAGGCTAAAGGAATGACTAGAAGGTAGGAATTGAATATTGTTCAACACTACTTTCTTCTTTAAGTTAGTATAACTAAATTATAATTATTATAGAACTAAGAAGTGTTATTGGCAAATAATATAACACAGTGTTATATATCAGTGTATTTTTTCATCTTCTCCCAATATTGGTATATATCTCCTTGCTAAATTATTTCTACTATTTTTTGTTAATAACAAAAATAAATATTTTACTGAATTAAAGGTCACTTACTTAAAAAGAATTATCCAAATTGACTATTAGTTTATATTTTTTAATTAGAAATATTAATTCTAAGTAATCTCATTTAAATACATACTGTTGGAAGCATTAAATTGAGACATACACTATACCTGTTTTCAAAGGCTTTCAGATCTGTTAGGGAAATGCATAATCATTTAAATAAGTATGACATAAAATGGATTATGTTCAGTACACATCTTCTTGTACTATCAGGACAATCTGGAAAGAGTAAACTTTTAAATGTGAACTACGTTAACCATACAATAAGACAATACAATGGCTGAAATTTAGTAATTCTTGTAAATAATTTGCTTTCTTACTAATGATCTTGATGATTCAGATTTTTTACATATACAACTCATTATTGTAAGAGAGATTGGAAACAGCATAAATTTTCTATTTATTTTTGTCTTTGAATCTTCATATTGTTCAGATAGTTATGCTCAAAGGTAGAGACACTAAGGAATATCTTTCTCTTAGGTACAGGAGACTGATTTAATTTAGGACTGGAACTGAAAGTCTGAATTCAGACAATACTCATTCTTAATCAATGTGTTACTCATTAAATTCAGGTGAAACAAAATGAAGGGAAATTTATTTGGCAGAGAGTTCAAAGGATATTTGTCTGAACTCTGCCCAAAAATAATGCAATAAATAGTTTCTGAAGAAACTTTTAATGAGAAGGAAGTTTGGCATTTCTAACAAAAGTGTGAATTAAAATATTCCCTTAAAGCTTATGTACAAATTATTACAGATTGAATTTCAATCATAACCAGATAAGAATATGAGATTTTGGAGGTCCAATGACTAATTATCTTTAAGTTTGTTTTGTTTTAAAAAAAAATTAGTATTAATTTAGAAAATTATCTAAAGAAGTCTATATTTCTTGATATATCTTTTCTGAGATCACTTTAATTTTACAGAAAATGTAACTTGTTTAAATATTTAATGAAACATGATGTGTTGTAAATATTATAAAAGGAATTCAACATATACTATTCTCTTTATGTGTATATGACAGACATCAGTTGAGATCTAGACTGCAGTTCCATTGTACTTTGAGTTTACAAATATCTTCATTACACATTTTTATTGAGCCTCACTACTTCACTGAAATGTAGGTATAATTATCATCATTCCTATTTTAGTTTTGGGAAGATTCAGGTGCAGAAAAATTAAGTGACTTACCATAAGTCACAGAACAGTATGACCCAAGCCTTTGACTTCCTTGTCAGTATAATCTTTCCCATCACACCACAACTTTGTTTAGATGGGGTAACAAAACAATATACCCTCCCTTCTCGTTCTTTTATTCCCTTGCAAAATAGAGGATTAAATCTTGTTTAACATCATCGGTATCCTTATCAAAACCTGTTACCTAAGCAGTCGAAGAAGATCTTGGATATCTTTAATTATTTACTAATAAATAAAACACATTTTATTCTTTGTGTGTGGCAAAGTTTTTTGTTCCATGACCAGACATCAAAAGTTTAAATTAAAAATGTTGAAGTAAATTAGGGTACTTTTACATTACAAGCAAACCAATCAATCAATCAATCAATCAATTAACTAGAAGAAATCCCTAATAATAGAATAATTGTAGAACTGCAAATTTCAGCCAGGAGACCACACCCTTCCAGCACAAGAGTTCCTGGCTAAATTAAAAGCATCCCTCATCTTCTGATGAGAATCTGCCTGAGCTAGCCTGAGCTTTTTATCAACCAAAAAATTTCTTTCCAGAAGAAAGACAGACTAGATAACTCTGAGATACCTATAATAAGTTATGCCAGAGTTTAGGCTAACCTTTGAAGACATCATCTTGTTCTGACAGACTTCTTTTTATTAGTTTAAACCATATGAAGTTACCATTATGTTTAAGTCAACATCAGTTTGACAACTTCTTATAGTTCACCTTAATACCTTTCTCGTATGAGGAACAACAAATTATTTTCATTAAAGACATGAGTTTTAGAATCCAAAGACCTTCATTCCTATGGAAGTAGTTGCCCATACTAATTAGAGCAAGTTAATTAATTCTGGGGTGGGGGGACATGGATATAATAGAGATAGGCCTCAAAAAACTGTGAGAATTCAATGAAACTCTCACTATCTTTATATCTAACAGGACAGTAACACTCAAAAAAAATAGGCATTATTGTGCTACCATTGTTGCTGAGCTCCTGAAGCTTACCTTTGAACCCTTTCCAGCTTTCTCACTCAGGAAGGCTGACTAGCTACTTCTGATGAACCAGGACTAAACCTCCATCATTGAGCTTACCTCTGCTGCGGTGGCCATACAGCGCCTTTCGTTCATGGTGTTCTGTGTGTATCTACCTGAATGAACCTGTTAGTGCTAACACTAGAATTTGGCCACTTTCCTGTACTCGTTAATACCAAGAAATCTCTGTCTTATATGTACTTTAAAGCATTCATAAATAATTCCACTTTTAATTCATATATACAGAATGTTTTCAGTATTCTACAATAAAGTCATGTGTGAAATGTAATATGTGTTACTCCTAAAATCTCCCTACCATTTACACTTGGCTCCAGACAATCAAGATTTTATACTTGCTCCTTTATTAGTCCCCCAGACCTTCTTTTGGAAAAGTTCCTTCAAATTCACAAGCAGGCTTACTTTTCCTTGCCATTGGCCTCTTAGCGCTTTTGCTCTGACTGCTGTGCAGCACAGATTGTAAATTCCTTGAGGACAGGCTCTACATTATTCACTTTGGCATATGATTAGCACATAGCCTTGTATATTATAAGCACCCTAATTATATATGCTAAATAGAATTAATTTTACTATTTAGATTACAAATAATTACAAAAGTGTGTTTCCAAAATTTATAGTTAGAACTTGGAATACTTAGAAAGTTGTTTTATGTTTTTGCTCATTTGTTTTCAAGGCTTGCAAACCAATCATGACTGCCTACTGACACACACTATATCTGAAATAACAACTAGTAGAGGAAAAATAAATCTACCAGTATGCTCAGTATGCCTCTGCAATTATCTTGAGTATTTGATACCATAACTTCTTTCCTCTAAGTTATGATTCTTTTGCTATGTGGAGATAAGAATGGTTGCCTGGGTTGCTAAGAATGAACACTGCGAGTGTCAAGGAGCCTTGGTTGCACCAGGGGGAGATTTTTAAAAGAGGAGAATTTCTCACATTCTGATGTCTATGTACGTGTTCACAAGAACCTGCCTGGTGGACCAACCTGGACTACACAATATGGTAGCCATTAGCCACATGTGAATATTTACATTCAAATTTCCATTATTTAAAATTATTTAAAATTAAAAAGTTAGTGTCTTGTTCACACTCAACATATTTCCAGTGCTATAGCCACCTGAGGCTAAATCTAGAAAATTGGAAAACACTGATAGCTGAGTGTTTTTTTCATCTCATAAAGTTCTGTTGGGCAGCATAGTCCAAGTAATTAATGGAAGGAGAGCATAGAAGTCACAGTCACAGGGAGTAATTTATGAGTAGCATTATCAGGAATGGTCAGTAGAGAATGGCCATGGTCTCAAAAATACCTTGGCAATTCTCATCTATGGGATGAGAATTCTCTTTATTTGGTAAACTTTATATATAAACTTTGTATACCAAGCAAACACAGACTTCTATTTCCAAAGCCAAAAGATAATAAAATTTTTTTAATTCCTCATGAATTTTTCTTTATATTCTCCAGTAGTCTGTGATTGGATTATAGAATTTTCATTACATATGAAAGTATTTTATGTAGCTTTACCTAGCAGTCAAACAATATATATACATATTGCATATATCTCTTTATATATGTCTATATATACAGAATTATAAGGTAAAATCCAGATCTTTATGTTTTTATTTAAAAGACTGTCTAATCTCAGAAATATTGCATAACATTATTCTTTCCAAGATTCAAGCATAAATTTTAACTTGCCATCTAATTCCCTCTGCTGTTAATAGCAAGAGCAGTATGAAGAAAAATAACTCACAATTTTAGATACTGAAATATGAAAAATATAAAGTTCACCTTTGCAAAGGAAGATCCAATATGGATTCTATTTTTTCAAGAAAATTATTCCCTGAACTTTCTTTGTCACTGACATATTTGAAAATCAAGATAATAAAAAGTCTCTCTCTCCCCTACTTGGTTCATATTTTTCATCTCTATATCGAATCTCTCAAATAAAAGGAAATTCTGTCCTAAGAGTGACCTCAGGATTTTAATAAATTACTTTCATTCTATGCAAACTCTAAAATATGCATATAAAAAGAATTTGTATGAGCTTGCAAAGATATTACTGGAACTCCTCATTTTTCCTATAGTTATGTATGCCTGAGGCTAATATCTATCTGTACTTTATCCTAAATTTAGAAGAATTCCGCAAAATACTGAGACTTTCATAACAAGATATTTAAATAGTTAATATTCAACACAGTAAGGACCCTTTGGTCATTTAACATTTTTACCTAAAACTAAAGCAATTATTTGTGATTTGGTCAGGAACATGAATCCTCTTCATTGCCCAGTACTCTTCTGAGGAACTGCTCCAGTCTTATTCCTGGATGATTAGAGTATATCTTTCTGATACAACGTTGGATAATATCTATACTTGGAACTATCCTCTGTTAAATTGTGTACCTTGATCATCAATTATCTTTACAAAATATTAATTCATCAATGTCCAACTAAATTCCACTGACAATGCAGTCATTGAAATACAGAAAAAAAAGATATAAATGAATTAATAGCTCAAAAGCTAATTACCCACTTTTCAGTTTTCGATGGTGGTGGTGCTATTTACATATTTCCCAAAATACTGAACAAAGGTAACACATGATCTTGACTGTATATTATGTAACTTAGTCTTAAATTTCTTTCATTGAAGCAAACTAAATAAAAGTTTTTTAAATGTTACTATTTACTGTTGGCAAAATTTCTTTTAGTTTGAATTATCTAGACATTTGGGAGAAAAAAAAATCTTTTCTTTGTTTGACTACAAAAAATTCTCTGGGCTTTTGGTAGTATCAAAAATATACACTAAGACATTCTGTTTCAAAAGGATGCTATAATTTTTTTTTTGTTTTATTTTGACTCCACAAGAATCTCTACCTTATATAGCAGTCAGGTAAATAGACTCCCAATATTTAAATTAATTGAATCAATGCTGAATTTCAGTAACTTACAAGGTCACACATTTTCTGTCTTCTTTCCTTTGTTTTTTTTTTTGTTTTGTTTGTTTTTTTTTGTTTTGTTATCACAGCTTAGTTGACTAGAATTTAAGATTTATGATATTTTATGACATCAAAAAAATCAACCTTACAACTACATCATTTATTAGTTCTAAATAATTCTTCTGGTACTAAACAGAAACATCTAATTTATTTTCCATGTGATTATTGATTATTTTTCTTCTCTCTCTCCCACTGCCCCACCACCTTTTTTGGGGGGAGGGGAATGGGGGGTGCTAAGTACCACACCTTACTCCAGATAATTCATTTAAAAAATCAACACCAACTTAACATTATGTCATGTGCCACCAGAGTCAATGAGTTCCCTATACCTAAACATTAAATTTGAAAAAAATATTGTTTTTGACTACTTTGAACTTTAGAAGATTCAATTCTTATGTTAGGTTTTCAAGTGGATGCTGTTTATATTTGTTTAAAATCTAATTTTTGTATTATTGTACAACTTCAATAAAAGAATTATACTCTCTTTAATAACCAGACAGAAATTTTCATAATTACTCTTAGTGTAAAACAGCATTTACTTCACAGGGCTATTTTCAAGAATACATGAAATAATCTGTATAAACTACTTACTACATTGCCTAATATATAGTAAGTGCTCAGTAGCAATTAATATAATTTGTATTAATTGCTCATGTTACTTTGCAGAAGCTAAAATCTAAGTAGTAGAGCTCCATGTCACCTTCTAATTTATTTGTGTATCTAAAATACATGTGATCATGACTTCTAGCTACTGTGTTTACCTTTAACTGTGATTGAATGAGACTGGAACAGAAACACAGTAATTTCATGGTACTGAGAAAATCATTCCTATTTCAATGTTAGCGAATGATTCAGGAGTTAACAGCATGATCAAAAAGATGTGAAAATGCAAGTCACTCCCATCACAGCACACAGATTGATCTGTTTATGCCTGGAAATAATGCTCGCATTGTTCTTGAAACCACTCTATCATCACAAAATATTCTTATAGACTAGACGGTTTAATCCTTCTTGACATGTGTGCTTTGGCTCATACTATTAGGAAAATAATATAAAATTTAATAAGTAACAATATTAAATCAGAAGAGAAGACAAAGAAATGCTTTTCATAGTGTTATCTGGCTAATATTAAGTACTGGCACAGTCTCTATTCCTCTATAAAGATAGGTCATTTGTTTAATTGTATACTTATAAATTGTAAAATATGTGGACCATTAAATAACATTTTATAAACTTGTTATTGGGATTATATTTCAAATTTGCATTCATTTGAATAATATTGAATCAAACGTGCTAAAGTATTTTTTAAAGGAAAGAGCATCACACACATTTTAAAAATAGTAGCTGTTTTAGAGCTCTATTGCCTTAGAAATTAGTTTAAAACAAATAACATGTTACCAATAAAAAGTATAGTAACAGACAATATTTAGTAAGCACTTAACTATATGTCAAGTGATGATCCAAGTGCTTTGCTCACATTATTTTGTTTATCTCTGAATATATCCCCACAAGGTAAATTTACTTGTCAATTACATTGACAATAACATGCAAATGTCTGTCTAGTTATTGGAGAAATCATTCTTTTAACTGATAATCATAGAACTATGAAAAATTATTATTAAAAAATATCAATGTCATCTACTTGAAATATTAATGTGAGGCTTAAAATTCACATACAGTGTGCTACTAAGTGCTGTTCAACTTTAGTAGGCACACACAAGAAATTCACTGCATTCACTGCCTATGGGTATGGCATATTCCATCTTTGAACAGTTTTGGTTGTTAGAAAACTCCATTTTAAATTGAGCCAAAAATATGCCTATTTTAGTTTCTTCAGGTTGTCTGTTTACAAAAAGAAAACAGGAATAAATTAGATTTTTAAAAAAATGTACACTACGCCCTGTCCGGCTGTCCAAGGCTTTTTTTCTTTTTTTTTTTTTAACCCCAGACAAAACTTCCCAGTCTACTTTGTTCTGTGCATGATCTATATCAAGCTTCTTAATCCTAGCAGCTCCCCTTACCTATCATACCCAGGCAGTCAGATCAGTAATGTAAACTTTCATTCTGACTGTAATTTCTTATTGCCTCTCACTTCCCTCCCATAACCCTCAAGAGTTCAATAACTTACTTAAACTTCTCTCTACCTCATCAATACTGAGAAGATTAAGTCTCTCCCTCATAGACTTGCTTCAGATTTAGATGGGATATTCCATGTAATGTTCCTAACTTAATTCTTGTTACTTGAAAAATATTCAACAAATGGTTCCTGTTAGGACCAATATTATTAGTATGAAAATTGACATCGTAAGTACTATTTTCAAGATTTGATCTTTCCAAAGTATAGTGTTAATTTCTCTATAATTTTTCTCATCTGTCTAAAATTGAGAGGTTTTTTTACAAAAGTATAACAGTGTATATTAAAAGTTTCTGATTATATACTTTAATGCAAAAATATCTGTATATGTACAATATATGTACAAAATAACACAATATAATATACATATACATATGTTTAATTTACCCCCAAACAACCAGAGCACCAGTAGTTAAGAAACCTTTTTAAACTATGGTAATATGTCTACCTCAATGAGAAGATTTCTACTGAAGAAATTAACTTACACAGTTGATATATTTTTATTTAAAGAATTATCTGTAAATTTATATGTTCCTTCAGTCAGAAAGCCTTTCCCATCCTATATCTTTAATCAAATTCAATGTAACCTGGCTTCTACTTTCTTAAAGTCTCTTGAATTTATTTCTTCCCTATTTCACCACAACTGTTGCAAGGTCAACTTCATTTGATCTTACTGGTAATCCAGGAAAACCTGATAATCAGCCTCTCTGCAACTTTCTCCTCACTTTAATTCATCCGGAACACTCCCTGCTATCAGAAAAAAAAAAAAAATTAAATGCTGATTTGATGATCCCACTGGTTAAAAATCTACAATATTCACTGTTGCCTAGCCAGTTACCCTCAATCTGACCTTCCTCATACTGCCTAAGATTTCTTTGCAGTGTTGGTCTCTCCTATTTTTTAAATGTATGCCTTAATTATTACTCTTTAAACTCAATGTGGACTTCTTATTCTAACTGCATTTTTATTTGCTCACGTAAGCTAGCATTTTCTTCTTACCTCATCTTCATTTATTGCAATATTTCCATGTCGTGTCTCAAACATCACTTCATTCATAGTCTTTCTGATCCTCAGTTCAACATAAAATATTGAGGCAGACATTAAACCTCAATGCTCATACTTTTTTCTTATCATAAGTCCCTTGAATATCGGTACTGTGTCCTATTTTTCAATAGTAGCTCTTCACAGTATTTAGCCAAGTTCCTTGAAAATCATAGGAACTTAATAAATGTTTTTTGAGCCAGTACTTTTAGAAGTCCCCAAAATAGGCACATGTGCCAAGTTTCTTAATATTTTAAGTTATTTATTTTAAAGAAAATAAATAATTTTAACTTTTTTTTCTTTATTATAAATTATACTCAGATATACAAACATTTTTGAAAAATAACAAAAAACCTCTAAAAGTGTAAACCAAATTTATAACATAAATAATTCTGATTCTGAAACACCTTACTTTTTATATTATTAACATATTGAAATATGTCATTTACACCATTTGATTCCACACAGACACACAAAATATAAGAGAAAATAAATTCACATTTTAAAAAAAATCAAAGTTACTGGCATGGTTGGTACTACTTTGTTTGAAGTGAGAGCCAAGTTTTTTAAAATTTTTATTTACATGAAATAATACTTGTCATGATATAGACTTAAACATATGATAAATGCAACTAACACAGGGGTCTCAGCAAGGAAGCATGGGACACACACACAGAAGTCAGGTGTGTAAAAACGATTATTGCTCTCTTAATAACCCTCTTTTTCCTGACCTTTCAAACACAGATCTGCTGTCTTTCCAGAGCTGAGAAGACAACAGAGAAATTCTGGTTTTGTTCAAAGCTGTAGAAAAATTTTCATCCTTTACTTCACCAGTGTTTAGCAAGGAGCACATGTGAGAACTTTGTAAAGATGAGGTTAAAAACCAAGAAGACTGTTCCCTCAATTATTTTTTGTCTGATGCAAGAAATGGAATTTTAGGGATTTTCTCCAAGGTGAAAAGATGCTTTATTATTTCATTATAAATTTTCTCTCTCTCATTTTGTTTGTTTGTTTGTTTGTTTGTTTTATGCCAGTGAGGTGTAGTCTTTGTCAATAGTTGAGTCAGTCTGGATTGGTAATTAAACATGTAAATTCTTTAATCCACCTCGAGTTGTCCCAGTTATACCACTAATGCTATTGTGCAGGTAGCCATTGAGCAGTGGCTTCTAAGCGAGAGGAGGGAAAAAGCTTCATTGCCCTCCCTCAAACACACACACACACACACACACACACACATTTGACAATGCCTGGAGACATGTTTAATTCTTATAATCGGGGCAATACTTATTGCATCTAGAGAGTAGAAACCAAAGATGCACAGAACTGTCCTCACCACAAAATAATAATAATAATAATAATAATAATAATAATAATAATAAGCCTAAAAAATTTAGAATCAAAATGTCAATAGTGCCATACAGAATAATGGCAAAGTGATAATTTCGGAGCCAGACTACTTAAGTGCCCATCCCATCTACACCTCCAGCTCTACCACATTACACTCATATAAGTTTGAATGATATATTAAACCTCCCTAAGCATCTTTTCTTTTTAATATCTATAAAATGAGGATAATAATATCTAAAAGTTTATTTTGATAATTAAATTGCATATTAATTTAGTACTTAATCATGTAGTACATTTCCTGGAACATAGTAAATGTTTAAAATGGCTCAATAGTGCCATTTTAAAGTTATTATGCTTTAGAATTATATTAATATTTATGGTGAGATTCTTATAAATGCCTCAGCTTGATATTGTAATTTTTAATAACTATGGAAAATATAAAAATCAAAGCACCATACTGCCAATCATACTAATGATAAATTTGCTCGAACATTGAAAATCATATTTGTCAGACTAAAAGAATCTCTTTCTAAGTCTACCCTTTTATGCGACAAATTTGATCCTGTTTATCTCCTGCTATCAGTATTGATTTTTAATCAGCTTTGTGATAAGATGGTGAAATCAAGCATCATCAATAATGACAGAGCAAGTACGTATTCAGCTTTTGTGGTCCTCAAAAGAGGCAATTGTAATGTGTTTTTCCTCCTCAAAATTAAATTTTCCTTCTAATCTTAAACTCAGGGGTTTTGACTTTCTGAATTATCCCACTATGCATAAATACATGGAATTGCTTTAAATATATGGAACTTAATTTTAATTTAGTTACTACAACTGCTATATTATTTGATTCTTAATTTTCACTTGAGAATTCTAAGAAAGTTGAATGTGCTTTCATTCTTTCAAATAAATGAATTTGTGAAATATAACTTGATTTTCAAGATGACAAAAAATATAAAACTTAAAGGGACAGAAGTGGTGTTAGTGCATGTAGCAAGTCTCCCCAAACAATACCATGAAAATATATATTCTTTAAAGTTACACATTTCTCAGACCTCCTTTTTCTCTTCTTCAGTAATATAAAATTCCACAAAGCCCAAAAATGCCCTATGCACTAAAAGATCACAACCGTTGCCATTATTCTTTCTTATCTCCCAGGAAAGAACCAATAAGACACTTGCTAAAAGTACCTCCCTTCACACTTCATGCTGACTTCATTGAGTTGTGTAGGCTGTGTTTATCTAACCCCTTTTGGAGGTGAATTCTCTTACCTTGGTCAACTCAGCCAACTACTCCCCCATCATGGGCTCTTTTTGTTTTTGCCATTAGTCTGTCATCCAAAGTTTTATCACATTCCTCAGCCATGATATCATTAATAACACTCCCATGTATGTTATCAATAGATATTTAATCTCAGCAAGCATAAATAAAATTCCTTATTATTTGAAATTATATGAGAAATATTTAACAGTGTTAAACTATGTAGAGAAAGAAAATTCTCAACACTTTATGCCGATATTCACAACATGTGTAGAATAGTTAATCTGTATTGGGAGTTGGGGGTTAAAAAATAAGATAGAATTCAAGACCCTGCTTTTGAAATCCAAAGATTTTAATTAAAGTGATAGAACATGTGAATCAATTGTAACAGAACACCAAGGTTTATATAGTTGGCCGCTTGTGGAAGGAAGTGGGTAGTTTCAAAAGCATTACAATAATATAGAAAGTGATGCAAGAACTCAAAATGTAAAATAATATTTTCATAAATGCACCAAAGGTTTCTAGGGAAGTTTTGCCTGCCAATGGCAAGTACCAGAAATTAGAGAAAGACTCGTAGAAGACATCTACCTTAGAAAAGCTATTAACGCACATGTAAGTGATATGTTCAAGATGACAAAGTTTGGTGCTTCAGGGTTCCTGTCCATGGTTTGGTCCTTGCATCTGTACCCACCACCTGCTTAAATATATGGAAAAGCAAATCACAAAATTGGGATGAGAACCTCACAGGATCTTGGTGCAGATAGAGAAACCAGTAACTTTGTGGTGTTTGAAGTACTGGGAGTAGGACAGAAACTAAAAGAAGCAAGTAGTTAAATGGTGAAAAATAGACGATTGAAAAAACAATGATCAGATTTTTTTTAGGTTATACACTTATGAAGCATTTTATATTTATGCTATGCCTGATATAATCAAAATGTTTGAAAGGACACTTCTAGATCCTGTGCATTGAAACTGTTTAAGTTGTCATTAAAAATATCTGTTCCAACTTATATGTCAAGGTAAAAGAAGAAACTAGCTTAGACTAATTTGGGGTCTCTTAAATAAATGAGTGAAATATTGATTAAGTCTAAGTTCTATATTCTTTCCAAGGAGATTTTATAGAGGGAGTTGAAACACCAGGACTACGTGTAGGTGAGATGTAAGAAGAAAAAAAAAATACAAGTAAAGAAAATTCTTGAAGAGTATTTTGGAGGGAGGTGGTGGTGATAATAGCATTATAGTTTGGTGTATTTTTATAGCATCTGTTGAGTCAGTTCTACTCTCCTTAAATTCAGTCCATCTTTCTGTATTTGAGCCTGATTTTGGCAAATCAATTTCTATGAACAGAACTCCCAGATCCTCTGGCTGAGTGGAGACTATAAACAATAACTTATTTTCATACCTCTGAGACTGAATACTCCCTATTCATTCAATATAAGATACACTATGTACTAGGCACTATTTTAGGCACTTGAGAAACACAGATGCTTATACAAACAAAGCTGAAAAATGAAACGAAATAAAGCAAACTTGACTTTACCAAGCGTGCATGTTAGTGAGGAGTGGTCATGATAAATTAAACCATGACAAATAAAATTATATAATAACTTAGAAAATAAGAACTTTGGGAAAATATAAACAACCAAGAGAATTAGGTGCAAGGACAGAGAAGAGAATTGTAATTTCAGATGGTGAGGCCTGGGTAAGTCTTACAGGGATGACCTTTGAGTAAAATTTAATCCATGTTATTAACTATTAAATATATTTTAGCTGCTGGGAATACATAATGAACAAAACAGTCTGAGTCTCCACTGTTATATTCTGGTGGGAGAAGAGAGGCAATAATAATAATTATATATCAGGTGATGGAAATATCTAGAGGGTAAGGAATGATCAGGAGGGAGTTGTCTTCCTGATAATGGACTGTGAGGCTTTTTTATAGGGTGGTATTTAGGCAACAGACCCCAATTCATATGATTCCTCAGCATAGGACTCACAGAAAGCGGACCTTTGGCAAATCGTATGTTCTGACACTTCATTAGAAAGGGCAATCCCAGAGAAGGGTGTCACAGGAGAAGAGAGTGAGGCAAGGAAGGACACAAGTAAATAAAAAGGTTTGTTTCTGGTCTGGCTACCATAAAACACAAAGTGCTCAGGCTCTCAGGCCCACCAAAAAATTTGTGCGCTGCGACTTTCCTATTGGGAGAGGAGAACATTTCCCTGTTAGCCCAGTGTCACCTATTAAAGTTATGCCCAGTTGTTTGTTATCTTCCCGGCACTGTTGGGCTGCTCATGGAAGGTGCTACACTGGTCTCATGGTATTTCATGCTTTATCTTCACCAGGGAAGCTCTGGGGTAGACTGCAAGGGGGACTCATGGAGCGAAGACATGAAGCATCTCACTGTGGACCATGGCCCTCTGAAATTGGGAGGAAAACCTGCAGGGTTTGTGGCCTCGATGGTGCTAGGACTAAGTGGCAAAGGTCCAAGGAGATAGATGAACTTGAGGCGATCTGATGCAGTGCACAGAGAGGAGTACCCATCTTTTTCCATAGAACAAATTGTTAATTAATGGTGGAGAAAGTCTCTTAAATAATTTAATAGTTCTTTCTATGTATTGTGATACTCAATATTACTCCATTTATCCCAGTAACAATCAATCTTAACTAAACTCCAAATTAATGGTCTTTAATATACATGGAAAGAATCATTGGGAAAGCAATTAGGAGTAAAGTAGAAAAAATATATAGATGTGAACACCTAGAAGGAAGTGTATTTTTATTTTCGTGTTCTTGAAAGCAAAGAAAAGTTTTACCTAAGTACATTTTGGCTCCATCAGATGAAGAAATCTGAATTTAAATTTTGGACTATTTAATGACACATGTTTACATCATCATTAAATATATCTATTTCAGCCTGCAAGTTAAGATAAAAAAATAGTATCCAAGAAGTTTGAATATCTTTATAATATATTATGAACAATTTTAACTTCATCTGGTTTGGATATTTTTGTTTGAAGCACCAGTTATCTGAAGCAAGATAGTACAGACTTTAATTCAACGAGTCAGTATGAAATTTCACAGCTCTGGTAGAGAAGATAGAAGAACAATTGGTGATATGCTCTGTTATCTTCTCGTCGGTCTCTGTTCTTTGTGTCAGATGTTGTCCATTTAATTGAAGTCATTTCAAAGCACTTAGTCAAATCTCTTTAATTTCACTCATTTTTGAGGGCAGTTTTATTAATATTTAACATATACATGCATATGTATATGTGTGTATATTTTATTTTATATTGTATGTTATGATGTACTATGTTATGGTATGTTATCTGGTATGTTATATATTAAAATAATAATCCCTTAATTCACAATTTTATGTAGAACCATTTTATTCTTCCACTATTAGGCTAATCTTTAGAGCAAGACATTTCTTAAGATTGAAAAACCATATTTTAAATAATAGAGTGGATTAGACAAAAATAATTGCAAGTAAACTTTATATTCTTTTTGATGAAATGTCTATGAGAATACATGTTCAACTTGTCTTTTTTGCTCAGTCTTGAAGTAATTTCTCCTTGTTTGCATTGAGCAGTTTCTGCACAGCAAGGAGAAATCAACACCTCTGCAAAAGCCACACACACACACAAATGTCCTTGCAATATTTTGGTCTCCATTTTTGTTCTTGGTTAAACATAAATCTGATTATTTTCATACTCAAGAACACCTGAATTCTTTCCCTCAAAGATGACAGAATGATGTTATCTTTGCGTAATGTTATTTTCACATCAGTGAACAATAGTTAGGCTGTCTATTTCATCCAGAGACACCAAGATAAAATGCCTTCTAAAGGCTTCTGATTTCTTATTCCATAGAATGATGTTTTATCAGGGTAGACATGTAGATGATAAGGGCAATATTTAAAACAGGCTTTAAAAAAGAAACTTTCTTGAAAGTCTACATGTACTTTTGTTTTTAAAACTACTAGCTAAGGTCAAAGATGCTGGCCTTTTCTCTAGCTACATCAATGAAATCAGCAAGATTCATACGATAAAGTTATAGAAAAAAATATACAGAGTGAAACTTCGAGGAAATAAACATTAATTTACTTCTTCTTGTCCTTGTATTGATAAAGTTGTGTTATATTCGCTTAACAAGTTACTAGTAGTGTAAATAAAAACTACATTGGAGCAATTAAAATATTTAAAGATTCATTCAGTTCTAACCACTGAATATTTATTTAATGTTGATCATAATCAGTTTCTTAAAATTTTTAGCTTTTATATGCAACAATTTCAGCCTCTTCTCATGAAAATATTGACATCGGTTACACTTACCATATTCCCACAATTGTCATATCTGATAAATTCGGTTTAATAACTATTTCATAATGATATTCTTCTTCCTTCTTATAAAATTGCCTTCATGTAACTGATGACCATTTATTTCCATATTTGCCAGTTAATCATCCACAGCATTACCAAGACTGATTTGTCTAGAAACAGGTTTGTTGATTTCAATGGCTCCCTACTGCATACAGCAGAGGTCAGATGCCCCTGAGGCCTTTCACTTGTCTGAACTTTCTTGTCCACATCTGTCAGGCAACGCTCACATCTCCAACAATTCCTGAATACCTGATGCTCTGTATCCTCTTTTGCTTAGAGCTCTTGTTCTCCCTTTATTGGGAATATTTTTTCCTTAATTCTTCTGCCTCCCAGTCTTTGTGCCCTTCATTGTACACATCACAGACTTCTGTGAATGTTTTCTGACCACCCTAAAGAATCAGTCATGTCCTTCTTTGTGCTTCTGTAGAATTTGCTCTGCTTCTCCTTGTGTGTGTGTTATGTAAACTACTTGAAGCTGTCAACAACTCATTCATTCACTCAACTCTTAATTAATAAGAGCCTACTTTGTGCCAGGCACTCTACCTCATGCTGAGCAGGCATCAGTGAATACAATAACACATGGTCAGTCCACTTTTGAGGAATGGTGGATCACCAACCTCAGAATGCATATTGATCACTTGGAAAACTTTACAAAAGTAAGGATTTCTAAGATATGCCATTAGATGTTCTGATCCAAAAGCTTGGGGTATGATCCAGAATGGAACTTTTTGTTAACCACTCCAGGAGATGTCGGTACATGTGCATACTTACACAGTGGGAAAGATAGAACAACAGACTCTATTAGAGATAATAAATGTCTTTATTCATTTCATCTTATTTTATTATTTATTTTATTTCTACTGCAATAGTCTCAACAATTTGGGCAATAACGTACTTTGGCATGTGCTCAATAAATATTTTTGACTGAATAAAGCTCTCATGAAATTTACATTCTAGTGAAGGAATGTAGAAGATTACACAGGAGACCATGATGCAATATGCTGTGATTGAGAAGTAAGGGTGCTATTTTATTAAAGGACATTTAACCATGGTTGCTCTATCGGGGACACCTTATTAGGAGAGATATTGAAATAGCTACCCCAAGGATAAATAGGAGTTACCAAGAGAAGTAGTTGAAGGAAGAAAGAGTGAACCAGGAGAAAGAAATGACTTGCTCAATACTTGGTAGTTAAGGAGAGCATGGCCATTGGTAGAAATATAGTAAGAGATCCGGCACACGAAGCAGTCAGAATAAAAGTGTGCTGAGTGAACAAATAAACTTTGTATGTCACTGGACCATCTGCTAAATATTTAACACAATAGCTGGGATATAGAAGATGCTGAATGGTACAAAATTAGTATTTATTAAATAAATAAACAGTTTTAGTCACTACAGCCCATCAAAAACTGTAGATGACTATTTTTCAATAATTAATCAATTTTAAGTTTAATTGTGACTCCCATTTTGTAAATAATAAACAAAGCACAAATAATAAGCACATATTTCTTCAGTTTCTCTCAGCTTGTAGCCATCTAAAATCCATGTGTTCTGATGCATATTTGAATACCTTCAAGACCACAGTTATTTCTACAAAGCAATTTTTATAATTAAAAAAAGTATTTAACATTTCAATCCTGGAAACTTACTTGTGTCATTTAATAAGAAAAATTTTTTTAATTATAAAATTTTTATAAATAATTTTTAATTGTCATATATTTTAATTGGGAAAATGTAATTTTGAATCTTTTTAAATGAATTAAATAATTGAAAGTATATGATCTAGTAGAGATGACAAAATCTTCCCTTTCCATACTGTGGGAAACTTTCTAACAATTGCCTTCAGTCAAATGTTAAAATATGTAATTACATACACTCACTCAGTTACCAAATGATAACTACAAAGTCCATTTCCTAGAGCTACTGGATATTCTATTAGGCAAAAAGGAATCTGATAGTGACTTTCTTTCTTAAGTCAGTTCCTGTGTTGCTGCTCAGCAATGTAAAGCACTTAACTTCCTCTAGTGGTTGATCCTGTCCCCTACAAAACAGAGTTCATTTTTCCCCTGCGTCATTAGATATTAAAGAAAGAAGAAGACAGTACATGATACTTTGTTTTTAACTGGAAGAATTTTCCTCTTATTAAAGGAATATTTTGAAACCAGAAGAGCAGTCCATAAACTATAAAAGGAAATAAGTTAATGTTATTTTTGAAAATAATATAAGATATTAGGAGCCTATTATATGGGTCTAAAATCCATAAGGCAAAGCCTTTGTGAAGTCTACACAGGATTTGATGCATGGTGAGCATATATAATTTACACCCAGATTTAGTGGTTTGTATTTGGGTTTCAAATATTTGTTAAAACTGCATCTGCTAAGGGGAAACATATCTTACCAGATTCAATCACAGTAATTAACACAATATGGTACTGTGATACAAATGAGTAATAGTTCAAAATAATTCGATTAAGCATTCAGAAAAGTACAACCGTGTGTGTCAGAATTAATAAATTATCCAAGTGGCATTGCAAAAATGATTTAAGTCATGGATTGGTCAATAAGTAGGGTGGTAAAAATTAGCTCTACACTTGGGAAGAGATGGATGACTGTTATATTCCTATTTCACAACTTTTACAAAAAATACATTCCAATTGGATTAAAGGTCTAATCATAAAAACTGAAACCATATGCAAACTAGCAGGCTTTGCTAAAGATGATACCAAAGACCAAACTGATAAAAAATTTCAGTTCAACAGATTTAAATGTTTAAATTCTGCTTGTTAAAGCATAACAAATCAAGTAAGAAGGCAAAAGTCAAGAATGAGATTTTGCAATGTATGCAGATAAATTGTTAGTTTTTTAAATATATACATGTCTTATAAATTATTAAATAAAATACAAATACTCCAATAAGATGAGTAAAGAACGTGAACCAGGAGATTGAAAAGGAAAGAAGAAAAATAATCAACATATTTTTGCAAATTATCTATAATGCTAATAAGCCAATAGTCACATTTTGAGTTATTTTCAACAATGAGATCACCAAGGATTAAAGCAGAAATTTTTCATTTTTGTTAAGAGTGAACAAATAAAAAGATATACTCAAGTGCTGAAGAATCATCCCGCAATACCAATTAAAAATTTAACCATTAATATTCCTTTTTCTACCAATTTCATTTGCAATTTAGACCGACAGATTTTAATAATTATAATAAATTATAATATGTCCTGTAATTGGATTTATGCACACTATGTTATTGGTAACCAAAACAGAGTGATAAATTTTATTTTTGGAGACTCAAATGAGGAAGATTATTTATTCAGAGTAAAATAAAATCTTGATATGGGCACTTTTTGGTATTTACTTAAAAGAGTTGAAAACTTATACCCAGAAAACCCGCACAGAAATGTCCATAGCAACTTTATTCATAATTGTCAAAACTTGAAGGTAACCACGATCGAGATATTTTTCACAGGTGAATGGACCATGGTGCATCCAGATAACAGAATACTATTTAGTGCTAAAAAGAAATGAGCTATCATGCCATAAAAAGACATGGCAAAAACTTGTGTATATTACTAAGTGAAATAAGCCAGTCTGGGAGGACTACATACTATTCGGTTTCAATGACACTGGAAAAGGCAAAACAATGATGATACAAAAGATCAGTAGTTGTCAGGGATTTGGAAGAGAAAGTAATGAATAGGCAGAGCACAGAGAATTTTTAGGGAAGTGAAAGTACTCTGCATGATACTATAATGGCAGATATATGTAAATGTATTGTCCAAACTGTTAAAATATACATCAGGAGTGAACCATAAGGCAAACTATGAACTTTGAGTGATTTTGATAAATAGATGTGAATTCATGAATTGTAACATTTTACCTGTGGTGGGGATAGTGATAATGGGGAGAGGCTATATGTGTATGGAGGCAGGGCTATCTGGCCAATCTCTGTAACTTCTTACCGATTTTCCTGTGAACCTAAAACTGCTCTAAAAATAAAATATATTAAAAACAAAACTAGTGTAGTGTTTAAGTTTATATGGGTTTGTTTTTTACAAAGTCAGAGTTTTGAGGGACTGGGAGGAAGAGAAGTGAAGAAAGGAGTATAGTTTGAGACTGAGAAAGGTACAAGGAAGTGAAAAAAGAGATAGGGAGATGACTGTATGGTGGCGACAGATAAATGGAGGACACTGACAAAGAAAATCAGGGTAATGTATTAGTTCAGAAGTCTTTATAAGTAGATCAGACACTTTCCTGATAGAATTTAAATCTAACATAGTAAGAGTGGTTGTTTTATAGAGTTCAGCATGTTTCTGCCTCTTGTTCTACAGAAAATGATATATATGGTTTGTTCCTGTTGTTGGCATCATGAAAATATATCTGATATCCAAGACCCTTTAAATGGAGAAGGTAAGGTGGAAGAGAAGAAAGAAGAGGGTCTCTAAACAAAGTTGAGTGTCATTCAATTGATACTTTTTTTGGTCCACTCAGACGCTTTTGTCCAGGAACTCATGGTAGAAATGATCATATCACTCACCATCATGTGTTTATAAATGGTTGGCTGCTACTGGTACCACTGGTTGGCTTAGTGGAACTACTCAAAAAACACTACACTGATTGAGCATAGTTAATCAAATAACTCTCTAACCTCAATGGCATGAGCTCAATGCTATCATAGGATACCATATTTAATAGAATATGAGAAAATTAATTATCATTAGAATTATTTTCTTCTATGAATCCCAGCTAATTTCAAAACATATTTAAATCAATACAAAGTATAGCCAAAATTGCTTCAAAATAGCATGTTTAATAAATGTATGTGATCTTCTAAATAAATGGCGTGTATGGAATGTATGTTATTGTTTGTTTTTTAAAACTAAAAAGTATTACTTTACAAATCTCCATGCCAGAAAAGCAATAATATAAAAAAATCAAGGACATATATTTTGGCAATGTGTAATGTTACAGAATGGAAGACAACAACGATGAAATACTAATGCATACAAATTAGGTACCTTCCTTTTTACTCACTCAGCAATAAAAAGATTGTTAGGCTGTGATACACATTCTGAACTTAAAGAAAAAAAACTTGGAATAAAAATAAACAATTAATTTGCTCCTAATATTATTTATCTTATTTCTAAAAATAGAAAGATTTCAGAAAGACATTTAATTTTTAAAAGAATAAATGAAATAATTAATGAAGTAGAGAATAATTCGAATGATAACCACATATAAGAAGAAACATAAAAGGGAAATGCTCCATTTAAAAGTTAAAATAATTTATTATTATTTCTTTATTTGGGGTATTTGTATATTTGTTTTTCAATAGAAAAAAGGACAGAAATGTGATACAACTTTGTTTTCATTACTTTTTGAAATAAATACTCATTTTCTTCTTTGGCTTCCACTGTTCTGTGTGTATGTGTGTGTGTGTATGTGTGTGTAACTTATCATATGTATATATGTACATATATTATTTTACTTCACAAATTATTCTTAATATAATTTTAGTTTCAAAAGATGTAAAATTTAAAGATATATCTTTTTATTAGTCAATAGTACATGAAAATGCAGTAACATCTTATTTTTTTAATATAGTACAGGTTTAATAAATCTAAATTGATTTTCTCTATAACATTCAGGGTAGTTATAAATATTCTCAAACTATATCACTTTGATTATTCTGTGTTTATTTACAAAACTGTTCTCCAAAGTGATGAAAATAGTTTTAGATTTTTATCCTGTTATTTGCTGTTTGTAGTTTAAAATTGTTGGTGATCAATTAAGTTTGTAAATTATAGTGTATTTCTCTTTATCAATATCAACACACAATTATGAAAATTTAGCATTATAAACTTTACAGAAAGTTTATTTTATGTTCTGAACTTAGTACATTGTGGTCTCTAGTTGGATGTGAGTATAAGAGATGAAGGGGAAATAGCACATAATAAGCATTACTACAATGCTATAAATTTTTTATGCTAAATAATTAAATAAAAAAATTCCTAGGAAATCAAGAGCAGACCAGTATAAAAGTAATACTCCTGAAATTTATTATCTGTAATTTGCCATAAATAATAATTAATAATTTTCTTTTCAATAATTATGCCCCTAAAAAACTAATTAAAATCTCTTATCTAACATTATGTATATTAAAAGAATACCTAATTTTTAATATTTAATTGCTTAGATTTTTAGACATATATATTTTAACTCAAGATGGAGAATATAAACATTTATTGCTGTTAAATATAAGTGCTCAAATTTTATTCATCATTCTTTACATTTCTGTGTTTAAATTGTTAAATACATTCATACTTTTTTGCAAGACCTTTTGTTAGTTTTGGCACGTTTTCTACTATGATGATTTTTTCCCCCCAATGTCTTCAAAAACCATCTGGAAAACTAGAAAACCCACAGACTTGCAGGCACTTTTTGGTTTACGAGATTAAGAACGTCCACAGAGAAAAATTTTAAGTCAACTTTCTGGGTCAAAATTTCAACCCTATGCCAATATGCTTAATTTTTATTTTTTTGCAAGCCAACTGTCCATTACATATATTGTTTATTCCAATTACCTATATATGTTAGAATAATTGACATAATAAAACAATATATCATAAGTGTGAGGATAAAGTAAATTATTGACTTAATAAAGCATTTTTAAAAAATTTCTTCATAGGCAGACTCCAGGTAACCAATTCCATTAGATTTTTTAATAATATGTCAAAATTAAATTTCTCATCTTTCCACTCACACATTTTCAACCTCCTATATTATTAATTGTATTCTATTCTCAAAAAAAATCTGAATTTTATTTTTAATTTTTCTTGTTCTATAAATCTAATCGTTTGCTAGTCTTTATCAGCTCTATGTTCAAACATTCAAATAATTGTTGCATTTCACCTGCTGTCACTACCTATTATTAGTCATGATTGATGACTCATCATTATTATAAAAATAGAATCCTAACTCTTCTCTCTTTATCTCAAGTGTCTTGTCTTTGCAAGTAACCTATCTACCTAGGTTCACTTTTCTCCACATCACTTTTCTTCCAACACTCAAAACTTGAATGACAAGCAAGAACCAGACTTTCAAGTGACTGTCCATTTGGCTATAGCTTATGTGCATATAATAAAGCAGGGTATTGTGAGGTAGCCAGAGGCACTAAAATCACCACACAAACTTCATTTAGACAAATCAGCATTAATCTCCAAATACCTGATGCCATGTCTCTTTTTGAGTCAGGATTATTAATCCCCAATTTGTCTTAGATTTACCCGTGAACCTCTGAAAACATCTTGTCACTATGTCAAGTCCAAGATGTTATAAATCTGTCATATTGAGGTCAACAAATTTGTTTCTGACTAAACACCATGAATTTCCATTTTCTTTTTATATGGAATGTTCCCCCCTTATGGCCAAATGTCCAAATCTTATTACCCCTCAAGCCATTTCTCAAATGCTAAATATTATAATTCCTATGCTGTCTTCCATTATTAATCTCCCAACTCCAATTCGAGAAGAAATTTTTGATCATCTGAAATGCTACAATATGCATGAGAGTGTGAATTTCTTACATTCCATAACAATTTTTGTTTATATGCCAAATTTCTTAGCTCCTTTTCTCACTATATATTTTCTTAAAGATAAGCCCTGCTATGTTTTATCTTTGTTTTGGCTAAAGGTCCTTATAATGAAAAGATGCTAATAATTATTTTGTAGAATGAATTTATCTCACAATGGTGAATGTAATACAGACAAAAATTTCTCTAGCTGAGGTAAATAATATGGCATAGACTGAATCAATCAACTTTAATGTAATTAATTAATTGCTCTGCAATGCATACACTTGAATAACTGTCAGAATTATATCAATGTAAAAATTAGATAATTTTCCCTTAAGTTTGAGAGTGCAACCTCATTTTTGATGAGACAGTATATTCTTTCTCCCCTTCTTCCTCCACATTTCCCCCAACCCAGTTCCTTGAAAACACTGTAGAAAATAACTATCTATGTTACTGGTAAATCTGGAGGAAAAAAAAGATTAAAGAAAAGATGCATGAAAAAATTATGTTATGTTTAGATGAAATTAAATGATTCTACCTCAGACTATGATCTATTTACATCACCAATTAAATGAAAACCCGATAGATCAGTCAGCAAATCCATTCTAAGTATCCTGATCTTCTTGATGTTAATAATTTTGTCTTTGTATTTGCACCACTGAAGTAGCTATAAGTCCTCAATCTCTGAGTTTTTAGCTGCTCAGGGTGAACACTCAATGTTAGAGTCTCATTGACTGTAAGGCAATGCTAAGAAAGATGATTTCTTTCCCAATGCTGTGAAAATTTAAGATGTTGAATATAACTTCTCAATTATGTCATCTCTCTATGTAAACGCATCAGTACCTACTATATTACTTTGACTGCTCCTCACAGTTCACCCTTTGCCTTTGAAGCACAGATTATTTATGTGAGAGCATTCCTCATGTGCAGGTCTCACCAGAGCCTTTAAGGGTAAGTGGTTGAAAAAAGGGAGCATTTTGTTATTTCTCCATGATTCAGCAAGTGATTGAGCGCAGCTCTGCTACTATCACTTTGAGAGTGTGCCATTCACTTTGTGTGACCCCCAGAGTTTATCCAGATACACAAAGTTCACTGTTACATACATGCACACACTTGTTTCTTTCCCGATTAAGTTAGAATTAAGCATATTTAATGATTAGTAATTTTCAATGAAAGCATAGAAGCTATAGTTATGGATGTAAATAGTGAAGAGGATAGTATTAATTTAAAGTGAACATGATTGGCAAAGAATCACCACTAAAATGTGTGTGTGTGTGTGTGTGTGTGTGTGTGTGTGTGTTAACCTCATTGTCATTAATAGAAATACTTATTTTTCCATTCACAGGTTGTTTCTAGATCAAAAGTTTAATTTAGAAGTTTTCAATCACAGGGGAAGATGGCTTATCTATGAATCTAAGTTAGCAATCTGAATTAAGTGATAAACTGTGATTTGGAAAGAGCAGAGAGTGCATCAAAGTTTATTTTCATTAAAAGATAACTATCAGTTTCCAAATTATAACATATATTTTTTTAATATTTTCCAATCTCTTCTTGTTTTCATGTGTCTTTTTAAGCAGCTGTAGAGTATCACCTGATTCCCATTCAGCTAAAAATAACTTTAAATATGTCACAGCTATGTTAGAATGGCCAATGAAAAATACACTCTCTCTTTGATTCACTTGTAGCTCTAATATATGTTGTGATTTACACAGTGTTTGCAAACATTTTGGAATTCATGGTACTGTATGGTATGTATGGTATTTCATTTCCTGATATTTATCAACAACTTTCTATTCTGTGTCCTCAAATGGCATGCTATGAAGCTAAGTGATTAGTAGATGGGAAATGCACAGCATCACTGAAAAAAGAAACATTAAAGAACTTCAATTTGGTCCATATGAATTCCAACAGCAAAATGCACATTCACTCAGCAAAACTTCCAGTTGATACTGTTGAAATGCTTTAGGGCTCTTTTCTTTACCTTCTACAACAGGAGAACACTTCTAAAATCCTGCTATTGCTTATGTCTAGCAAGTTATTCTGGCAGTGAAATTCATAACAGATTAATGAATATTCAAACTAAATCTTATAAACATTACCATGGAATCCATTCGTCCTTCCAATGAGATCAGTCGAGCCTTGCCAAAAGGGAGAAGGGATTTTTATTTGTGACCACCGTAAAGAACAGATTATATATATATATATATATATATATATATATATATATATATATGTAATACATATACATATATATGTATTCATATGTATATAAAATATATTGGATGAATATATATGTATATTGAATTGTATGAAAAGATATATACATATTCACACATGTATTCATTTTTGGCTCTTTCCAACAAGAAAGACAATAAGAGAGAACAGGTGAAAATTTACGGGAAAAAATATGTGCAGTTAACCAAATTGCATAACCAAATATGTAGTTATGCATTTTCAATGATATTACACATGGTTAAATGTTCCATATTTAAAAATAAAACATAAATAAGTAGTAAAAAAAGTAAATAGATAACTTTAAACTGGCTTTTAAAATTGCTTCAGATATCTTTCATTTGATATTTGGATAAAAGTTATTTAAGATTTTAATTTTTCTCTTTTGATGTTATTTTTGTCAAAGACTCCTGTGTTTAATTACTTTATTTATGTACAGAAAAGAAAAAGCATAACCATGGATGAGAGATTGATTTCTTGGTGCTGAATATTGTTTTATAATTGCTATAGGTTTCATTTAACTTTCTATAAGTGTGTTACATTAAACAATAAAAGAAAAATAACTGTTATTTCCTCCTCTAAAGTTGAACTATCCGCTCTTGCTCATAAAAAAATAAACAAAAAAATCACTCAACTTCCATTTCGGAAACTCTGAAAAAGTAGCTTTGTAAATACGTTTATGCATTCTGCAGTTGGATTTAATATGTGTCTGCTTAAAATGCTTAAAAATATATTTTTCTAGTTTATATATTGCCATAAAGTCAATTTACCACCTCAAATTTGGGAATCAGTCAGCTGCTTAACATGCTATGTTTCTACATTTTTGCTGTCTGTGCATGTGCAAAGTGTGTGTGTGCATGTGTGCGTGTGTGTGTGTGTGTGTGTGTGTGTGTGTGTGTCAGATTCTATGAATAAGCAATAGCACAGCATTTTTTACAGTAATTTTACAAAATTAATTATTCAGTTTGCATTTTAAGTCAACATTGATTTTTATTCTTTAGCTATAGAAATATATATATACATGAAATGGATTATTTATTTTAACTACTGTAGCTTATTACTTTAAATGGTGAATCTTATTTTGAATATATGTGCTGGTGAGTATATTCAGAAATTTCTATGACACACATCCAGAATCAGAATTCTAAACATTTTCATCTGCACTAAACATTGAACATCAATGAATGGTTATCCCACACAGCTGTGCAAATTCATAGTCTCGCCTCCTGTTTCCAACTTACTTTTTTTCTGCTTCTTTTCAATCAGTGATATTAATAGATAACAGTAAATTAATAAAATAATGCTGATCAGTATATTATATTTACTTGGAAGATATCCAGAATATATTTTGTTTAGAAAAAAAACAACTAAAGAGCATACGTCAAAATCAAATATACACTATATGCTAATCTTGGTCATAATATATAGTAAACATGTATAGTAACAAATTGAAAGATCTAAACTGATGCAGACCAAATGGCTAGAATCATTTAGAATTACTTGAAATACAAAAATAAAAAACTAATTTTTACTTGTGATACTTTGTATTACTATTATTTTTATAAACAGTAAGTAATATTTATTGATTACAAAGTAAAGTTACTAATTTTTGTCAGTTAAAAAAATGAAGAAAAGAGAACAATAAGAACATTCTAATACCCTGTACATAAAATATTCCCAGGGCAGCCCCATTAATTTCAAGAACAATCATGTTCTAAGAGCACAGTGATGGTCACCAGATCTACCATTTACAGTTGGGCAAGTTGTGCGCTATACAATTCTAAGGACACTTTTTATATACACTACTCTTTGAACGACATTTCCTAAGGCTATATAGTGCATAACCAGATTGGTGGCAAGTGACATTCCTACTAATAGAAAAAGACTCTGAAATTTCAGAAATTATTCTTGCTATAGATCAAAATGGTAAAATAGTCTGAGAAATGGAATTTCTGAGACACAAGATCTTTCTTCAAACTTGTTCAAAACTAGGAATGGTGGTCCCCACAACAAATCAAGTTTCCACAGGGCATTCTGAGCCTCATCTGGACACCCTTCAGATTCTTTTTCTGGCTATGTTTTCACAGGTGACTAGATTCCAAGGCCCTAGATGTCTGGGCAGCTACTGTCTGCTTGCTTGTATAATTGGGGTTTTACACTAAGTTCTATAGAGAATAAAATGCAACTGTTACAGCTACAGTTCAGGCAAAAGTGTTGCTTTAATGAGCAAACCACTGATAACCTTTCTTATGGTACTGCTGTGTAGACTGCTGTTGGCCAGACTACCATGATGGACAGGCATCTGCCCTTAGATTGACTGTGGGGTTGCCAGATATTTTCATATATGCCTCAAATTTTTTTAATAACTAAATTTTGGTTGAAATAATTTTGCTTTAGATCTTGGATTTAGATCAACTCTGTTCCCAGAAGCCACAAGATAAAGTGGTGGCATTAATTTCTAAACAGAAGACATAATCAGGCAGTGTTAACTAAAGCATAGAATATATCTTTTTTAAATGCAAAAAAAACAAAACTTTTTTTTTTTGCCTTAAAAATGGTTATGCAGTATTGACATAGATTGTCTTATGAGGATAGGTATCTAAGAATTGTTTATTTATCATAAAAACTTAAGAAAACCATCTTAAAAATTGATATGCATTTGCTTTTAAAATTTATGTGCATGTTACATTAATCTTGAGCATTGTAAATCATGCTAATTTTTAGACTTTAACTAATTTCACAATTACATCCTAAAATAAATGCCGATGAGTCATGTATTCTGAATTTAAATGGAAAATTTATTTACATTGGCCTTAATTTTGGCTGAAACATCAGTTAATAGTTAACTATAAGGCCTGAAGTATTTATATATTCAATCGTAATATAAATGGATTTTATGTAAAAAGAATCAAGAAAAAAACATACAACAATGTATTACTCAAATTTCTTTTGCATAATTAAAATATAATGTCATTTACCAGCTTCATACTAATCACAAGCAGCTGGAACTCTTTTAATATTAAATTTAAGACAGCATATAGTATGTGACTTTCTTGTAAGAAAAGTTCTTACTCTGAAGATAAAAAAAAATTGAGGAGGAGTCCTCTGAATTGGAAGTCAAGGCTCTGATCTCCGTTCATTGCCCAAAGCAGGGAGAGTTACCGGGTGGCCAAAATTTGTTGCCACCTGGGCTCAGATAACAAAATAGATAAGGATTCCAAAAGTCTGATAAGAAAAAGCAACCCTCTTGCCACTACTCTGACTCTCACTCCTTTCAGAAAGATGACTATGGGTGGGACCAATGTCTGTGGGTAACTGCAGTGAACCAGCAGTCCTGTTGCCCGTGTGGTTAGAGGAGTGCACGCAGGGTCACGGACATTTATGCGTTTATCAGACACATACATACTGGTGACTTTAATCCCAGGAATTTGTACAGGAAGATGGTGGTTGGGTGGTCCTGACAATGGTGAATTTATCCACGTCCAGCAGCTGGAGTGCTTTGGGCCATGTTGGGTACAGGTGAGGGTGATTAAATACATACATACATACATACATACATACATACATACATACATACATACATACGTAGATAAATAAATAAATAATAAATAAATAAATAAATAATAAATAAATAAATACAACTTTCTTTAAAGTGAATTCCTTAGAGTCAATTTATAAATCTAAAAGAAAAAAAACAGTTCCAGCAATATATTAGTTTTTAAATTTATTGTCATTGTTTCTATGGTAATGGGTACATAATATTAGTGTGTGTATGTAAATTTAACATACATATATGTTTACATGTATTCAATACATAATCATCCATTTTACTACTCATGCAGTTATTTCTAAGTTTGAATGTTGTTCAAAATAAATAAATATATACACATATCTACATATAACTTTAGGACATATATATATTTGCTAGTTATTAGTAATTTTTCATTCACGTTAATGTGATTTTAGAATTTTAAACAAGATTACAATTCTCTTAGTTTCTTACAATGTGTAAAATACCGACCTACTGAATGGCACAGTAATACACATTTACCTGATATTTGAGAAATAGTTTTGGAAAAGTTCACTAAATAAAAAATTTTAAAAATTGAGCTGGACTTAACTACACCCTAAAGAGTAGATCTCATGATGGAAGGAAGAATGGTATTTGAAAGTGAGAAAAAAGAAGGTATTTTGATAGTAATGTAGAACCTAATCTTATCAAAAAGAAGGGAGTGGGTCTTAAATTTGACATCAAGGGAATTTGACTTGATGTGGAAAGGAAGTTAAAACCACTGATGTGACATTGGAATGATAAAACGTGGGAAAAGGAAATTCTTTCCTTAGAGTCCAGCAAATGATTATTTAAGTGGGTCATTAAATTGGGATTAACCTTTCACAAAAGAGTATCTATTACAGCCTCGCTCTATCTGATCTTGTCATTGCTATCCATTGGTATTTTTCCCATCACTGAATTTCAAAACATGTGCATATGTCTACATTTCACACCCTTACAAATCCTCTCAAAATTCAGATTCTCATAAAAAGTAACTCAAAGGCAAAGCATAGCCAATTCCTCATGAAAACAGTCCTCTGGTTTTAGTTAGACCCACCCAGATTATTCTTAGTTCCTGGGAAGAAAGAGCTGAGCTTATTTTCATGGGTAGAGTACATTGCAGTGAGTGTGCATCACACGTTTCTCTTTGATTAAGAATGGTTACGTTCATTAGGAAAAAGTGACCTTAAAGTTGACCACACAGTTCAGTTGGCTTTCTGATGACTTTTGTCTTGTGTATTGTGTAGTAGTCCAATTTCTTTTCATCTAGGTCAATTTATCTTCCTGTAACACCAAAGCAAATAGTTCCCTGGTAAAGTTTCAAAAGTGATGTGCTAATGTGTGTTCATTTTCTGTTTCTAAGCTGTAATTAGACTAGAAGGACCTATGATAGTGTTTATATTATAAATGACATTTCTCATGTGTTATCTCCATTCTTTTAAGAAAAGGAATTAAATCGGTTTTAGTTACTATCATAGCTACAGCTGTCTTTTTCTACATTTCTGAATCTCATAATTAATTACAAACTAAATTAAATGTCATAGATTAAATTATATCATTTCAATACAAATGTTGCTCCCTCATACACTTTATCCAAATTGGTATTAAGTTGAATTTTGACATTTTTTTTCTATTTTTTAAGCTAACAGATTTAGTTAGGGCAATGTTTTAAAAACATTTTTTTCTATTTATATTTATGCAGTGTGTTATATAATTCTATGTTGATGTCCAGAACATATTTCTGAACACATTTCTTTATATTGTTTTAAATATTAAGTTTCATAATGCTTTTCCTGTGGAAACTGTTTTTTCCTGGGAGATTTTAATCACTTTCAGAAATCTTCCAGAGATTAAAAAATATTGCAGACTCAAAGACATTTTTGTTCTGATCTGAAATAGTCTTGGTCACGTCATAATAACACAAATATAGAAAGAATGTCATTGACTATACTTTGAAAGTGAATTGAAATGAAAACAATCTGTGTTGTCATTTTGCGGACAAGTCGCCGTTAGCCACACCTGTTTTTCCGCATCATTATCTAGTGCTTACCGTCTTTTCTCTATATTGCCAAGGCCAGAGGATCTCAAAATTATGATTCAGAATTCCACGGGGGCTTGAAAAATACATATTTCCAGGCCCACTCAGAAAGTCTATTTTAGAAGCTCCAAGGTATGGTTTGGAAATATGTTATCATGTGGGTGAGCTTCATGGATGGTTTTAACACAGTCTGCAGACTATGCTTGAAGATACACTAGCAAAGAACAGTATGGGCTGTAATATTCTTAGGTAGAACTATTATATAAATATATTTTCTATTGTTACTTCGCTCAGATAGAAGCTTCATGGGAGTGTATGAGAAGAGAAACTTTTTATTCCTATTTGCTGTTCTATCCTCAAAATCTAAGACGTGTTCTGTTTTACATGCTTAATAAATCATTGCTGAATTAAAAATTATAGTAATGACAAATAAAATGAGACTGTTTCTGTTTCTCACTCTGCTATTGACAACTGCTTAGGATAGGGTCCTATCTATATGAATTTCTTGAAACACAGTGACTTATTGGTAGAAAATATCCCCAAATAGTTGTTTGATTTATTAATGTGTTTTTAACCATTGCATTATCATCTAAGCAGCACTATCATTATTATCAAGAGAACTCTGTGGTATTCTTTAAAATGCTTTGTTAAATAAATAAATTTATTCAAAATAAATAAATAAATAAATACTTGTTTGTAATTTAAAAGCTCATATGTGGTTCTCTTTGGGAAACAGAGTCCAAGACTTATTTTTCTCCTGCAAATACTTCAGTCATGGAGTCTGAGGAGGAGGAGAAACACTCACAGAGATAGTACAAAAAACTAGATTGAGAAAGCCTTGTCAATGGCCTTTTTTAGAAAAGCTCTAAGCTCTCCTGGTTGTGTGTGTGCAGACAACCCATCCCAGAGAGGTAGAGAGACACAGCACAGTACATGAGCTGAGACTCTAAGCCCTCAATGCATGCTTTATTGTCTTGTCAGATTTTATTTTTAAAACACAAATTCAAAAATAAAAGTATTAAGAATTTCTCGAAGGACATGTGGTAAATGTACAGCATTAAACTTCGAGGGCAGAGCTCTTGTCAGTCAAGAAATATCTGTGGTAGCCATGGTCACACACCTCTAAGGGCCAAGGTAACCTATATCCAGTTTTGTGTTTCTAAGGATATCTTTTAACCATTCAAAGAAATATTTCCACACAGGGTAACTTGTGTGCAATACCAATAAGTACCACTTTGTGGACAACCCACAGGCAATAAACAGGCAGTTGTTGACTCCAGGTCCATACCTCACGGTGAATAGGTGCAAGCTAACATGGCTTTTTTAGGTTTCCTTGAAAGGAGGTGAATGACCCATAGATACTGTCCAAGCTATCTAGGTGTTGACTAGGTTACAAAGAGCTGCTTGCCACTGGGCAGGAAAGTAACTCTCCATCTTCTCAGTATGAACTTCCTCTTTCTATAACCACTACCTACAAGACCATTTGTCAGCCCTGGGGGCAATTGGCCAGAAATTGTCTCATTCTTTGTCTCTTCTATTCCTAGCCTACATTATGGTAGATTTTGTGCTCTACTTCCAACAGCTCTTCTATTTTGATTTCAGAAACTTTTTACAGACATAATGAAAACATTTATGAGACTTGTTATTCTTGTCATAACTCCTACAGTTCCTTGAGGCAATACGGTTCCCTCTAAACGAATGAGACAGAGACATCTATAAGGTGGTTGAGAAAATAGGCAAAGATCAATGTTAAATTAATCATGTTAAACACATATGGCACCTGAAGAATATTCTCCAGAAGATTTGGTGATATAAAACATAATAAAGCAGTTTTAACCAAAGTATATTTTCTTTTGTCAGGCACAAGTTAAATAAATTTTAAAAATAATTTATAGTAGGCAAATTATAAAGTTTGAGGCCTGTTAGGAGAAAAAAATGGCTCTTAAGTATGTGAAGAGATGCTCAAGCTACATCAGATTAAAATAAAAATTCTCCAAATCCTGGGCTAGGATCAGCACGTGACATAGAAGCAATGTCTGTGTATTGCTTCTAAGTAGCTCCCATGATCACATAAAAGAAAATTCCTGTTTAAAAAAAAAAACATATTTTATATTAATCTTAGAAGTTCTGTTTTTCGGATAAAATTCCAATTGACACGGGCCTAGAAGAATCTTTGAAAGGTCATTTAATTCATCATCTAACTCAAGTTACGGTCCACAAAAACAATCTCATTAAAATGAACAATGAAACAAATATTAAAACCCTTGGGAGAAATATATGTATTTTATGTTATAATACAAAAAGTAAAATATATAAATCATATAATTATACATTTTATAATTTGTATTTGATGTTTTAGCAAATTTATTTGGCTAAAATAGTTACATATTAATAATAATACAGATTCTCATCAACAATTATTATATTTTTTCATGATTTTGAACATTTTAACTTGGCCACCTTTCATCTATTTCAAAATTTTCTCCAAAATATGTTTAGGCTCTTTCAATATTATCTTTTCACTTATGTTTCTCATAATAATTTTTCTTTCTTTATGTCTTTCAAATAATATAATAATATTTATTTAAGAGACTATACCAATTGACATTTCTGTATCCATTTTCCTTTTTGTATATTATTTTCTCTTTTTTTCCATGCCTTTTCCATAATAAATTCTTTCCATTTGTGGTCCTAAACTTGATCATTTAGAAAAAAATTAGTGACTAAATTAGATAATAAAATTATTTCTAGATATGATATATAATATCTTAAACTAATACTTCATTTATCCATCTATTTATTTTATTACTCAATTAACATCTGGGATCAACCATAAGCCATTCACTACATTAATGATGAATAACTAGAGATACATCAGTAAACAAAGAGAGAAGGCCCCTATCTTCATGGAGCTTAAGATTTACTTGATAAAAAACCAGTAAATAAATTAAATATTTGAGTTTAGGATAATACTTTAGAAAAAATAAATATAGTGATATAAAATATATAATTGAATGATGGGGGTTAAGAGAGTGGTCAAGGAAAGTGTCTCTGTAGAGGTCGCATTTAAAGTGAGACCTAAAGAATAAGATGGTGACAAAATGCAAATAGTTGAGGAATAATGTTTTAGCTAGAAAGAGCAGCAAGGAGTATGTGTTATACATTTCCACTTAGTAGATAAAGAAACTGAGTAAAAGTGAATGGCTTATGATTTTTAAAGCTTCTTAAACCTTTAAATTTCCTCCATTGAGTTAGATTTTTTCACAAATCAAACCTGTCTTTAATTATTCTGGGGAAGAATTAAAAGGCGAGGATCTCCAGCTGATTCACTTTTTTAAGAGTCACATTACCATTTTTAATTCAAAAACCAGTTAAAAAAAAATTCAATGTACAATAGAGAGGTG
This sequence comes from Macroglossus sobrinus, assembly GCA_004027375.1. Lineage (NCBI taxonomy): Eukaryota > Metazoa > Chordata > Mammalia > Chiroptera > Pteropodidae > Macroglossus > Macroglossus sobrinus. The sequence continues at coordinate 235,605 of PVKZ01001964.1, forward strand.
AATTGAAGGAGGAAGCTAGAAACATCAGAAGAGTATGTAAGGCTGCACCGCTTGAAACATAGACCAGGGCAATGAAGGTTTGTTTCAAGTCAGTCATGCAGATAGCAAAAAGCATTCTAGTCATTTTTAGTAGAAAGAGATCTGATGCAAAAACATAGATGCTTACCAAATTTTTGGAGAGGCTACAGGTCCAAACTTCAGACCGAAACTCCAAAACATTGCTGAAATTTCTAAAGCAGCAGCCACTTGCCCCACGATCAAAAAAGTGGAGCATCAAGAGACTGGTTCTGATTCATGACTGCCAGAGATTAAGGATAAAGAAAAGAGAGGAAGACATGATGGAAGCAAGTACAATTATTAAAAGGCAACTTATGGATGTCTCATGATTATGAAAATGTTCCTTATTTTGACTGTATCAATGTCAATTTCCTAGTTGTGATACCATTGTTGTAGTTTTGCAAAATGTTATCCTTGGGGAAACCAAGTATTTAGCATCTCTCTGTATCATTTCTTACAATGAATATAAATCTGAAATTATCACAGAATAGAATGTTTAATTACAATAAAATCTTGCTGTCTTACATGAAAAAAGTGATACTATGGTGGGTAATACACCAGAGCTTAAAGTCATAGAAAGAAATAGATGAAATTTATAGAAATTTTGAAAATTACTCTTAGTGTACCACTATGTCAGATGAGTCAGCTACACTAGGGAGATACTTTTTTTTATTTTGAAAAATAAGATTCTGATACTCCCATCATTTCTCTTAAATTTTGTCCCTTAAGTTGTATTTCTTTGGACCATATTTGACTTTACCATGAGACACTTTAAAAGTGTATATATAACCAAACAATATCTGATTTTGTAAAACTTAAAAAGTGAGAAAGTTTTTAAATCCTTAAACTCCAAAATGTATTTTTCTGCTTTAAATCTGACTACGCAACCAAAAAAGATTGAAATACGTCAGCTAGCTTAAGGGTAAAGTCTTATTTTCTTTTAATCTTATGCGAAGTAGTTTTTACTTTAGTTCAGCATTTTGCTTCCATTCACTGTTTCATCATAATAAATTAAAGATAATTTCACCCACATCTTATTTCTAGTACTGTCAGGCTTTACTTAATAAGATACATTTTAACCAGAAGAGTTGAAAACCAACCATGCAAGGCAAATATTTAAAAATAAGAGAGTGCATAACATTGCAAACTCAATTTCTCATTCTTTTGATGAAAGCCCAACAAATCACACATATTGATTGTTGTTTTTATAGGATTTGTATTAGAACTGGGAATACCACAAGGCTGTGCTGCTTTTACACAGGTGGGATGCAACCAAAGTATTACAGAATGTTCCATTTTTTTTTAGTGATAATATTTATAAATATTACAAAAAATTTTACCAACTGAAAAACTCTGAAGAGTGAAAAAAATTTTTTAAATTATGTGTGTGCTTCTAAATGAAATCTTCGGGCATCCTCAATGAATCTAAATGAAGAATAACTTTAGGAAATTTTGATTTAATAAAATTAGAGATTTTGAAGTAGATATGTTTAATATTGAAATAAGTTCTACACGGTTCCTTTGTTTTTGATATAGCAATTTTTCTTGTAAGCGTATAGCAATTCATTTTAAGTTATAAAAGTATGTATTTTCTATTGTCTTACTCCAGAAAATTGAAACTCTTATTATAGCCTCAAGGAAATAAAATGTATATTTTCAAAATGAATTGCAAAGAATATTAGTATTTTAATGTAGAAATAATTTGAATGCAGAAATGAGCATTGAGGCTGCAAAAAAAATAAAGCTCACTTAAAATATCTTAACTAATTAAACTGAACAACACATCTATTATTTTAAAAATGAGATGGTTAAAGTAAGAAATATCTCTGTCATCTTATGAAGTGATAAGACCTTAAAGAAAATTCAACAGGTTGTAGGGTCAGAACTCGTCTTTTAAACGTATCAGCACTCCAGCTTGGAGAAAATCACTTCACATTTCTAAGCTCCAGTTTCTTCAGTTGTAAATTTGCAGTAGTTATTTCACTTAGTTACGAGAAAATAAAAATAAATTAACACATTAAAAACTCTTACCGTTGCCTGACATTGAGTAAGGGTACCAAAAATGTGCAGCATAAGTGTGTAAGTATAAGGGGAATATGGCTGGGTCTAGATTCAGGGATATCTGTTTGCCTTCTTGACTATCAGGTGGCATAGGGGTCAGCCATTTTATTTTAGATTTAGTTTTAGAATCACTTTTGTTGCTGGTTAACGAACAGGATCCCTCTGAGAAACCCACAGCAGGTTTAGAAATAGTGAAAGAAGCCAAGAGACATATGTTAAGGGAAAGGTGCAAAAATATTCAGTGAAATTCAACATCAAAATCCTAAGGGTATATTTTCCATTCCTTGAATTGAAGCTACATAGAGTAAAACCATAGCAATATAACACATGTACTAGTTATTGTTACAGATAATTTTGTCAATTTGCTGTCACCTGCTAGACTTTTTAGTATGAGATTAGTTCAGGGGGATCACTTTGAAAGTACAGAACAATTGTTCTTTTTATAACTGTTCTCCATGAATAGAGCTCCTTTAAATTCTAAAGCCTCTTCCTTCCTGCCAATCAGTGCCAACTCTAAGTTAGAACCACCTACACACAATTGCTAGCCAGCTATGCATAACACTTTGCCCATAGCCATCACAAAGATCAAGCCTCTGAACAAATGAGTGTGTGATTTACTTTAAGAGACAGCTATTGAAACTTGGATGTAAACCAAACCCCAAATATGTGAGTTATGGATTCTGCTTTATTTACCAAGAATGTATCGGCTTGATCTGATCTTTTTCCAAAGGGATTCTGGGGTGAAACTTAGAGGCAGTAAAATGTTTCTCTACTAAATTGAACAAATGGATTTGATACCGAAGGAGAAATATAAGTTTAATCCTTTCCCAAATAAGAAGGCACAAGTTCAGAGAATATGATTCCCTAGTCATTTTCACTGTGTTGTTTTAAACTAGAGGGTGACCTAGAGACTCATTTTAGCTGCTACTTTCCCAAGAAAATTTTGGAGTTATTGCAAAAAAAAAAAAAAAATATTTGAACTACTGTCACTATCTGTGGAGTAAATAACTCATTAATTCTCATTCTAACGTGTAATTTGTTGAACTCCACATATTTCGATATGTGAAAATACAAAGAAGCTACACATACATGTAACATGGTGAATAACAATTACCAAAAAAAAAAAAAGACTAGACTTACTTCTGAAGTATTTTTCACTTTTTTCCACTTGACAAAGTTTATCTCAACCATAGAATATTTAATGTTGAGAAGTGAGCTGCTGAATTATGTGTATTAATGGAAGGGAAAAGTTTGAGATTGGCTGGAAGCAAAAATAGTTTTGAGCATTAAAAAAGTTTTTGTTTGAAGAAAAGTGAAAAAGATGAAACTGGAAAAAAAGCTGGAACGAGCCAATAAAGTGCTAGTTGGAAGCCATTTGAGATTTAGGGTTTGGCAAAAACTTAAGCAATGACAGCTACAAATAAAAGCACAACTAAAATGTATATGCAAATATACATTTATATTTATGTATATAAATATGTATATGCAAAATAAGGAATACACATATTTTAATAAAACTGCTTAGAGTTAGATGTTTAACATTTTAATATTGATATTATGTTTCCAGTAAACAAAATCAATAAATGAAATAGATATTTAAAAATTAATAATTCTTTTTAAATAAAATTATGTTTATGATAAAAATCTGTTATTTTATCATTGAAATATATTGATATGTAAAAATTAGTACTAGAAATACATTTTTGAATGCTTTATAATAGTTTTATTATTGAATAAACCAATATACAAATATTGTTTTCAGAGTCTATAAAAAGAAACTTACTAATTTTCATACTAAAAAATATTTTTATTGAAAAATAGATGTCCATCACTGCCATAATTTTACTGAAGATGGAGTTATGTCTCTTTGAAAAATATTTTGGAAGCTTCTCAACTGAGATCTGAAAATTCTACTCCTTTAAGATGAGAGAAACACAGCTTTAAGATAGGCTGCTACATTCTTGCAGTTCTTATTTATTTTCTTGGATAAAATTTTACTCTATCCTTAGTAATATTTGTTTCACACAGACTTACAATTTATTGATAGCACAGATTCTGCTCCATCAAGTGTTGTTAGAAGTATGTTAGATCTTGATTAAATAAAATAAAAGAAGGGTTAATTTACAAATAAAGATTAACAAAAATTGTGAACCTTGGGATGAAGCATAACTAAATGTTTCTCAGGGAATCTAAATGTAAATGTAATACTACTATCAGTTGTTAATCACCAATGTACATTAAACTACTGGGAGATTGTTTGTAGACATAAAACATGAAATTTTAACAAGTCCAAATTAGTAATAGCAAAATGAGCAATAATTTGCAATCTCATTAAACACAGGGTTTTTTTTTTTTTCCTGAAAGAGTCAGAGATATAAACTACTAAGTATACACTGAATAATCTTAAGGATTTTATTATTTCATAAATTTGTTTCTTGGAAAATGCCAGATAAATGCAAATATATAAACAAAGTAAAATTATATCTAATAGTTCATAACAAGGCATTATTTAAAGAAATGTGTTGAAATCCTTTCAAAGATTTTCAACCAATCCCAATATTGACATAAATTTGGCATATTCATATTTTCTAGTATTTCTTTTGTTGGTGGTGGTGCTGATGTTATTTTTAATGGTCTTTACTTGAAGTCTGGAATTAGAAAGATATGAACTATTATTATTTATAATAAATAAAATAGTTGATGGGTGAAACAAGCGTTGGTAATAATGCTTCACTTTCAGAGTAGGGTGTAATGATATGTTAAAATGCCTTTTAATTTCAAGTATAAACAGTCAAAGGAGATGTGTTTTTTTTGTAATTAGATTGGCATGTCTGAAGTACATGATGTTATTTTGGTGTTTCTTGATCAAAGCCTCTAAAGTCACTGAAGAGGTAATGATGTGACACTTACTTCCAATAGACCTGAGTGAACTCTAAATATCTCAAATGACATCACTCTTCTGCCTCACAGCATCATCAAGTCACCAATTACACACTTATTAAATTTAGAACATGGTTTATTGGATTCTTAGGACAAATTCATAGTTTTCTAAATTATATTAGAAAAAAATGGAAAAATAATGTAATTGCAAAAACATGCTTACAAATTCCATCTTTACACATAAACTAATATTTTGAAGGTTCAAATAAACTAAGAAAATTGTTTTGCTTTTGTAATTATTGAAAAGGTAAAAATGTTATTCTTTTTGCAAGATAAATATTAATTGTAAAAGACATTAAACTTTAGTAGTATTAATACCTGTTCTCACATATTTTTTCTCTTAGAAATAGGGCACACAGATCTAGAAATGAGGATTTCATTGTAATGTAAGAAATAATATATTACACCTATGTGCTTTCTAATTTAATACTCTGATATACAAGAGGTGAATTAAGTAAACAAAGCTGAGGGACAACCAGGAAGGGAATTCCACACAAATCTAATGCTATCTTTCAGTAGTCATTTAATACACACACACACACACACACACACACACACACACACACACACACAGAGTCAAAAAATAATCCTAACCTGTGGAAGTAGAAGGAATCAATGATGCAATGAAATAGTATTGACCTTAAATCTAAAATCCCTGAGTTGTTTCAGTAACTAACCAGTACTATGACCATGGTCATAGTCACTTCTCTGAGCATTGAATTTCTCAAATGGGAAGTGAGGGATTGGATTGTAGGATTTCCTGCATTTTCCTGGCTATGTAAAGTCAATCTTGTTAACAATGACTAGAAATATATGTCAAACATGCTACTGGAAATGATAAGACAAACACTACTAGGGAGACCTCTTCTTGAGTTTTAAGACAATATATTTTTCACAACTGTATGAAAGCTTTGAAAACAATGATCTGCTGTAAAAGGCAAGAACTTAGCTCGGCAAGTGTTTTCTAAGTGACCGAAGAAGTAATTTTTACTTACAGACTTTATCAGTTTCAATGGACTTAACATGTTACAAATTTGACTTTTTTTATGATTAAACTTTAGAATACCCTCTCAGAGTCTCGACTCATGATATTAGTATAACTAGACAGTGGGTGTATTATGATGGCAATGAAAAATATATATTATATTCTAGAGGACAATGGAGGGAGACTTGTGAAAATCAATTTTAGAGTGACTTAAAAGTATTTGAAGTTTTGTTTGCAGTATTTCTGCAAAGATAGTGACTTTATTCCAAAAGCCTATGTCTTATTGAACTCTTCTACTTCTAAACAAAATATTAGCTTTTGCTAACATCCTTTAAGAAATGTACTACTGTATGTATCCCACAAAACTAATCATACACTATAAGGATCCTATCATTATTATCTCTTTTAATCTTAACTTTTTTTTTTAACCCAAATACAGTAACACTGGGATTTGAAGCTTCAATTTATGGATTTCAGGAAGATATAATTCAGTCTCTAGTATCATGCTTTCTTCTTTAGACACATGTTATCGCTGGCTTGATATATGAGCATATTGTAGTCATTACTACCACTTGGAAAACCAGGTTGCTCAATCCCACCTGACACTCTCAGAACCATCTGCCTTAGGAGAAGGGGGAATATATTTATCTATTGACTCTAGTCCTTTATTGTCAGGAGTTTTGCTGTAGTATGTTAACTCTCTTACATGTTCATATTGAAATGCCCGAGACAGAAAGTCAGAAATCCCCAGTGAGATGCTGTCAGGTTGTGCTTGTGCAAAACCAGTCAGAGCTTATGTGGAAAAAATTAGCACAGTAGTGGCTAAAATAGGAAATGTCTCTGAATTGGTGACAAAAAATGCGATTCAGGCTGTTGCAGATTAAAAATGGTCAGAGATTCTTTAACACTCCTCTCAGTGAGAGAAAGGGATCCATATCTCCTCTCCTTGTATCTAGAGAGCTCCCTAAGAGCATGTGAGAGAAGGGAAGCTATGCCAGTTCATGCTTTAAAGAATTGACATCTTCCAGTAGCTTCTGTCTATTGGAATACCAGCCCTTAGAAACTGTCATGCTTGAGAAGTCCATGTGATGTTCTGAAACCACATGTAAACAATCCAGTTCACAGCTAAACTCTCAAAGCTTACTCAACTGCCATCTTGGACATCCAGCCCAACTGCAGCTGTCATCTTATATCAACCACAGAAGAGAATCCAATGGAGAATGCCCATCTGAGTCCACTCAACCCACCAGTTGTGAGAGAGAGAAAAAAAATTATTGCTTTAAGGCACAACAATAAAAGCATAAAATTGGTGTGGTATTAATAATTCTACATAACATTTAATATGTGAAAATTTATTGATAATTAAAATGTCTGATTTTACTTATAATTAAGATTTTTATTTTACTGTTGTTGCAGCATGTTTTGAGAGAAATGTCAGTGTATTCTGAGTTCTGGATGACAGAGATTCTTTCTTTCCTTTATTTGTGCATCCTCATTACACCTCACCAATATTGGCACATATTAGACATTTAAGATTCTTTACTGAAAAATGGTAAAACTGAAAGTGTGGAAGACCACTGAGTAGAATGGACATGGAAAATTGCCAACCATGACTATTCAAACTTCATTTATAATAAACTGGTAAAACAAAAATTTTCTCCTAAATTTTGCTATGATTTGAACTGTTCTTTGTAACTCCCTGATCTTAATCAGTAATTAAAAATTTACTCTGAATTACAGACTGTTCAGGAAAACTATTTAATTAGCCCACATTTCTCTAGACATAACTAAATTAGGGGGTGTTCTCATTGCAAACCAGTTTTATTCAAACTACCAATAATATGACCATTGTTTTACTAGTGGCTTTGACAATAAGATGCATTATACGAATATTTTCTATTTTATTATGCGACCCATTATAATTGCTTTGAGCTACATTGAAATAAAATGAGTAAGAAACTAGGATGTGGTCTGTAAAACGACCTAAGGCACTGAGTAAAATAGACTTGTTAATTATTGTTGCTCTCTAAATTGAGTAAGAAAATATCTCTGAGATTTTTACCATTTTCCTGAATAAGCTTCTGATTGCTGGAGTTTTATACATAGAAACAATCTTCTGTTTTTTTAAATATTTGTATTTGATTATTACTAAATTAACCATATTTTTATTTTGTATTTTAAGATTACATACAAAAGAATAATCATAATACTTACAGGTATCATTACTGTGTAATGATTTATTCTATAGAATAAAACAAGTGCACTGTTTACACTAAAGTGGTCCATAAAATTATTTCTATTTTAGAAATTAAAGGAATGGGGATATAGCATTTTAATTTTAAAATAAAGTTTAAAAGCTATATTTTAGGTTGTGCAATACTCTGATATCGATTCTTTAGTGTTTATAGCAGCTTATACTGTTGATTTCATGATGAAGTCTCCTTCACCAATATTCACACTAATAACCATTTTCCTACTTACTAAGATTTTTCTATTTACTAATCATTTTCTAATTTGCTATTTATTTCTACTTATCATTTTCTATTTACTGGGCACTTCTGCACAGTAGAATCCAGTTTAGATCCCATGCTCTGCAGGCAAGGGCCACGTGTAAGTGTACTTCTTTAGTTTTCTCTGTTTCTGATCCTGTAGAAGTAGACTGACCCAAAGAGACCTTGACCTACTTTCAGAACTAGGGGCCCTTTTTTAGTGGTCTTCCCCTCCCCAGAACTTGTCAGAGCCTCAGAAATTATGACTTCCAAGAGCGTTTATGCCCCCTGAAACTAACTCTAGTTAGATGGCTGATGTCTGTTTTTAGAGAAAGGTATTCTAGTGCTGTCCTAGAGCTTAATACTTTTAGAAAAAAATCTATAAATATAAAATAAAATTATAAAATAGTTGGTATTGTATAATTGTTGAATTTTACATGTCATGCTGCCTAATAATATTTTGCTCTTATTTTGTAGTTAGACTGGAAGTCTTATTTTTTCCCAGAAATATTTTGCTGCAGCATTTTTATTATTGGAAAAAAGAAATTAAATGATAATAGTTATTAAGAAAAGAAACTTTGTAGATAAAAATCTATGCATATCTGAGAAATATAATCATACTGAGCATACTATTGGCTTTTCCTTAAAGATTAAATGTTATACATGTTTGAGAAAATATCTTTGCTCATTATAATACCTGGTACATCATGTTATAATTAAAATTGTGTCACTTTTTCCATTATAAATCACTATTTTAAAGACTCATAAAACAGCTGTAAAATGAGCTCCAGGCTCTACATGGCATGTGAAATATTAGCCCAAGAGAATTTATGTTTATTTTATTTTATTTTATTTTATTTTATTTTTTTACAAAACCGTCTTTCAGGTCTTTTGAAAAAGAAGCAAAAATTCAAGTAGATTTTTTTTCAGGTGCCTTTTTTCACTTCATAAATCGAAACCAGTCTTACTTGTTAAAAACCAAGTCTTACAAGTGCTTGGTGAATTAAGAGAGGTAATCATTTGGAGTGCTTCAAATAGCTCTTTAAAAGTTCCTTAAATAGTTTAAACATTACATGTGATCACTATCTTAAGAGTTTTATAAGCCACCTACTAGGAAACCTTTTGCTTCTTCCTTTCCAGATGGCATTAAATACTTTAATAATGCCAAAGTATAGTGTAAGGCACTTTGCGATTCGAGGTGTGATTCACTATTTCAAAACTTCAGATTCCAGAAGACAGCTCCCTATGGTGAGTCATGCCAGCCTATTGGTGGGAGTCTTTCTCACCTATGCCCACCAGGCGTGCACAGTCAGTCTGGCTGATTTACACTTGCTAAATCCACCCAGTAAACTCCAACCAATTGCACATTTAGAGTGAAGACTTTACAGCATCCTGACATTATAAAGAAAATACTTTGCCACTGATGGGCATAGCTCACATGTCAATTAAGAGCCTGTTTGGCCCAGCCAGACCCAACTGCAGAAGCAAATGAAAAGTGAGCATGTAAAAATCACACTTTAAGTAGAGCCAAAAGCTAAGGCATTTTATGAGTCAACTTAGTTCTCAATGACATTGGAATTCGTTTTCTTTCAAGTGAAGGTCTAATTTAGGATGAGAAAACTGATTTTTTCAGTGGATTCTTTTCTGTATGGATATCCTTTGAATCTGAAGAGAGAATGTGAAAAGTTGGCTGAATTCAGGCCATTATCAGTGTTCATTAATAGAATTCCATTTGCTAAAGAAATCATATTGTTTGTGCCCAAGAAATACCTCAATTTATTGTGTTCTTCCCAAGGTTCTATGCTAGGTACTTTTAGTCATACTATCTCATTGAATCCTCAAAACAACCCATGGTTACTTTAAATTTTGCCTCAAATATAGAAGTGAGAAAATTGAATAGCAAAGAAGTCAAATAACTTCCAAATTATGCAGAGCTAATATCAACATTTCTAAATTATGGAAAACATCTTTGAGCCTGACCTCAAATTAAAAACAAAACAAAACAAAACAAAAAGACTCCCACTATATTATAGGAATTCTATCTTTGTAGAGAGCTGCCCAAACACTATTCTCCCAGTTGAACTGTTGGAGATTAATTAATCTGGTTATTTATTTTTGCTGCAAAAAATAGAAATATCAAAACAAAGTAGAGCATTTTCAACTTTGTTTCTCTATTGGTCAATAATCCTATTATCTCTGTAACCCAGGGTTATGACATGGTAGGTTAACTTATCTGAATCCATTTGTTCAGATATAGTTTTTGAGTATTATTGGGAAGATAATGCTGGTTGCCAAAGACTTTTGAGACCAAGACAGTTAGATATTTTTACAACTTTACTCCAATACCTGTTCTGTGAGTTCTGATAAATTATAGTTTTTCCATCAGTCTGTGGGCTCCAACCACTTCCTCACACTAAATGTTCACTAGAGGTGATATTTTATTACCCTATTCTCTGCATCAAACATCCAGAAATCCTCCTAAATCAATTTTGGAGGAACAAGAACTTAGAGCTATAACCCTAATGTTGAAGCTACAAGTCTCACTAGAGTTTGATACCCTGTTCAAATAAGAATAGTGTTTTAAAATATTTTAATAAAAACCCATAGCTGAATACTTTTCTAAACCATTGATAAAAATACTTTTTTAAATATTCCAAGCACTAATCTGTAAAGCATGAAGTATTAAAGGGGTGTAAGAGCTGAGACTTCATTGGCGTGGGATTTCAGATATATCACAAATCAACCATCCTTGGATTGGAAATGTCCAATTTAGACCACTGATTGTTCTAGCATTGAAATTTAAATTAATGAGCACAGAAGACAGTCAATGTGTCTATACCAAATCATTTTAAAATAAAGGTATCGTATTCAATTAGTGTTTGAGGTAGAATCACATATTAATCAGCTTCGGAATTTAGTCAGTTAGTTTTGAATATAACCCTTGCTTTTACTAGTTGGAACTATACAAACTTGGGAGAGTCACTTAGAATTCCAGAACTTCCTGTTCTTCATTTATATTTATTCTTTTCATTTTTTTTCTGCTTTAAATGTGACAATTATTGTGCTTGTTACTTGGAATAGATTTTAAAATATCAGAAAGAATCTCTTCCCTAATGGAGCTACAGTTTATTGGAATGACTAGATCTTGATATGCATATATAAAATTTATACACACACACACACACACACACACACACACACACACATAATTACAACTGTGATAAGTGACATGTAGGTAAAAAAATTAATGGCACAAAATTGAGGATGCTGACATACCCTAATGTATCAAAAAAGATTTCTTGGGAAAGTGATATTTGATCCAAAATGTAATGGTTTAATATAAATTAACTGTAAACAAGTTGAAGTAGAGAAGGTCAGTATAGTATAAATTCAGAGATAAAGGCAAAGTATGTGCTAATTTAAGGCTAGAGACTTGAGCAGGAAATCTGAACATGTATTTAGTGTTTTATTAGAAATTTCAACTTTTATCCTGAAGGCCAAGAAGAGCCAGAAAAGGAGTTTGCAAGAATTGTCACATGATAAGATTTTTCTCTTAAAAACATTACTTGGATTATATGGAGTGATAATACTGCAAGATTGCCAAACAAGATAATTGGAGGCCATCCAAGAGGAGGTAACCCAGGCAAAAGATGGGTGTGGATGAATTTGTCAAAGGAGATTTGTTCTACCCCTCTATCTACTATAGTGATTCTTTAAAAAGTTTTCTATATTAGTCATATAATTGGAAATGATTAAGTAGTAGTGTGTCCTTTATAAGAACTCATTGGAACGTTAAAAAAGGCAAAAAAAAATCTACTTGTTGTTTAGATATATTTGATTATAGCACACACACACAAATTCTGCAGAAAATTTTTTTAGTAAAAACAAACTGTGGCTCAATTACATTGGCTCAGTAGTAACAGAATAATAAATACAAGATTAAGTTTATATACCTAGAAGGACACAGTGTCCATCTACATACCTTCTGTTTTATTAAACACTAAGTGCTCAGCCCAGCATTCTTCCCAGTAAGAGAAAGTTTGGCTCTTAATTATTTACTGTGTAATTATAAGAATTTATTCTAAAATGTCAGAAACTTTATCATGTTTTAAATTTTAAAAAGTATATCTTCAATGGCTTTAATATATTTATCTAATTTCATCTCCTACCAAAAAATGCAGATACAAGAAAAATGGGTGGAAAAACTTCATTCCAAGTGTTACTGCTTTATAAGCACTTGGAACAGTTTGCTCTACTTACACTGTCTTTATCATTGAACAAAAACAAATGTGTCAGTCGTGTCCATTTCAACACACTGTAAATCTATGATGTCTATACAATGCCACATGGGAATACAAGAAGCTCAGCTGTCAGAATCTCACCACCAGATGAGCCTGACTTACAGAAAATATAAAATCAATCTTGGGAAGCACAACACCCTCAATCTGTATCTGGCATGATAAAGTGTTTTCAATTGGGAAGGAATAACATATGGTTCTTGCAATCTTTGAGGGTGATGTCACCGTGTATACTTGTTGCCAGCATCTCTGATGTTATAAACTTGGGGGTCAAATGATTGTACTAGGGAAGTAAAGAAAACACATATGCTATGTTAACCAAAGCAAGTGAAACACAGGTCTAGATCATCATAGGTGCAAGTTGAAATGCTTCTCTAGAAAAGAATTTGAAATTGAATAACATAAACATCTAAATTTAGAGACTGCAGGTCTAAGACATTGAGAACCTATCAGGCACAAAAAAGAACAGACATAACAAAAGAAAGCAACAAATTATCATATTCAGTGAACTTCATCTGCAGCTGAATATAGAAACATCTGATGTTTTTCCTTTCTTAGTGGGAAGACAGATTGCATTACTGACAGTGTCAGTCACCCTTAAAAGGAGGAGCAGACTCAGTTAATTCTGTCTTCATACTACACAGTAAGAACACATGGATTCAAACCTACAAATAATGAAAACTGTACTTTGTTTTTGCAAGAGTATATAACATTTAGATAATCAAAGCTAATTAAGTGGAGACTAATGTTATTCCAACTCTGCTATACCTTGATAAACAATATTTTGGTTTATTTTTTTCACTCCATTTTCAAGTGGTCCTTGTACTTTTAAATTCTGATAATCACTTAAAAATATTAAAGAAGGAATAGAATGGGTTAGATTAATCACTTAGTGCTTAGACTTCTTGGCTGCCTGGAAATGTACTTAGAATAGGTATTTTTCCGAAAAGCCAGTCTCAGATAAGCACTCAGATTCTATTGGTACTGTATATATATATATATATATATATATATATATATATATATATATATATATATACACACACACACATACATACATACATACATATATATATATAAATGAGAAAGACAGAGAACTCTTTTAATTTTTCTGTCCATTGCTCAAAGACAGAACAGATTCAGGCTTGGTAACCCAGCAGGCAATGTAATGTGGTAGTTGAAGCACCATTAAGTTGAAATCCCAGATTTGTTTTTAACTGAATGTTTCACCTTGGGCATATTATTAAGCCCCCGATAATCAGAATGGGGGGAATTGCAGTTCTTACCTCATAGGGGTACATTAAAGTTAAATGAACCAGTGCTAATAAGATTCAGAATGGTGTCTGGCTCATAGTGAGCACAGTAAAGTTGCTTATTTCAGTTTTAAAAATTTAGAGCATTTCTCATGAGAGATCTATTATATATTGTGATGATTAATTTTATGTGTCAATTTTGCTAGGCTACAGTGATTTTTTTAAAAATAAAATGCCAGTGTAGATGTTTTTGTGAAGATAATTTTCGATGTGGTTAATATTTAAATTAATAGACTTTGAATAAATTAAATTACCCTGCATTATGTAGTGGACTTCATCCAAACAATTTAATGCCTTAGAAGCACAGGCTGAGGTCCCTGGGGAGTGCTACATGGAACTCCTGCCGGATTTCCCAGGAAACATTTTACTCCCTCACATTATTCATATCTAAGCTCAACTATAACTTTACAAAGAGACCTTGTTTGGCCACTTTATTCAAAGCAGAACCTTTCCCATTTTTCTATTCTACATTTACATAGTTTTCCTCTGTATCACTGATCATAACCTGACATATACATGCATTTTGTTGCGTAGGGTTTATCTTTTCTAACTGGAATGCAAGCTTCATAAGAGCAGAGTGTGTCTGTTTTGTTCGTAACTGGATCACCAGTGCTTACAGCAGTGCTTACAGAGAACAAAAGAGATATACGTAGAATGAACAGTTGAACTACTTAATACTGGCCAACAGAACTTTTTGGAAAATCTGAAAAGGGGTTTGCATAACAAAAAGTCAACATGCAAGGGGTCTATTTCCTTCCTACTTGTAGATGATGGTTTCTGATGACTTGATCACCTGGAAACTCTTCAGCCTCCTTGAAACGATAAGCAGGGACATCACTGATGATACTCTGAGAATGGGAGCATACAAAGCTCCAAAAGGCCTGGACACTTGTTAACATTGTTGTACAGTTAACAACCCCTAATTTCTTGACTAGTAGGCAAATAAAGTGTTTACACCACTCTTATTTCAGTATGTTGTTACTTGTAGCTCATATCATCTTGGTCATGACTAAGGCAAATTGGATGCTAACGTCAGAGAGAATGGGATTAGAAATAAGCTCAGTGGAGTCAAATAGAGAATACCTCTATTTGGAAAAATTAGAAAGAGAAGAGGTTGCTAAAATTCTGTCAATGGGAAGTAGAAGAATGTGAATGAAGGCAGGGAAGTTCAGCCTGGTAAAATTAAATTAGATAGAATCTGGATCTGTCTCTCACTAGGTTTGTGATTGACTAAATTTCTTGACCTGTATGGGTCTCAGGTTCCTCCTGAGAACAACACAGTACCTGCCTCAGAGCGCTGCTGGGGAGATTTAATGGAGTGATAATACTTGCTGCATAGTTTCTCCTTGTGCTAATTGTGGTTTAGGACCTTAAGTGCCAAGATGGTGGTGGAGGGGTGGGGACATGCGCTGAATTTGCTGGGCAAGGAAAAGTCACCCTTTTTTAACAAAGAGAATTTATATAAAAGCAGCGTAAGAACTAGAGCAATCAGACTTCTCCTTCCCCTTCAAAAGAAACTAAGTAGGAATATATTTAAAAACACATTGTCTAATAAAGATATTTGAAATCATGAGGTGGCCTTTTTACTTTGAGCATAGACAATTCTCAAAAGAAAAGAGATTTGGGAAGAAAGGATGAGAAGGCTCTTCCTTTTACAGCCAAAGTTAATAATTCCTCATGTATGATGTGACACCAAAAGTGCCAGAATCTGATAAGGAAAATTATTTTAATAACTATATCTTATCATGTTTATAAATTTAGTTTGTGTGTCTCAGTGCAACACATCTATAATCATATTTATAGTAAAAATTAATTATTCTTACAATTTTGAATATGAAACTAAATACATCTGGTGTAAATGATCAAGAGCATTTTATAGCTATTAATCCTCTGTACTCTCTTACCTCACCTAGTGTTTATATTAGTGACAGTTAATGGAACAACTCTGCTCAATCTCTTCCTAAAAATCTTTTGCTGGCTGAACACTTTTAGTCTTTCTCAAAATTGCATAGAGTGATTTTTCTGGATCAAATAATTAGAAAACCATTGGTTCAATTACATTTCTGAATTTGGAAAAGTTAAGGTTCATATGTGAAGATATTTAGTTGCCTCATTGCATGCAAAAACATCCAACTCCAAGAAAATCATCTGCCTTTTGGTACTTATTTTTATAAAAATAAAATTGAGTGCAATGCTTCGCTATCTTGAGCTTGCTATATAACGGTCTTTGGTAAACTAGGAAGCAAGAAGTTGTGAATTTCCTTAGATGTTTATGTATAATCCTTTAAATTATTTTCAGCAATACATGTATTTAATGATAAAATAAGACTATAGAGTCTAAACTTTTCTGCTTTCCATACAGTATAAGTTTGATTTCACCAAATATGTATTTATTTATCTTTTCTATGGACTGGAGAATTTTAGAAGTTGATGGAATCCAGCATGTTTTTTGTTGCTGCTGTTCTAATTAAATATGTATAGTTTACCTAGTAAAGGGTAATTTCAGAATACTTCAGGGGAAATGCCAGTATATTTTATAAACACAAAGAACAATCATAATACCTGATAAGATAAAGCCATTTCTTTCAATTTGTAAATAGCTGGCAGATGGAGCCAGTATTACAAGCCACTTTCACAGAGCACTGTTGTTACTGGCAGATCACCATTTAATCACTAACTGTAGAGAAGTAACTGAGGCTGAAATAGAGCTAAATGCCCCATGGTATCTACATTCACTTGGAATGATGTAAACCTATTCATTAAGGAATTTAGCAGTCATTACAAAGCAGGTCAAGTTCACATAGGATAAAAGTTCAAGATGATTTGCCATATATTTCTTTTACTAAAGAAAAAGAGATCAGAAAAAAAGATTATTTATTTAATCATGCTCTTAGAAATGTCTTTACTAAAAAGATTTTAAAATTCTAAATAATAGTTACCAAAATCTCTCTTTGCTTTTTGTAACTCTGCCTCTGTGCTCGGTTCCTTGCCCTCTCACCCCATCAATCTTCTGCTCAGGTGAATTCGTAGCAGAGATAAGATGGATGTTTATTCTCAAAGAGAAGCACTCCTCTAAAGAGCCTATAAGATCCTTTAGAGGAATATCTTTCTTAAACTTAAACTTAGATTCATCCAGTCCCTTATTTGCCAATTTACATGCATATCACTTGTAAGAATTAATTGGTTTAGTAAATCTCTGAAACTAATGGAAGAACAGTAGTGTGTTTTGTCTCTCAGGTGTTTTAAAGTATAAAAATATCAAGAATTAGATTCTAAAGTCATTGTCTACTATCATATTCTTTATAATTTTTCTGCCTGATTATTTTGGACATAATATTACAATTCACGTGTCTAATTTTTATTCTCTATTTTTGACATTCTTTCTCCATTCTATAACTCTAACTTCTCAAAAGATTTTTAATAAATGAAAAGATTTCCATTTATCTTCAATCCCATTGAGTTTACTATGGCTTATTATTATCTTCTTCGCTCCTGTTTTTATCTATTATCTGTCATTTTCCTCTAGAGCTTTCTGTACCGCCATTTAAAGCCATTAGACAGTTATTAATTCAGCAGAATAAAGTCTGGGCAGCATAAAAAATAAAATAGAAACAAAATAAACAGAATACACAGGGCATGATGAAGTGTGTTTATGTGTGTGCACCTATGTGTGTGTGTAATTGGTGTCTACAGTGTGGTATTTGTATGTGTACTGTCAAGATGTAAAATGAATTTATTAGAGTGGATTCTTGTCTAAATGATGTGAAAGTCGCTATTCTAGTAAAAATTACATTATTAAATGGCCTAGTTTTATGTTTCTATTTTCAAATGGGAAAGTTTTTAAAAATAATTTAGCTACTCCCATTACAGAAATTATGCTTATATTTATTTCTTTTTATTAAATAATTTACATATGACTTATCTATGGTTCTGTCTGTGTTATCTGAAAACTGATATGGGTAGGTGTGAACATCAATCTTCTCACTATGATATTTCCTCAATATCTCCCTGATTTTTTTTGCTACCATCCTGTTTTTCCAATTTAAGAATATTTAATTCCTTATCATATAACATTTAATTTGCTGTATTTCCTCTTCTAGTAAAACCTATAGTATCCCAAATATATTCCCATCATGCCTGAATGATTTCTGTTCTTTCTTTCTGTGCTATAAAACCTGTGTGTTCTGTGTGTTTTTAAGCATAGAAAGGATATGCCGTGTACTGGTTAGGAACACACAAACTGCATAAATCAAACTATCTTTAAAACCTTTCCTTACTACTTGCTGCTATGATTTTTCTATTTATTCTTGCTCCCTCTCCATTATATCTTTAATAGATATATTCCTGATAAATCTCTTTGTACTTCTAATTTCATTTTGGGATCTGTTCCTGGAAAAAAAAAAAACACCTGATATTAACACTATTAGAAGAAAAAGTGATTAGACAAGTACTTACAAGTTGCAAGATATAGTATTTTGCAATGGGATCACTCCTCTTCCAGTTTGAAAGGAGGACTCAATCTTGTGTTATATGAGGGAAAAAGGGCAAAAGAAGTCTCTGGAAGAAGACTGCTTAATTCTGTAAAATTTGCTAAAATAATACCTTGGGAAAATGTCCCCAGGAACAGCAAACCCCCTTGCTGATGCAATAATTCAGACATTTCAAAGATATGGAAGGAACAAGTTGCACTGAAATCCTGCAAAGGAATCATGAGGAACTGAGTACAATTAAACTTTTAAAGATAAATCGTGACCTTCAGAGGGTAATTTTGTTGGTATACAAAGAGGCCCATCTCCTACAGTGGGAAAAATAATATAGCTGAGGGTCAAGGCCCATGAAGAGAGTTCCAGAGTTCCAGAAAGTATTGATCACCTAGGCAAGATAGATCTCTTACACTGAGGACAGAGAGCAGGTTGGGAAAAATCTAAGACCCTGTAATACATAATGGGGAAATCTGGAAGACATCCCCATGGATTGTGGCTCTGAAGACTTCCAAGAACTCTCAGTTCTTTCAGAGGTCATCTTCACCCTCAAACCCTAAGTCTATATCTTTAACTCTTATATCTACTCTTCAGCCCTTAAGTCAAAACTTTCCAAATTCAGCACTAATGAATAATTAACTAGAAATTTTTGTGTTAATTGAAGGAAAATATTTTTTTAAAAGAGAGAGTGAATATATTTGTCCAGAGGCGTGGAATGGGAAATGGTGAGTTGAGAATAAGGAGACACATCAAAAAATATCTACTGTATTATTTAAAAGAGTACTGCTGAGGTGATAGAAACAGACTCGTCACAGTGAGAAATAATTTACGCTTTAGGTTATAATAATTCCAGCAGGAGCACAAGCACAGAGAGAAAGTAAAGGAGACTGTTTTGAAAGGCTGCAACTCTTGAGTTTGGCCTTAAAAACTGCATACAATTTCAATTGTCTACAAATAGAAAAATAAAAAGTAAATCTCAAGAAAATGAATAAGCAAAGGTGAGAACTCAACATACATTTAAGGAAAGATTTAATCGTCTATGATGACAAATACTACACAGAAAGAAGGAAAGTTAAAAATACAATCTGAGAATACATTGGCCTACAAAACAGCAGGTCGCGAGGTATAAGGATAGAGCCCTTTGTCATTTGCAGTTATTTTGTAATTATGTATATAATGTCAAATGTGACCAAGAAAAACAGTAACCTTTCTCAGTTTTTCCTCTCAATCAGTACTCACTGAAAAAGTACTGTGCATGCCTCAGTCCTTATCATATCCTATAGGAAAAATATATACCTTCTTAATGATATAACGAGAAAAAACTTTAAATTGCTGGTGTTCAAATTAGGTACAAAGGCGTGTCCCTTGTTAGCCAGAGGTGAGGACATCTGGTTTAGTTTAGAGAATGATGACACTGAGATGGTAATTGGCGTCTGGTGTTTTGGCCTTGCTGCATGTGTGTTTAGTATCTTTACTTGATGAATTATGACATGTGAAGTACA
Organism: Macroglossus sobrinus; assembly: GCA_004027375.1. Lineage (NCBI taxonomy): Eukaryota > Metazoa > Chordata > Mammalia > Chiroptera > Pteropodidae > Macroglossus > Macroglossus sobrinus. The sequence continues at coordinate 255,731 of PVKZ01001964.1, forward strand.
TCTATGATTATATAACAACCAAATCATTGGGTGTCCTTTTTAGTTTCCATTGTTAATCGGCTGACTTTAGCTTCAACATTTATTATAGCATAATCTCTGCACAGTCTCCTGAAGCTGTATTTACATGGTTCGTTGACATAAAGGAGTGGTAAAGTACAAGAGTGTGATTAAATGGCCTTGTGAACTGTTTCTCACTGTATTATTCTAGCCTTGTCAAAAAAATGTGGAGTTTTCCTTCTTTTTTTAAAAAAAGCAAAACAAAACCAGATGTTTTATTTATTGAGGATCTTTCTATCTAGCCATGCTAGGAAGCCAATTTTGTGAAAGGCAAATAAACAAATATTCTGGAGCATATTATGGAAATGGAAGGTTACATAAAATTATCTTTATTTTCAAGGCACCAAGTAAGCAGTTTTTTTTTAAAAGGAAAGCCCATGAAAGTTTGGATGCATTATATTTATGCTTTAGATATAGTGTATTTCAAGCTGGTTCAATTAAATATTTGAGGAATAAGGAATTTCACAACTATATAACTTTTTCTAGACTATAAAAATGTAGAAACACTCTCACCAAAACAAATATTATACACAAACACTAAAACATTATATATATATATATATATATATATATATATATATATATATATATACACACACACACTTAAAAATTCACCATAATCCATTTGATTTGAATCTAGAAATTCAAGGATGGTTTTGTAGACAAGGATGCTTGTATACCTATAAGGAAGGCATATGTCTACCTAACATCCAGTTCTCTCTTCTTGCTTCCTTACAAAAATTGTATTTATTCAATATTTTATTGTTTAAATTTCCCTTTCATATTTTCCTTTGCAAGAATGCTAGTTGTGACCAATGAGATATTATCAAATCTGCCTGAGTGTTTGAGTAACTTTTTCTCTCCCAATAAAAGGGAACAGAGGTTTCAGAAACATTCTTTCCCATCTCTTTATTTTTTGAGTTATGGCAAAACATCTAAAGTTCTAGCAACTACTTTGGGACAATTAGGTAAAAACATGAGCATTAAATCCAATAATCTGAGAATTACAGAATGGCATAGTGAAAGATCAAAAAAGCCTGAATTTCTGTTTAAGGAATAAAACAACTTCATCAACTACCATCTCTCAACTTATTCTTATACAAAAAAAAAAAAAATGTTAGTTGTTAGTTTTGTTTTCTGCTTAACCACAACTGACAACACAGCAAACTGATAATTTTTTGAGATGAATAAAAGCTATTTATCACATGAAAATAATATAGCAAACAGTGAAACACAGATGGTCATATTAATAGATGTAGAAAAGATGTCTTTAAAAAAGAACACCATTATATAATTTTAAAAAATCAAAGTAGAAATTTAAAAAAATTAAAATCTGATAAAGCGCATTGGCTTGAAACTTGAGTCAAATATCATAATTAGTGGCAGAATACTTGCAACATTAGTTTTAAACTCATAAACCAGATTTCAGCAAAATATAATGCATACAGCAAGACTAGACTTCACCAAAACTGTAATGTTGACTTATCAGGGTAGATGGATACTGAATCAGATAGTTAAAATTTTCTCAAAGGTTTGGTTGAAGTCCAAAAGCAGTGAGTATATTAGAGAACCACCCCAATATTTTACAAAGATGCATAGCTAGACATTAACATGCAGGATTTGCTTAAATATAACTAAAGCTCTTTAAGTCCATTATAAAGCAAGCTTCCTCCATCTCATAGAGGAGATAGTTTAGATTATGCATAAGCCTAACCATCTGTTTTTATTTCTCTCTTGGCTCAAGGTAGAAGATTTTTTGGAGCTTCCTGCAATAACAGGAAGTTGCCTACCTTCTCAGTATTCGCCATAGAAAGTATCATTTTCCTTTTGTACAACTGTAGGGATCATATCTCCAATTTTTTCAGTGCATAGCCAATCCCATAAATTATAAATTAAATGAACTCCAGTATGAATGCATGTGTTCCAACTTGCAGGTCAAGTAGATGCCACGGCAGATAGCTGGCATCACTTAACATGATTTCAACAAGGACAGCTAGCTGCCTGAGCTGCCTCCCTCTGAAGGGCAATTTTCAGAAGGCAGAAAGTAAAGGTAGGTTATAAGAGGCATCAGAGAAATTTTTAAGAATCTGTTACCACAGCCCTTAGAAGAGAGAGCATTTGGTTGCTTGCCACAGTTCGAGATTTTGACGATGAAAAAGAATCTGCAAACAATCCAGCATAGATACAAAATTTTTTTCCTCTTTCACTAATCCCTCTATTTTCTCTCACTTCAAAAGAATACAGAATATTGAGAGAGAAGTAGACAATACCACAAAACAAACAGACAAACAAAACCTAGAGTTTTAACCTTTCCTGCACATTGAGTTTACTACCCATGAATTAGACCTCAAATGAGGAAGAAGGAAAAAACCTTGAATTAGATGTAGATTTGAAATTTTGTGCTAGGTTGAAAAGTTAGACTCCTAGAGAATAATCATAATTATCAAAAACAAACTCTATTTGCAAATGAGCATAACCAAAAAGCCAGGAGACTCTCTTGGGTTCTCATTATCCAAGGACAAAGAGAAAAGATTTGACATAACACATAGCAGTTGATGAAGGGAGAAAAAATAAAGCAAGTTTTGTTTGCATTCCATTGAGTTCAGAAATTTCAAAATCTGGAAAAATTTTAGGGAACTCCAAATATTTTTAGAGACTTTAAACATTTTAACATGTTACTCTGGTGTGAATAAATAATGTTAGACTCAATTTATAAATAATGAAACAAGAATCTAATTTGTTACAGTCATAATCAGAATGAGAGATAAAACAATACATATTTGTGTGATTCCTGGCTTATTTTTCTGTCTTCAAAATACTTTTTACAAGCAATCTATTTTGTCTGGTTTCTTATCTCATGCCTTCCATTTGTGTTAAAGGATTTAGAATTTTAGGTCAAGAGTTGGTGAATTAAGCCATTTATTCTCACACTGAAATATCATGAGTGAATATGGGGGACGTTTGATACTAGTATTAGGCATATGTCAGGGAATCCATCTTTTTATATATCTCATCTTTTTAGCCATGTGATTTTAGATGTTCAAAATCTTTCAGACCTGCAGCAGATGGATAGAGTCACCTTGAAAAAAAAACTCCTTTTTCTCATGTGGGTTTAGCTATTCCAGGGGGAAAACCAAAGGGAAATGAAACAAAATAAAATAATAAAATAACCCTTCTTATGTAGAAAGTGTGGATTTTTAAGATTATTATGATTAAATAAACACGCTAAGCAGAACCTCATGATGCCCATAATGCAACTGAGATTACAAGGTTGAAAGTGATGTCTGCTGTCCCCAGAGTACAAAAGAAAGCAGAGAGGGGAGAAGAAGACAGCTAGGAAGAGAGGAAATAAATGGAGGAAAAGGTCACACACTGACATTTTGATTTTTCTGATCAAATCTTTACAAATGACACAGCTGTGTTTGTATTATTAACTCATGTTTTCTTCTACTTTCTGAGTGTAATATATTCAACTACTAGGGTTTAAAAGTATAATAAGATTGTTTTAATCAAGAGTCCATCCACATTTAAAATAGATTTTTGATTTTTGATCCTATTTCTGAATTTTACCCTTCTAGTCAAAGATCAAATCGGAACCAGCAAAATTATTTTTATTCCTTAGGTTTATTTTGGATACCTTTTGAGTTTTAACCTCATTCAGATCCTTCCCTCTCTGTTATGCGTTCTATTTGAGAGGAGCCTGTGTTAACTGTGGTGAAAGTTGCAAAAACCTCCAAGTGGAAGAAATGAGTATTAACCAAATGCCAAAAGCAAAGCTTACATTTAGATTATGACTGTATAACAATTTAGTCCCACTCATTTACAGTAGCTGTTCAGATTTATGAGCTGAAATGTTTATCTTTTGATGTCAACTCTGCCCTGATTGGTTTTTATCCTAAGATATTTTGAAGGTTCCCAATTTCAAATACATTTGGATAAAACAGCCGTTGTCAGAACATCTGACATTGTCTTATAAATATCACTTCACTCAGTTACTGACTGCCAGTTTGTTTTTCTGTCTCACTTGTTCAATTTAAGACAACCTTGTCTTAGTCTGTAGTTTCTCTGTGGTGTTCCTCCACTGTGGAAAATGATGTGACATGTAATACAAACCCTTTCACACACACTCAAGAAGTATGTGCTACATAAAAAAGGCAAATCAACAATGACAGGCGATCAATGTTATATTACTTATCAATGTTGAGCATTGATTTTCAAGGAGAGATTAATGTATTCTTTGGTAATTAATCATATTCTCTTACTCTTATGAATTTTGAGTTTTTGAAAATCCTTTGATAACCAAATGAAAAATGCTATTTCACTTAAATGGTGATATGACATACTAGGGAATTGACATTAAGTAGGTGATTTTAATAATATTAAAAGAAAAAATAAATATTTATTTTCTAGCCTAATTTATTTATGATATTTATATTTGAAAATTACCTTGGACCCTATAGAGAAAGTCACATATTTATCAGCTGCCTTCCTTAGGTCATAAAGTAAAACACAGAACTCTTGCCATGCCCTTAATCTAAGGAAAATCTAGTCATAAACCAAATTATACTGAAATGCCTGCTATATTTAGATCTTAGAATGTTTGCCAAGTGTGTGACTTGCTTTAACTGTGTATGTTTTTCAGCCAAATGTCAACAAGTATCATTTCATTATATTGAAAACCCTGGCTTTAAGCCTCGTTTTTTCTGTAGAGCACATACTTTGTATATAAAAAACTTAAACCATGTATCAGTGGGCATGGTGACTATAATAACTAAATACACCAACACAAAACAGGCCTTTACACTACTGTTTTATCTTTTAGTAGTATTAGAGGTCAGCGAAAGAATATCCCCCTTGTTAATGATCTGAAGATAAAGTAGAGAAATGTACAAAACCCATAATATGTCTGTTACCTTATTCTCAAACTCTGAGTTACAATGTCCATAGTGTTCACATGCCACGGATAGGTTTTAAAAATATACACAAAATTCCAAAGCCATAAATGAAAGAGCTGTTGGGAGAACAAAAGAATACATGTATATTAGTACAAAAAGCAATTCTATTCTTTTAGGGATGGCTAATCTCTGGTTAAGCACAAACTTGGAAAAGAAAATGATTGTATAGATAAGCTATCCATCTTTCAGCCAGACTAGCTGACTCAATACTTTAGAATACTGGAGTAATATGTTAAAATACCATACGTACAGCTCACAGATTAAAATTTGATGCAAAACTTCACCATGCTTTTTATGTTTGTGAATAGTTGGTTTGCCTTTTACAAAGTGCTGATTGAACATTTTAAATCCATATTAACCTTTCTTATACCCAGCGTTTATATTCGGTTTTTGAATGTTTGCAAAATTTTGATAGGATGAGCTTATGCACATTTGGTTGGGGATGGGGTGGGGAAGGTGGTTAGAGATCTGCATTCTTAATTAGAGCCTTCAGTAGATTTTGATCCATCTGAAAGCCAAGGGTGCCGCTATGTTCCACTCTGCTCTGATACTTAGCTGCTCTCTATCACAGTACTCTCCCATCGTTATCCTTCCTAGTGCAGTTTATGGTGTTCTAGAAACATATTCTGAATAGTTGAAATGAAAAGTTTCATTTTAATTGTGTTTGCACCATGATGTAATTTAATAGTGATCTGAGTAAATCCTAATACACTATTTTTAACAGGGTAACCCCCTAATAAAATATACTTCCATGGAGCTTTGTTAAATATGTCTGCAACAGTATGCTACTTGTTTCTAAAATCATTTTCTATTTTACAATATTCAGGTATGAGAAAATTGCCATTCTAATAATTACAATGAGCTCAAATGTCTCCGAATGAAACCAGATGTAATTCACAGGTAAGTTTTTTCTTTTAATTAGATCCCTTAAAATTAACTGTTTCCCTGCAGCCCCCCACTCCACCCTTACCATACAAGTCCATTGCAGCATAAGTGTCTTAAATGCTACTGGTGTTTTATAAGTACAAAATCCATGAGAAAGAGGTGTGTTGAGTATTATTTGCATAGTTACCAGAATATTTTACAAACAATGTCTATTTTTCAAATTGCCATTACACTTCAATCACATTATTGTTCTTCTTAACCTAGAGATTGGGGAAAGAAATTTAAAAAAAAAAAGAGCTGTCAAAATATTCTAAGCTTCACAACATTATTATAAAGGTTTTTTAATCCTTATTTTATTTCAACAAAGATTTAAAATACCAATTATTTGAATATAAATGTCTTTATTTTTTTTATGTTGAGATAATTTTAGATTTGCAGAAGTTACACAATCAGTACAAAGAAGTCTAGTAAACCCTTCACTCATCATCTCCTTATCTTAAAATGTTACATGATAATACAATGGTTAAAACAAAGAACATAACTTTGATACATTTATGTTAACTAAACTACAGATTTATTTGGATTTCACCAGTTTCCCTACTAATGCCCCTCTTCTGTTCCTGGCTCCAATATAACATCCTAAGTTGTATTTATTTGTCATGTCTCCTGTCTTTTCCTCTGTGAGTGCCATCCCATAGTCTTTCCTTCTCCTTTATGACCTTGGCATTTTTGATTAGTATTGGTCAGTTATTTTACAGAAGGTCTATCATTTTGCATCTGCCAGGTATTTTCTCATGATTGTATTGAGGTTATGTATTATTGAGAGGGATGCCATGAAGGTGATATGGATTTCTTTCTGCATTATGTCAGGGAGCACCATGATGTTTATATGCATTATTGGTATGTTAACCCAGTTACTAGGTTAGAATTGTAACTGCCGTGGTTCTACAGTTAAAACCATTATGATTCCCTATGTACATACTAAATATTTTGGATGAAATACTTTGAGTCTATACAAATATGTTGTTTCCACTTAAACTTTTGCTCACTAATTTCACATCAATGGGTGGATATAGTCTGCAACTGTGAGGTTCTAACAGCGATTTTCTATTTTCTCAAATTCTTCTATATTTATTAGTTAGAATTATTTGAAAGAAAGAAATGTTTCTTCTCCCTTATTAATTACTTATTCAATGATTTTTTTAATGAACATGGAATCCTAGGTGATTGATTTAATCTTTGGACTATTTTCATTGTTGTTGTTTTCAATAATGTTGTTCAGTATGAATAACAAACTTTATCAAATCATTCTTTTAGTTTGGCTCATGTACCCTTTTGATATGCTCCCATCATTTTTTCCTTGCTGGTTCGTTTGCTTGCTTTGAGCATTTCCTTATCTTCTAGCACTACAAGATACTCTAAGCTCATCATATATTTTCCTGCCTTGGCCCTGCAATCACCCAGATCTCAAAGAAGGCATAATTCTTTTCATTATAAAGTGGTATTTAGAAACAAAGAGCCAGGAGCTAAGGTACTTATTGCTAGTGAGGTGCCACTGCTTTTAGAAGCTTTCAGAGGACAGAGACAGGAAATATCTGTATGTATATTAATATAAACCCTCACACATTATCTATTTATTATTTTCTATCATCTATCTACATATTTATCAACCTCTAAGTATACACATACACATACATATGCACATACACATCCACAATTCATTCTAGCAACACAGGATTTATTCTATTCTTCCTCTTTTCTTATTTATGACTTCTTGAAAAAACTGGCTCTCATAATTAACAGTATATTTACTTATTTTTAAAGCATAATATACAAATAATTTAAGAATTGCTAATCAATTACTAACTAGAATATGATGTATGTGTACAGTTCATTATATCTTTAACCATATAATATTCAGTCAAAATACTGTTTTCCAAAGTTATCATGAACAGTTCTTTTTTCCCAGTTCTTGTCAGTGTAGTTATGTGATTTATTTGGAATACTGTAGGTTCATTTGTCACAATTTGCATTCCATATTTCTTCTATATTCTGATTTACATGTTTTTAATACATATTACTGTAATTACTCATAGTCGTGTGTATTCACAATTCCATGTGGAAGAGCTTCATCACTCTAAAAATATTCTCATGACACCTCTTTATAATTAACCTCTTCTTACATTTCTTCAAACCCTGCCACCATCGATTTGCTCTTTGTCCCTTAGTTTTGTCTTCTCCAGAATCTTATGTAAATATAATCACAAAGTATATCGCTTTTTAGAATTTTTTTTCACTTAGTATCTTGGTGTAATATATTTAAGATTCATTCATGTTTTAGCATAAATCAATAGTTTGTTTCTGTTTATTGTGACTATTATTTTGTCAAGATTAAAAAATTTAATTAAATTCTAATAATTTTGACTTTTATCTTACTTTTTTAAAAACACAATTTTTTTAATGTGCTCAAATTAAAATATATATAGCACCAATTTTGTTTCAAGTCTATGTAAAGAGAAGTTTTTTTGTTCTCATTTCACTTTCAGCCTAAGCTGTCATTAGCAGAGACCCAAGGGAAAGTGAATAATTACTAATTAAATTGCCATTTAGTAATTGTTATTTAGGAGTGAGTAGAGCAAAGTATGGGGACAATTATTTACTGAGATTTCCTTTAGCATTATATTCACGTCCAAAGATTCTACTAAAATATGTGTGTAGTTAGAACAAATTTCAGAGTGTCATCCCTTTTGAAATAAAGGAAAGATATCTAAGGAAAGTCTTATGACCACTCATAATAAGCTAGCATAACAATCAGAGCCTGGTTTCAAAACATTATTTTCAGTGTTTACTACCCATGTGACATTGCAACTCAGTTTCCTCATTTGTAAGATGGCATATCGATAATACCTATATCACAAAAGATATTTTGAATGTTAAAGTGCTTAGCACAACACTTGGTACCTTGTAAATGTGTAATAAATGTTAAAGATATGTACATATCTATTCAACTATCTCCCAGGGGGAAAAATTCATTCTTTGAAATACATTTCCCATCTTAATAACTAAAAGTAGATAGCAAATTCCTGAATAGAAGAACAGATGACTGCCAAAAGAGGAGAGAGAGGAGCCTGTTGGGTGTCATCTTCTGTTACATTATAATCTAAGAAGGCTCTCTTAATAGTGGTTTATGTAGAATTTACCTAATTTATCTGAAATTTAAAAAAGTAGGGCCATAACAGGAATTCCTAAATACCAGTGTGTTTGTGTTTATGTTTATAAATGGCTCATTTATTAGATAATAGTGGATAAATATATAAAAGATATACAGATATATGAAAAAGAAAAATTTAATTTTATTATAATTTTGACATATTTACTATTGGCAAACACATTTGATTTTTCTTAGGTTGTAATAATTCTATATCTGTAAATTTTTTCTTTTTTGTCTTCTTCGTTCTAGAAACGATGTCAGCAACAAAATAAAAAACAACATCTAATTGTTCCTTAACCACTTACAAGCTATTTCACGTTCATTGTCTTATTTTGTATCTTAATACGTATGTCCACATATACACACAAAGAAATTCACAAACACAAACCTTGTGAGTTAAGCAGCTGACCTTGTCGTTTTCATTTACCTTTCTTCTGGGCTATTGTACTACCTTCCTAAAGGTTTTATTGTGTGTGTTTTTTTTTTTACTTGTGTTTTTATTCATCTTTCCTACTACTGCTGGTATCCATCCATCCATCCATCTACTTATAAAAAATTCATTATTTTTTTCAAATACTTTTCTAAATGCCAGGAACATTAAGAAAGTAATTGAAAAGTTGCCCCATCTTTTTCTCTAGGAGAAGTTATCCTTATAAATCAATGTCAAAATTAAGTGCAGTAAGTACAATGATGGGAAAATGCAATGCTCATTAAAGAAGAGCATAGAGGGTCATCTAAGTCTGACTGACAGTCCAAGAAAGCTTCCTAAAAGGAGAATGCATAATCTGAATTGTGAAAGCCAAAAAAGAAGTAAAGATGGTGGTAGAAGATGGCAGGGCATTTCATTAGCAAAGAACAGCAGCTGGAAAAGCACAAAAGCATGAAACACATGAGAGATTTGATAGATATAAAGTGGTTTGTTTAGCTAAAGAGAAGCACAGTGTTGGGTTGGTGCGAGATTATGTTGGAAAGTTAGTAAAAAGCTAGATTATGGCAGAACTTATAATAAATTTCCAAACTTTAACCTAAAAACTTTGGAGAAGTATGTGCAGTTTTCAAACCCTGGAGTAACATGATTATAATTTCAGAAACATCACTCTGCAAGTCATGTAGAATTTAAACCAGTTGTGAACTATGGAAACAGATGAGGCCAAACTGTCAGATGAAAGAATACTGTAGATTTTGAAGATACAAGACGTGAGTGTCTTAAGGAGAGCTAGAAAAGCAGAACATAGAGGTGGAACTAAGAGGTGAGGATTGAAACCATGAATTCAGGAAAACACACATCTGGTAGGGCTTGTGGATAAGTAGATGTCTTATACATGCAAATATGTATGTAAATGAAAAAACATATGCAAAAAATAAATATGATACATTTCATTTGAAATATTCTGAGTTTAACAAAGGACATTTGGTAAGCATTTGAATATATAGATCAATGTTGAGTAAAGAGGAGTGACACAGAAATAGAAATTTGGCATTTATATATATATATATATATATATATATATATATATATATATATATATATATATATAATATCCAGTGAAAAGTTTGAATGAATTTAGTTAGGGGACTACTGAGGTAGGGAAGACAGAGGACTACAGATTAAGGAATGTATACAAAGAAAGAAGAACATTCAGGGAGTTGAGAACAAAGACTAGATGTTTTGGAAGAAAGCAAAGAGAGAACAGTAGTAGTGTGGGTATCAGGGAATAAAAAATGATTTCAAGGAGAGGGGAGTGCTGAATTTTGCAAAATATCAAAGAATTTCAGCCAGAAAGGACTGGACAATATCCACTGTATTGATAATATGAAGTTATTGAAGGACTTATAAGAGCATTTGTATTGACCAGTGATTGGTGTTATGGACTAAATTGTGCCCACCTAAAATTCATATGTTGAAGTCGTAATCCTCACTACCTTAACATGTGACTGTAAAATACTTTGGAGACAGGATAATAAAAACACAATTAAGAATAAATGAGTAACTGGGGTCCTTATAAGGAAAGAAAATTTGGATTCACAAAGAGACATCACAAGTGTGTGCATACAGAAAAAAAAACGTAAAACACAAAGAAAAGATGGCTATCTACAAACCAAGGAGAGAAGCCTCCAAGAAAACCAAACCTGCTGACACTTTTGCTCAGGTCTAGCCTTCAGAGTTGTGAGAAAATACCTTTCTGCTGTTTAAGCTACCCAGTCTCTGGTCCTTTATTATTGTAGCCCTAGAAAACTTATACAGGCGAGAAAAAAGGGCATTTTACCAAAAGAGAAGGATGAGGACCAAACTGGAGGGATGAAAGAGGAAACAATGAATGTGAATGTGTTTTATAAGCTTTATAATTAAAAAAAAGTGCTAGGGTAGAGGGAAATTTGAAGTAGAGAAAACACTTTTTAGGATTGGTTGGTTTTGTTTTGTTTAAGCTAAGAGACAATTGAACATGTTTATACACTGACTGAGGAAAATTGCAGTAACCTATCAAAAGCAAAGGAATTATTTATGACCTAAGACTTAAAAAAAATTCAAGAAATGGATAATCATTTATTCATTTATTTATTCTGGAGCATATTAATGAATACCAGCCATATGGACAGCACTAAGAATCACTATGGAGCTACAAACATAAGTAAGGCACAGATATCCCCCTCAGGAGCTTCCTTTGCCATAGATAAAACCCTTAAACATATTACAGAGTAGTCCAAAGAGTGCCAGGATAGAACATACAAAACATCTGGAAGTAATATCTACCCCAGCTAAATGTCATCAGGAATATTGTTTGAAGCAGTCTATATTTGACATGAATCTTAAAGGAAAATAGAAATTATTCAGTTAAAGAAGAAAGGATATAGTTTAATAAAAAAAATGACAGGATAGATTGAGCCATTATTTCAAAGGCGGAGAGGCAAAAGGTAGAACAGAGCAATACTATTAAAAAAATATGCTCATCCTTTAGTTAACATTAGTTTATTTCTTTATATTCTTATACTAGTTATTCTTAACTAGTTATTAGTTTAACTAAATATATGGGTGTGTGAATTTAATAACTATACGACAGTTTTGCAATAACTTTTTCTGTTGCTCTGCAGAATTTCATAAAAAGATTTTCTCTGGATTGAGAACCAGAGGAGTTAGTTGCTGGCACGTCATCCAGACCACCAGTGTATTAGCTTCTTATGGGTACTTTCACACATTACTACAAACTTAGTGGCTTAAACAACACAAGTTTATCGCAAGTCGTGATGTCAGAAGTCCGATACAGGCCACACTGTGCTAATAATGTCAAGGTGTCACCAGGACCATTGTGGAGACAATGGGAGAAGCCATGTCCTTGCCCTCTCTAGTTGCTGAAGGCTGTCTACATTCCTGACTGGTGACCCTCTCCACTTAATTAACAAATACAATTGACTTGCAATTTGCCTTCAGTCTTTTCAGATATTCATTTCCTGTAGCGTTAGGAGAAAAATATCACAGAGATAAAGTCATTTTTATCAAACATACTGAGTACTTAATATTCCCTGGATTTGTTGATGTTGACCTTGATTACCTAGCTACAGTGGTGTTTATCAAGTTTCTCCATTGCAAACTTATTTTCTTCTTCCTTTTCCTGCACTGTATTCTTTGGAAAGAAGTCACTATACACAGCCCACACTTAAGGAGAGGGGGTTATTTCAATTATTTGGGAATCTCTCACAAATCAGACTTGTCTTTTACCTTTATTAATTTATTTAATCATTCTGTTGGTATCTACATATACTCAGATATTTATTTTATACTTTGGATTACAATATTACTTTATTTATTTATTCCTTTGATTGTTGCCTTTCAGTCGTTTCCCCTGTTTTGACACAATCCATCAATGTGGGGTTTTTTTCCTGCTTCTTTCTTCTCCCTTCTCCCATTTTTCTTCTCTTCCTCCTTCTTGTTCTTCTCCTCTCATCCTCTCGCTTTTATTCTCTTCCTTCTCATGCACCTCCTTCTCTTTCTTCTATTTCTTTTCTTCATACTCTCTGACACAACAAGATGCAGCTGCATACTCATCTTCTATATTTAATATTATTAAATAGTAACTACTCTATGATCCTATTTTGGGGTAATTAATGGAATTGATTTACACATGTAAATGAAATAATACACTTCAAATATTTATAGTAGTTATACTATCCCTGGGTAATGGTGATATTAGTGACTTTCTTTTTTATTTTTATATATCTTTTTTTATTATTATATATTACTTATATTTTTAAATTAATAATACTGGATGACTAGCAAGGAAATAAAAATAAGCTGAAGGCAAGAATAACTTCTTTAAATGAATGAGTAAAGTGTGTCTCTAACTGTCAGGACATGGAGTCAATTTTGAAGAGTAACAGGTGCCCTCTACTGGTCAACAGTTCAGACCCTACAGAGATAGGGTCAGTGTCCTTTCAGAAACAGGAGCTTGCCACTTTCTGGGCAATGACAGTTCTGCTGTCTCAGGAGTTAAAACATATTCAGGCTTCTGCTATGGCATCTACAGGCAGACTGAGCTTAACTACATATCTGTAGCTCACTACGTGAACTTAAAAAATAACTTTCCTAAATGTGAATTTCATGCTGTGGATTGTGAAAAGAAAGGGATATGTATAAGAACAGGCCCAGAAAAATACTGCATGTGCTGACTTGCCAATATTGTACCTCTGGGTCTGATGTAAAAAAAAACATCTTTTTCGATGAAAATATTTGGTTTGTGACCTCTGTACTGAGCATGTGACCATGTCTGCCACAAAGCTTAAATAAATAATGTTAAGAATTTCATTGGAAAAAAATTGGAAAGAAAAAAAAAACCCTCATTTTATGTACTGCACAATTAAGTTTAAACTGTCTAGTGTGAGTTTGTGAAAAAGGTCAAAAGTTTATTAAGTGATTTAGCTAAGAGAGAAATTCATGTTCTGAGTAAATAATCACTGAGCACGTATTCTGTTTTGTACTGGGCACCTCTTTAAGAAGCTGTTTGTGATAGAGCAGCAAACACCAGAAAGCTTTCTGCTCAGGTAGTGCTTGCACTAGTGAGTAGGGACAGACATCAGATGAAAAATGTGATCAGTAAATTACTTCACTGGTAGTGAAAAAAAAAACTGCAGTGGAATGAGGGTGTTTGGAAGGTCAGGGGTGAGTGTGGGGACAGGCTAGTATACAAATAGAGGAGTCAGAGTGGGCTTCTTTGAGAAGGTAAGATTTGAGCAAAAAGAGGAAAAGAAACAAGGAAGGGAGGAAGGAAGGAAGGAAGGAAGGAAGGAAGGAAGGAAGGAAGGAAGGAAGGAAGGAAAGAAGGGAGGGAGGGAGGGAGGGAGGGAAGGAAGAAAGAAAAAGGGAAGAAAGTCTTTTTCAATCTTTGTGTGTTATCTTTTATATAAAAATTGCAGTCAATTCTAAATATTTCTAGAATAAAATAAAAATACAAACTTTAAAATTTATTTTTCAATTACAATTGACATACAATATTATATTCCTTTCAGGTGTACAACATAGTGATTAGGCATTTATATACCTTATGAAGTGATCGGCCTGATAAGTCTAGTACCCATCGAAACTATATGTAGTTATTACAATATTATTGACTATATTCCTTATGCTGTACTTTACATCCTATAATTATTTTTATAACTGGAAATCTGTGCTTAATTCTTTTCACCATTTCACCCATCCCACACCACCTTCCCATCTGGGGCCCATTAATTTAATAGTATAAAATTACTTTTCATACCGTGGATGAAAAAAAGTGGACACATACAAATCTGACACACTCAGGGGAAGCCTTCATGGCAAGCCTTATTAACCCAGAGACTAAAGTAACCAGGGTGGCCTGAATATATAAATTTTTAGCTAAAGGTGGGTCCTGGAGGGTGGTCATGTCTTAGACCTATAGCTTCCCTGACAAAGATCAATCTTTATCTTTGAAATTGTCTATTGTCTTTGGCCATCTAAGATGACATACCTTTGAAATGTCAGAGTCATTTTCTTTTCCAGAACCCTCGAAGGCACAACTGCTGGCACTAGAGCTTACCACCACATTTTAGGTGTTGCCCACATATCATCTCTATGTGCTGTGAATGTTAACTATCTCATACCCACTGATGTAAAAGAAGCATGTGACTCTCCATTTTGATTTTTATTCAATTCCAGATATTTGCCATTTTGCTATCTTCCAGCTTCCTAATGAATTACCAAAGGATTTCATGTAACCCACCTCATGTCTTTTCCTTTAAATCTAATGTATAAAATAAACTGCAAAACTGCTATTCTCCAGAGAATTCTCTCAATCTGTTGAGACTTTTTCTTCAGCTGGACTTTCTTTTGTCAACAATACCTTGCATTATGCACAGTGATGGGACTGTAGGAATTTTAAAGGTAGCAGATTTTATTATAAGAGTGATTAATTTGGCATTAATTTCAAAATAAAAAAAAAAGTAAATAGAAGGAAGTCAGTGGGGAGAGAGTCCCAGGACAGGTCATCTTCGGTGATGCCAAAAAAGGCAACTTCCTAAATTACTTTGTGGAGCCACAGAAATTTCTTAAATGAAAAGATAAGTGCCTAGGCTGATGCGTTAAAAAAATCCATTTAAAAAAGACATTTTTTTTTAGGGCATGCAAGCTACACATTAGGAAAATTTTTAAACAATGAGGATGTCCAAGTCACACCCTAGACCAATTATACCAGAATCTCTATGGGCAAGACCTAAGCATGGATAGTTTTTTTTTTTTTTTAATTCTCCAGATATTTCTAATGTACAGCATAGTTTAGGATCTTTGATTCAAACAAAAGTAATTTACTCTATTAATATGTAAATATCTCTAGGTGGATAATATATACACATATTAACACATCAGTTTAAATAAAATACATGTAAATATAATTATTTATACATAAATATAAAATTAAATTAAACTAGATGTCAGATTCTTTCCAGTGCCTAGTCGGTGAGAATAGATTTTCAATGAGGGTAAATAGAACAGTAGCTAGTGAGAGAAGGCTCTGGAAGAGTTGGGAGACTTCGAAGAAGTTAGAAATTAAAACAGGATGGGAGCAGAATATAAGTGGGATGGCTAAAGAAAAACTTGAAAGCAAAGCTGACAATGTGTGCTTCACCATTCCACAGCTGCATCTTGGCATATCCTGAACTCAAAAGGAATGAGATTCTCAAAAGTCCGGTGGCTAATGAAAATAATACAGTTCACAGAGGGTCTGAAAAACCAGACACTAAAAATTATACAAACATTTATTTGAGAAAAGCAGTCATTGAGACCATGGCCATTGAGCTAGAGACAAAGAGCTTTAACTTCTAATATAACAGAGTGACTTTGTGCCCGTTACAGATAAGATAGACCTACGCAAACACTGGCGCACACGCAAGGTTGTAAAGCTTGTTTTAGTATAGTAAACCTACACCTGACTTAATTTTATATTCTTGAGAGAAATTTTAATTACTTATTTGTTTTACTTCATCAAATGATTGACTTTCACCTAAACAGGTTGCTTACTCCTAATTCAGATTCTGACCAAAAATTATAGCCATAAATATTTATATTAATTAAGTCCAAAATGTTTAAAAATTATTTTATAAGTTGAAGTATCTTCTGTATTATCTATATCAGTAATTACAAATGAGCAAATAAATTTAAGAATGTGCTTCGTATATAAGAAAGTAAGAGGGCAATGCATTTCCTATATTTTGGAAATAAACTCGAGTTTGAGATTGTCTACCATGATGGATAGCTAGTCATTTTAGATGAATAAGGTCCAGTTCTGCTGTACTTGGTACCCTTGGAGGCACTCACGAATAGCTCTTAAGTTGGAGCAAATACTTTGGTAAATAACAAATGACTTGTTTCTCATGTCAGTTCTATTGAATTAGATCCAGCTTTGGCCTCATAACTGCAATTGAGGATGAAACATGACAAAATCTCTCCTACATCTTCCGTCATTCAATATTGTGGAAAAAAATGAACTAATATTTCAAAAAGAGAAATAAAAATGATGACCTAACTTTGCACAAATTAGTCTTTTCAGTTTGCCCAAAGGTGTCTGGCTGCAGAGGTCAGACTGCCACAGGGCCTCTCCAGGAAATGCTTCTAAATATGAGAAGCAGAAGTGATGCTTGAATTGGATCACAAATGGTGTTTCCCTTATCCAAGACTGTATTTCTTTTGAGAAGTTGAAGGATACGCTAAATTAACGGTATTTACTTTGAGAGTAAAAAGGTGAAAATGAACTAGAATTTAAAAAAGAGGCTAAAAGTGCTTTGAATCCTAAATAAAATTATTTTCAAGACCTTTGTTCAAACCTCTGACCATTTCTGAACTTATTTTTTAATTAGAGACAATACCAAGAAGAAAGAAAAAAGTAGAAATGTGTGTGTATGTGAGCATACATGCATGTGTGTATGCATGCATGTGTGTGTGTGTGTGTGTGTGTGTGTGTGTGTGTGTGTGACAGCTTGAAGAAGGGTCAGGTGATTGAAATATTGTTACTGATAACAGCAGGAACACTTGAAAGTTTATGAGAATTCAGAAGCCTTGTTTTTCTAGGTAGCAGATCAGGTAGCAGATCTCTCGTACTACAGATGTTCCATTTCACAATACATGACCATGGATTTCTACATCTCACCTCTCAAAAATATATCCTTAAAACAGATGTTTTTGAAAGCTCTATCTCAAAAATGCCCAACTTTTCAGTGTATAAACATCAACACCTAAGAAGTATATCAGGATTTAATTTAGGTACTTCAACATTTATTGAAAGACTATGAAAGCTTACAATAGTTGATGGTTGGGGAAATACTTTGTACAAACTGAAGGCCAGCATTAAATTCAATATTACCTAACTATGTAACGGACTAGTTTCTCCTCTGGGTTTTGTGCCTAGAGTTGCAAAGACCGCTCTCAGACTTTGTGATTCACTAGAAGGACTCACCAGACTCAGAAATGGTATGGTTCATCATAATAAACGTATGCAAAGTAAAATTAGAACAGGTAAAAGTCACAGGATAAAGTCAAGCAGAAATTAGGTGCAAGCTTTCATGGAACACTTCTTGGTAGAACTGCAGAGGCATGCTTTATTCCCCTCGTAATGATGGGTGATGTGTGATGTGTGAAGTGTTGACAATCAGGAAAGCTCACTTGAGTCTTGCTGTCAAGGGTTTTTACTGATGGTCAATCATGTAGGCATATAGCTCCCACATTAATCTTCCCCTCCAGAAAAAAAGCAGGTATTCATGATAAATCACATTGACAGCATAAACTATCTAGTCAAACTGGTATAGCATGGTAAAAGGCCTCAGACATGCAAAAACACTTTTATCAGACAGAACGTTTCAAGAGCTCAGATTTCAGGAGCCTAACTAGTGTCAATCCTGAAAATAGACATTTATTCGAATGTGCAGAGTTTAACCAACCAAGATTAATCCATGACATTGTCATAAGTTTTGTAAGCGCATGTCCTGTCCTGGTTTTCTTAGTTTGCACAGATCCCAAAATGTTAATAAAAGCATGCAGAAGTCTCTTGTTATTCATAGAAGCTGTTACAGACCTGGATAAGATGGTAATTTATTTTATTTTACATTTTTGGAAAAGCACCAAGGAAAGTTGAAAGTCAAAAATACTGTCATCATGAAAATTCTTTTTCATGTATTTTCAGAGAGCTTTTAGCTCCTGTAATAGAAATGACACATGGCATAAACCTATGTAACGAGCATGTTTTCCAGTTGTGCTCTCAACTAGACACAACTTTTTAAGCTACGAAAAATATTATGTACTTTGACAATGTCCTTCAATATATATTTATCAATCGGGACTCTTAGAGTTGAAATACCCAAGACCTGCTAAATACCATGGCTCACATCTTACATAATAAAATGGTAAGGAAGATAAATAGATGCTGAATTTAGGGACACCTGGATCTAGATCTTCATCAGCAGCTTTCTTTATCTCTCATTTTTGTCTCTCACTAGCAGTAAGCTTGATTCTTTTCTCTATAAACTTTTGCCACTGAGCAGGTGACATGGGCAGCATGGAGAAAGCATAAGGAGAGAGGATAGGTTGATAGGCCTAACCTTGGATCAATCATTGTTTTTAGAGGACATCATTTTTTAAGAGATGACTAACATTGATTTATTTAGTCTTGGCCACATGTGAGTAGGGAGTCGTATTGAGTTGAATGGTAGCCTCTCAAAAAGATAATGTTACTTTATTTAGAGAAATTATCCTTATATTTGCAATTAAGTTAAGAATCTTAATTCTTAGATCACCTTGGATTATATAGGTAGGCTTTAAATCCAATAACACATGTCCTTATAGGAGAAACACAGAGGAAAGACACACAGAGATGATGAGAAGATGAGGGGACTGACACAGGAATTGAAGTGACGTGGTTGCAAATCAAGGAATCACCAGCAGCTGGAGGTGACAAAGAACATAGCCTCCAAAGGACAGCAGTCTGGACAATCCCTTGTTTCAGACTTCTGACATTCACAACTGTGAGAGAATAAATTTCTATCTTTGTAAGCCACCAAACTTATGGTCATTTGTTACAGCAGCCACAGAAAAATAATTCAGGAGGTTGTTTTGCTTTTACATTGAACTTCTTATTTTCAAAGAAATTTAGATTTATGGAAAAGTTGGATAGAGCAGAGGGTTCTTATATGTCCTTCACCCATTTCCCTTATGTTAACGTCTTACATAATCATGACACATTAATCAAGACTAAAAAATCAATGTCAGTACAAGGTTATTAACTAAACTACAGGCTTTATTTAGAGTTCACCCGTTTTATTTTTTCCCTCATTAATTTTTTTTTTTTCTGCTTCAAGATGCACTGCAGGATACCATGATGTATTTAGTCATTACATCTCTTTCACTATGGGTGGGAATCAAGAAAGAGGAAGGCATAAGAAGAGAGGATGAAAGAATAAGTGGAGATGAAGTCTGTGTTGTGTGGAGCTGGTGGTTTCAGGAGACTGAAGATCAAAGAAAACAAGAGCATGGATGCATGAAGTCACTGCTATGGGCTGAATGTGTCTCTGAAAGAATCATAAGTCAAACTTTAATCCCAATGCAATGTTATTTAGACATGAGGTACTTAAACAATAATTAGTTTATTAGGGTGGAGTTCTCAGGATGGGATTACTATCTTATAAGAAGAGACCAGAGAACTTGCGCTCTCCTCTCTCTCTCTCTCTCTCTCTCTCTCTCTCTCTCTCTCTCTCCCTGACCCTCTCTCATATCTGAATACAGTGAGAAGGTAGCATCTTTGAACTAGGAGGAGGACAGTCTTCCAAAATCAACCATGCTAGCACCCCAATCTCAGACATCTAGCCTCCAGAACCATGAGAAATAGATGTTTATTATTTAAGCTGCCCAGTCTACAGTAATTTGTTATAGTAGCCTGAATTGAATAAATTATACACTTTCTATTTAGAGAGCCCCTGCTGTGTTCTTGCAAAGAGGTTTCTTGTTGGATAAGGTCTCCCAGTGGCAAGACCTGATAAACAGCATCAATGTTCATTTAAAGTAATTATTTGGGCTGAGTTGGTTACTAGCTCTGTTGCTAATTCTGGTTCATGGAGCATGACATGAATCTGGAGATTTACCTTCTATATGACATGCTCTGTTCATTTTTATACAGATTGAGCAGCTGATTAAAGGTTGTCCCTCATTTATTACCATTGAATTCTGGTATTTCCTAAGATATTTGCTCATGTCTGCTGGTTCCCTCCAGGCCTCTGCTTGTTCATTGTAGAGTCCTGGTGCCACGTCAGTGTCACACCATGCCTAATTTCATAACACTCCTGGCTATCTCAGCCTCCCTGCATCATGGGCTAGACAATAATACAGTCTCTTTTTTTTTTCCTTTTACTTGCTGTGTAGAAGTGATAGAAACTTCAGTGTCCAGTACAGACCTACCTGAACCCAGGGAAAATATGAAATCCCTAGTTACTGTCGGGGGTACTAGGATTATCTTTGGAAGGAGTATGGCCCAGGCAGTACATTAATTTTGAACTTCTGTCCTCCAAAACTGTAAGAAAATAAATTCCTGTTTTTTTCAAGTCACTTATTTTATGGTACTTTATTATGACAGATCTAGGAAACTAAGAACAGAATGGGAGAGCTCAGAGAAGCTTCAGGATGTGCTGATTGGTTAAGAGAAATAGTCGAATGGGTATGGGGAATGTACACAAATGGCAAGGAGCTCACTGCTAAGTCACTTCCTTGCCTCACTCCACAGTTTTTACTTACTTATGAGAAAACTAATAGCAGTCCCTTCATCTGGGTTTGTAAGTCACACCTGCTCAAGTTGTTTTCAAAGGATAAAGCATTTCTTGATACTCAATACATTAAATTGTATAACATAGGAGAAATATTATATATTCTTCATGACCACATGAACCAGTCTTGAAACTATTTCTTTAAATAATTATTCTGTTATTATCTACTAGAATTCTAAGTCAGTATATTGCTTTTCAAGTAGTTATTTTAAACATATTAGGATTCTAGAGGTGTTATAAAAATTCAATGACTACTTTTGATAATGACATTATTGAGTAATGAACAACTTTAAATTTCTCTTTTATGTAATAAGTTAAAAAAGATTTAGCCTAATTTAAGGATTGAAAGATAAAATTGCTAATGATAGATCTATTAATAAATCAATGTCATACCATTTCAAGCATCATAGGTACAAGAATTAAAGTTTGAACCAGTATTTAAGGCTGAAACCAAATAGTAGTCATAGCTTGCTTGAATTTTAAGCAATATTCTAGCTCTGAAATCTTTTTTAACCGGTTCTGCTTCTTTTTATGATTTGCTCTCAATTCTTTTTCATAACTCTATAATCCTCAGTGTGAGAAAATTATGAATGTAGAACAAATTTATCAATTGGAAATGTTGCATGTTATTTCAGATTTACTCCATAGTCTCTAACATCATATTGTTTCATTATTCCCAGCTGTGGACAATTATACATTGTGCTCTTTGAATTTTTTTGGATGTTACACTAGATACTATGAGCCATCATCAATCTAATAACAGATGGGTTGGTATCAGTGAATGACCTCAGTTTATTTTATTTGAATATACTAACTTCCATAACTGTGTATGAAGAAGGATATGCATAGCTAGAATAGTTTATCAGTGAGTCAAATTGTCTTTTGGACAATAACATCAACAAATCAAAGCAAGCTTATACAGGTGAAAAATTTGATATTGCTGAAGAATGAATGACAGAATTTCAAATGTGTGACTAACGTTTCATTCATAGCTTTTATGGCTTCTGTCCAGTTGCAAAAAGTTTAATTCTAGCCTTTATCTACCTATTCTAGATCTAGCAAATTTATTTTACATCTAATGACCTTCGTCATACAATTCTTTAAGGCTATGTGTGAATAGAATTGATTTTATTCTTCATTCTATATTTATAAAAAAGATGAGGTAGGCAACTGATTAAAACCTATAGTACTGTAATTCAAAATTTCCCTAGAGCTTTTAATTTAGAATTACTTTTTGTAATAAAAGACTACTTATATTCTTTATAATTATTACTATATGTTTTCTGATACTGCCTGAGGACTATATTTAGATAATGAGACATTCAAAATAGGTAATTTTTAGAATTATGTGTTTCATTATTCTTACACAATCAAAGGTGACATTTTTGCCCATTACAAACTAAATAAAATGCTGACACACTTTGCAGGAGTCTACTGATCAACTATGTGGACATTACAGTTTTTACCTGGCTTTAATGGCAAATTCCAGTTTTTGTAAAATGGGTTTACCCTGCTTAGGTAAAATTTTCTGACCACGGGATATAATTGTGATTATTTTAAATTGCATTTTTTTTTCTCTGCAATTAGACTCCATGTACCTCTGGTAAAAAAAAAAGTTCTAGTTTTTTTGTATGGTTCATTAAAATAATAATTCAAAAAGTGTGTGTATGTGTATTTCAAAAATTGAGTAGAAAAGCATAATGAGAATAGACACAAGAGCATTAACCAGCAAAACAGCTCTTCAACCCTGTGAAAACATTTCTCTTTTCTTTAGAGATTTCTTTTGCTCCAAGCCATTCTTTTCACAATTTTTTTCCACCACTCCCTCTTGAAATTATGGGATGCCTTAAGCCATGAATCTATAGTTCAAAGATGAAATAATTTCTTTAGAATTACTTTTAAAAGTGTTTTTGTCCCAGTGAATATGCTGTTGAATCATGAAAATTAGACTAAACATTTTAAATTTTATGTCCTATGATTTCTACACTGAGTCAATGAGAATTTACATATTGTCAAGAGGAATGTGGCTTCAATTATAATAACTTTTATTGAAAAAAGAGAATAGATTACATATGAGTTACAGTTTAATAATAGAAGACTTAGATGTAGAATATAAACTAATTTTTATATAAGATTTTAACCAGAATTTACATATCATTTTTAAGAGAAACTTAAGATTAAATAACTAGTAACTATAAATATCTCTTAAATCAAATTTCCCAATTTTTTCCTAAGTATTAATGTCAAACATATAACTTTATCTTATATCTAATAGGTAAAGATAAAATTTAAAATTTTTACAGTGATGTGAAGACTAAAAATAAAAACAGGCATTAGCACTAATTGTCTTAATGAAATTATTTTTACCTGGATATAATCTCATTAAACATTTTGAAAATCACAGTATACATTTAAATTGTATTTAAATTTTACTGAGTACAAAATCTACCTGGTCAATGGATATAAACCTTTGCCTCTGCCACAGACAGCTCGAGGCACAGGAGGGATACAGGAGAGTTAAAATTTTTAAGTATAATGTGTTGACAGAGGATATGGAGTTAGAGAAGAAAAGAGAAACTTTACTGCACAAATAGAAACTAAAAATAAATACAAGTTTGCTAGGTGAAGAAAAGAAGAAAGAGAGGTTGAAACTGCCAGAACCTGCCAGCTAAGAGTGAACAGTTCCCGAGAAGGCCATAGGGTAAATTCTATAGTATAGGTGGTTGCTATGGCTTGAGGTTTTATCTAAGCCAATAGTGCCTGAGTCCAGTTGGGTAAGTATGCCTTAAAGAAATTTGATCATGAAGGAAAGAAATGGGGAAGGAAAGACTAATATGAAGGAGAGGGTAGGTTAAGGAGTTATTTATTTGCTTTTTATTTTTCAGTTACAAGAATTTTGAGCATGTTTATTATTTGAAATAATTCATAAGGAAAAAAGGATTAAATATGCAAACATCACATGAGTTAGGTGAAGAGCAAAATTGCATGAAGCAAAAAGTAATAGAATCCAGGTGCACATGAAAGAACATCTCTTCTAAAGGAATTAGTATAGGTACTAACTACTGAGGTAACTTTAGAAGTAAAAGAAACAGAAATGGAGGGAAATTATAGTTTATGACATCTGCTTTCACCACGGAATATAAAGCAAAGCTATTTCCTAGAACATGAAAGTTGCAAAAAATAGAGCTGAGGTCTATATGAGATAGTAAAAATTTGACATGGCAGCGAAAAGTGATGTCTTGGAACCGTGGATTTCTCTATTGCTGTCACTACTTGTAAAGCAAATATTTATTTTCTTTGAGTAGTTATATTTTCTTAAAGAAATATATACGGATGCAACTACAGGTTAATTGACTATAATGAATCTAAGTAAACCATTTGTTATTCCTCATAGAATTCTGTTTTGATATATTTCACATATTTTGTTTTTCTGCAGGTTTAATTTGGATTTTTTATTACTTCATCAAAACGACCTATTGGGACATTTAAATTATTGAGAAGACAATAAATCCACTTGATAAATTACATCTACTTTAGTAAAAATGTGCATAAATTTCTAGAAACACCTTAAGGTCTTATGCAAATATTTTGAATGAAGTGAAACTAAATATTTCTGATATGAACCACACAGTATTTACCCGATATTAAAAGTTTACAACATTTATTAGGGAAATATGACTTGTTCTCTGCCAGAATATGCTATTCTTAGTTTATAGAGGAAATTTCATATATGAAAGTTTCACCTCCTGATTCACACTGCTTGACTTGTAAATGATATTTTACATAGCAGTGTTGGTTATGAGTCATCTATATCAAAGAACTAATAGTTATAAGGTGTTTCATGCATTCCTATTTCATATAAAAAGTAGAGGTGGGGTTAGAATGCCTTCAATGAGTATGCTTCTCCTGTTTTAAGTATATAATTGTGAGTCATTCATCAGTGAAACTCTAAGTCTGTGACACATATTTAATGATGCATTTTCAGAGCAGGGTAGCATGGAAGTTTTGGGAAAGTAACTTTTTCGATGAAGTCAATTCTGAGGAATTCTTTTTTACCCTAATACTTGGCTTTGATAGTAAGACTATCTTTTAAAACACAACTTAGATATTATATAAACACACATATATAAAGATATATAATTAAGCATGTTTAAACTATATAAATGCATTAGTTTTGACATTCTTAAAACTTTAACATCAAAGTGTTTTAAAATATAATCTCATTACATATGAGATTATATCTGTTTCCATGCATGTCTGTATGTACAAAGACATATATACATATATACTATTTTATTTGTTACCTTAAAAAAATTCTAGAAACATGTATTTTAATGAAACAATTTTATTGTTTTATGATTTAAAATATTAAAAATAAATAACATCTATAGTTGTAATAGATAAATCTAAATTAAAGATTTTAGCAACATTTTGTTTTTTTATATACATCTATAAAGAATAATTACATTTTCCCATATTAAATATATTTGCGGATTCATTTTAAATGTTTGTTTTCAATTGATTTCTTATAAAGAATGGTATAGTAGACAGGTACTTTTTGGACCACATAGCATTTATTCTTCCTTCAGAGAGTAACACATGGATTTACTTCTCAGGACTCATGATTTGGAAAGCGAATTTCTACCCAGGGTTTAAAGTGGGCTAGTTACTAAGGCCTGGACAGTCACATCTTTCTTACCAAAGCTAAACAGATAAAAGTCAATGAGAGGGGGGCGTTGGGGGTACTGAATACAGATGTGCACTGAAGCTTATACTGTGTGGTAGCTTTTTTTTCAAGTGAGCACTTCTGTTACTTTTATTTTTATTTCGTTAATGTATATATTTTGGCTTAATTTTAATTGGGATAGCCATAGAGTAGGCATATTATTTAAAAGGTATCTTCATTACCTAATCCTCATGTTTATAGATAAAGGAACTTCAGCTTGAAAAATATTCTTGGTTTCTCGCTCTGATTGTCACTTACTTCTCTCCGTGGGAGAAAAATGATTTCACTTATTGGTAAGTTTAGGAGAAAGAAACTAAACATACCTGTATGAATCCTTTCCTTTTTTTTTTTTTAATAAACAGTAAAATGCAGGACATGAATTCACACTTGCTTCCTTGTCCTTCATTAATTAATTGTCATGAGAGAGCTCTGTCCTGTGGTGAAGACCCACAGTTCCTTTAGTTTGCCTGTGACTGGAGCAGAAACTGTGTAATACAGAGGAAAGCTTTCACATTTGGCTAGGTATTTAAGTAACATCTCTAATCTAGTTTTTATGAATAATAAACTTTTATTTCAAACTACATCATCTTACATGTCATTTCATGAGGTCTGATCTGGAAAAAGAAAGAGAGTATTAATCTACTCACATTGAATTCTGCACAATCATGACTACCCCAGCTGTGGATTGGATCTGTTTCATTGCAGTGTACATATAATATATTTTTTCTTACTGGGTGACTTTTCTCTCAAAATAAGAAGCTGTCTGCATTACAAGTTTTTTATTATTATTATCACCTTGAGATATTTTTCTACTATCCTTTTAATTCTGAGTTAGTTATCTCTCATGTTTACAGAAATATTAATATATTTGAGAATTTGTCTCATAGTGAAATTTTTTTGGTGTTAACTTCTTTTATTGGCCATTGGTATACCAACAACAAATTATATAAATAGACATAAAACACTTGTGTGAAAAATGCACTGAACAAAGAATGAAATAATAAGTTGATAAATGGTTGAATATACCCATTGT
The DNA here is from genome assembly GCA_004027375.1 of Macroglossus sobrinus. NCBI lineage: Eukaryota > Metazoa > Chordata > Mammalia > Chiroptera > Pteropodidae > Macroglossus > Macroglossus sobrinus. Next base: position 282,901 of record PVKZ01001964.1, read on the forward strand.
CTATATATGTACCTTGGCATATATTATTATTTTCCAGTTTTATAATAGCTCTCTTCAAAGAAAAAAATTATGTGACATCCTTTTTTACACATAAAGATTTTATAATGCCTGGTTTTGAAATGTAAAATACCATGCATTTTAATAACTATTTTAGTTAGTTTTTGGTGTATAGAAAAATACTAAGTGTTTTAAAAAATAAACACATATGTATTGATGATTCTATAGGTCTGCAATTAGGGAAGGCCTCAGCTAAAATATCTCATCTCTGCTTCATGGGAGTTATCTGGTTTGGGGGTAGAATGGTTGGGGGATGGTTTGTCCAGAATGACTTCACTTACATGTGTGAAATTTGCCTTAAGCTGTCAACAGGCTACTCCAGTTCTCTTCTAAGGCTAGCTTGGACTGGTGACTGATTTTCAAGAGTGTGAGAATGTTAATTGCAAGGTTTCTTGAGTTTGTCATTAAAATCCTGCAACATTACTTCTGGCATATACTATGAGTCAAATGTCTGATCAAATTTCGAGAGAGTGAAGAAACAGATCCTGCCTTTTGATGAGAGGAGCAGAAAAGTCACATCATTATGCGGTATGCATATAAAGATAAAAAATTCCATATCCACTTTTTGTAATCTATCATTAAATATTAGTTTAAGATTGTAAAGATAGAAGAGAATAATACTGATTCAGTGCCTGTCATTATTTCAAGTATCTTACATATCTTACTTTATTTGTCAGCATAGAGATTCTATGGAGCATGTATTATCCTTATATTATACTTATGGATGTTGGAAATCAACAGGGCCAATAACTGCTAGAACTCAAAAACTCGACTTTATGTAATTTCGGAGACAGTGTCATATGATATAACATAAAGTATAAGTAAAATTAATAACAGGTGTATTCAAGCTAGAAAGATGGGTAGGGGGAGCAATGAGAATAGTTTATTCAGGAGAATATTTTTATCAGGTATCTACTGATGTGCAATAAGCCACCCCAAACTTAACACTTAAAACAATTACTTATTAACTCACATATTTGTTTATCTTCAGTTTTGGCTGAGTTCAGCTATGTAGTTCCTCTGTTGTTTTTGGCTGGGCTCACTCACATGTCTGCAGGTAGCTGACATTAGCTAAGTCGCTTTGCCTCTGGTGATTGTCTAGCTACCTCAACATCCACTGGATGTTGAGTATATGGATTATTTGTTCTTTTAGTTCATAAGTTTTGGGGTTAGTAAGAGTCACATCTAAGGGCCACATCTGGATCTGAAGTGGTCATGAGATACTGGACTTTGAGCCCAATGATTTAACTGCATAATACTTTTGAAGGTCTTGGGTTGGAGATGAGCATATTTGTCATGAAAATTGTATTTGAAATATTAAGACCAGAGATCAACATGTGGTATGTTATGAAAATGGCTGATCATTTTCTTTCCTGGATCCTTTTTCCTGCAAACGTGATATTGCAGATCACCTCAACAAGAGGTAGAGTTTATTTTCCTAGTTCTATAATCAAGATTGCCCACATGGCTCATCAGATCTTATCAAATGCAGTTGTAAGCAGTCTTGACATGTGCTTGCCTATTGTCTTTGCATTCTTGTTGCTCAGAAACTCATCACCACATAAGAAAGCCTGGCCTAGCCCAATGGATGGTGGGACACCTAAGATATAACTGCTCTAATCTTACAGGCCAATTGCCAATGCCCAGACTAACTACTGAGCCCAAAATAAGTAAATGCAGTTAAGATCAATAGATCTAGGGTGGGGGGCAGGGACAGAAGACAGAAGAACTTCCCCAGATCTTCATCTAAATGCATGGCTTTTGTTGAAAACCAATTATTCAGGGATGCAGCAAATCTAAGTGATGAACCCTGTAACTATCATTGTTTCTAATGTTACTTATATTTTACACAAATATTTCACAACTCACTGAGATTAATTTGGAGAATTATGTCTAAATATTTATTTTCTGGTCAGCATCATCTCAGCATAAAACTTGTTTGTGTCCCCATTGCAACAAAAATTTGCCATCTCTCCAGTGGCAAAGTGCCTTTGAAGAAGCTATGGAACCAGCATCCAAGGGACCCAGGAAGAGTATTGCCCTTCTGTGAGTTAAAATATACACAGACAGACCTTGGTCCTGGCTGTGGACCCCTCAGAGGCCCATGAGCCACCTCCAGCTCCTGTTGGCCTTGGTTATGGTCCAGGAGCCTCTTGGAAATGCTGACTTAGACTATCACTCACAAACAAGAGAGCCTTTTTAGAAGCTCAAGTTTACAGAAAAGAAATTCCAGCAACCTGTTAGAGAAAAAAAAATGTGACTTTGGACACATTGGAGTGGGGAAGAGAAACAGTTGTACTTTACCTGACCACCCACCCCACAAATGGCACAACTTAGGGCTAAGAAAGATGTTCCTCACCCTGGATTACTCTCATGGGGGAAAGAGAGAATGTGAGAGTGTGTATCCAGCTTTCCCAGTTGTGCCAAATGTTGACAAAGGGTTAATTTCTCTCTTATTCCATCTAGAATACTAAGCAGGTGTTCTATAAGTAGGAGGAAGAAAGAGTCTGGGAGAGAAGCAGACAGGACTCTCAGAGTGCGTTAAAGGAAGAGTGTCCAAATTACATTGTGAAGTGCATCAAGAAGCCCACCCACCAGGTAATGGGAAAGTCTCACCTATGGATCCCCACAACTGGCCCACAGACACTCCCAGTGTTCTACATGCCTTAACCACACACTGACCCCCATCCCCACAAAGAAAATCAGTAGAATCTGTTGGCAAGAAAGAGACCAGAAACTTGAGCTGTAGCACCATCTTTGGGAAAACAGAAGAGAAGCTATCAGCACTTGGCCAGTGTATTGCAGGATCCAGAGAAAAAACAAAAGCTTAAAAATTTTGCCACAAGACGGAGAAAGAAGCATGGAACTGGTGTATCCAAAGAAAATCTGAAAAACTCCAGACTCTCAGCAGAAATGATAGAAGGCATTTCTCTCACAGAGGCAGTTAGTACAGATGGGAGGAGGCGACTGCTACTTCAAATGCGAAGACAACAGTGCAAAACTCAAAAAAAAACCATAAAAAGTCAAGGGAACAGCACTGCCAAAGGATCACAATAATCTTCCAGTAACCAAATGGAAATTTAAAATAAACAAAAAATTATCTTGAAATAAAAATGTATTCTCAAAAAATATGAAACATAAATAAATCAGCTGCAAACTTTTCATCCAAAAGAAGCTTTCTTTTTGTTTTATGGGTACCTACAAAAACGAATAGAAAAATATTTTTAAAAAATAAATTTTCCCCTCATATATAATATTTAATATATATGAAATTTGTAATTAATAAAATTGCATATGTTCCTTTTTATAACCATAATCATAATGAATTCTATAATGAAGTGCTATGTTACTATATATTTTTTTCATGTTTACTTGTATTTCCTTTTGGAAACTATAATCATTATGGGTTTTTAGAATTTACAGATTACTAATGTGTCTCCAGTATTCGGTAATTCTCCAAAATAAAGATGCCAGCATTAAGAAATACTGAGCAACCTACGGTAGATTCCTGAATATGCAATGGTCCACGAAATGTGGAAAGTCAGCCATCACATTACATGCCACATCCTGTCAGAACTGGAAACATGCTGAACGTCATTAAAATGAGCTTGAAAACCTTCCCAGATACCAGAACTCTTGAAATTTGAACCAGGTCCCGGGAGAGTCTGGACTACTTGCTCTTTGATCACCAACATACTAGAGTAATATTTAGTGTTTAGTGATATAGACCACACTAATTTTAAGTAAATGAAGCATATAGTGACAAGGAGGAAACAGTCTAGCTACAATGTTTAGTAAGAGCTTGTGCTTTCCAAAAAATACATCTTCCAATTCCATAAATTTGAGAGGACATTTAGTGAAGACATTTCCACCTACCCTGCCTCAATGTTTGCAATCTCTCATATAATCTTCCAGAATATACTTGAACATACAAGTAAATTTAAGTACACACTTTTAGTTTCTTCAATTTTTACAAAACTTACAACATATTTCTAATTTGGGGCACTTTAATCTCTTTATTCTTCAATTAATATATCTTGTATATTCTTCCACTTTAATATATATTTTTGTTCCTTTTTTGACTGATATATGAATTGTATTTAATCTTATTTAAAAGATAATAATATTTAATTATTTGTATAAATAAATATATTTGTATAAATAAATTTATGTACTCAGATAATACTCCAGATGTAAAATTTATTAATTTTAAGTTTTTATGAGTACTTCTGTCTAAATCTTTGCTATGAAAAAAAGAATAAAACAAAATAAAACTCCAGCATGAATAACCATTATGTCCATTATTGCACACATGTGTGAGTATATATTTATAAGATAAATTTTCTGAAAAAATCACCTTTTCCACAGGCCATGCACATCTTCACTTTTAGTTGCCGCTACTTATTGTCTTCTGCATGGGTTGTACCAAATAGCATTATTGTAATGTGGTTATATAAGTGCCTGCTTCCCATAGTCTCAGCAACTGAGTGTGTTATCATTTTTTTTCCATTTTTTACCAAGAAAAAAAAGGTAAAAACTGATAGTGTTAATTTTATTTTTATTTTTTTAATTTTAATCATTATAGTTAATGTTAAGCCTATTTAAAGAGACTTGGAACCTGAGGTGGGCCTTGAGAAAGACAAAGAAGAAAGAAAAGAA
>PVKZ01001965.1:0-122500 GCA_004027375.1 Macroglossus sobrinus
CTGGTGGGGGCAAGCAGTGTGATCAGTATCATGACAAAGATAGGCATATAAAAACATAGAGAAAGAACATTAACCTAGAATGGGAAGAGATCTCAGCAAAGGCTTCCCAGTGATGATGAAGCCAAAGCTTGTCCTGCGGGGCAGTAGAAGTTAGCCAATGAAAGTTGAATGGGAAGGTTGATCTGGTCAGAGAAAGGGAATTGTGCAAGACCAGATTGGGTTTAGGGGATCAAGCAAAATGCATTATAGAGGCCTACTGAACTACTAACGAGCATGGTTATAGAGTTAAAGCAGGTAGAGAGTGTTGTGCAATGAGTCTAATGAGGTGAATGTGGTTCACATAATAAAGGAATTTGTAGGACATCTTGAGGGTTTGGAGGTACCATGGTACAGTGAGGCTTCTGTCAGTCACTGAAGGATTTTAAAAGGGGCCATGGTTTGGTCATATGAATTTTTTTTAAGATGTCATTAATCAGAATATGAAGTGTGAATTAGAAATTGGTCAAGTGGACATTCAAGAAATATAGGAAATAAAAGATGAATTTCCAAAAAAGCATCATGAAAAAGAAGTGGACAGATTCAAGAAATATCTAGAACAAACAGGATTAGTTTACTGTATTAGTCAGAATACAAGAAATAGAGGATACACTCAAACTAGTTATGTTGAGGTGAATTTTGTGTTTACAAAGTTGTAAGAAAAATTGATACAATGGGCAGTTATTTCCTCCCCTGGGCTTAAATAGCAATAGGAGAGAGTAATTACCTTTGGTCAAAGGTCATAGCCAGCTCACAGTGTCCTAGTAGAGACAGAGTCATGGGCATATTTACCCCAACCTTACTCTCCTCCCTGTCTGTTGTTTTCCTGGAGTCTGCATGGGCTGAATGTAAGCCCCCTGATTCCTTCCACACTGAGCAAACTTCTAGGGACACAGAGCAATAGAGTCAAACAGCCAATAGATTTGGAGAGGGGATCTGGAAGAAATCTAGCATAGTCACACACTGATGCAATGGATCAGAAACAGGAGGAGTCAGGATGACTTCTAGAATTCTAGGGTTGCAAACAGTGTGAGTGGTGATCTTATTCATCAAATACACAACAGATCAGTTTATTATTATATTTTTTAAAAAGTGAAACATAGAGACAATGAATTTCATTTTGGAGATGCTGGGTTTCTGGGTGCCTGAGAGACTTTGATTTATTCACCCAACAAATCTGTGGTAGGTAGCCTCTGTGAAGACTTAAGGCCATTTCTTGTAGGAATAACAAATTCTGTCTTTGTGGGGAGCCCAAGATGGGTACCTTTTTATACTTTATTCTGTAGTTCCCAATCCTTTTGTTACCAGGGACTGGTGGTCCTATGAAAATCTAATGCCTGATGATTTGAAGCGGAGCTGAGGCAGTGATGCTAACTCTGGGGAGTGGCAGCAAATACAGATGAAGTTTTGCTTTCTGGCTTGCTGCTCACCTCCTGCTGTGCATCCTGGTTCCTAACAGGCCATGGACCAGTACTGATCTGCATCCCCAGGCATTGGGAACCTCTGCTTTATATAGTAATGGTAATCCTGACAATCTCTGAAAAAGCCTAAACTGTTTGTTTACATAGGGCTAGTGCAAGTCAAACGTGTCTAAAAAAATGATTGAAGTAAAGACATTTTATTGTTGAAATAGCATCAATTTAATACACTTTTATCAAGTCTAAGTAGCATGATGAAATGAAAAGGCTAGGTTTGGAGTTAGACATAGTTTAATTAGAATATAAGCTCTGTAACTTGTCATGTATCTTTGGGCAAGTAATATTGCTCTAGATCTCAGTTTATTCCTTTGTATGTGGAGATAGCAATCTGCCAAAAAATTCTTGACACAGTGCTTGGAATATAATAGTGAGAAAATGGAGTTATAGCAACTTTAAAACTCCCATTTAAAGGAGTTTTTTGAGTTAGAAATATTTTTTACTATATATATAGTAAAACTTTGACTAAGGAATTCAATTTTAGGTTCTCTGATTGTGACATGCTTGCAAATTTTTATGTAACCTTGTCAAGCTCTGACAGTTCATTTCCCATAAAATCAGGAGACAAGCAGATTAATTTTTTTGCTAATTAATTTTTCACCAGGAAATAATTACATCTAGGCCAAATATGATCCAACTATTAAATGGAATACATTTTCTGGAGAAGCAACATTATTACTCTCACACTCAGTTTGCTAACTGATGACAATTTTTGTTGGCATTTCTATAAATTGGGTGAGTTTGGGGATATGTTATTGTTTCTCTATCATTAACTTGTCCAGTAGCTTGAGACTATGAAGCTTGTTGGGATTAATTCTTCTAGATGGTTTAGGTGTAAGGGGACCAGTGTTCTGTTGGCTGCTTCAATGTCATCAGCAAATATTCTAATTTACTAGAGTCTGCACAGCTGGTGTCTTTTATGACAGACTGAATGTGGCACATACTGAGAGTGACACCATATTAATTGAATCACATAGTTTTACTATTACTATATACTCTTAAAATTAGATGTGTAAGTGGCTTCTAAATGAGGTTGTTTGGGAACATAAAAATAAACAAGTAGTATTTTAATGAAAGCTTTTATTTATTTGGTTACAAAAATGAGAACGGTAAAAAGAACTACAATAAGGTAAATGGAAGTTTCTTTATAAACTGTACTGGTGTGGGGGACCTAAGATGGGAACTTCTAAGGAGCTGGGCCCCACAAAAGGTAGAAACAAAGCTGCAACCTAAGGCAAATATCCCATCCTGTTTCTCCTGGGGGAACTTGTAGTCACTCTTCAGTGATATCTCTGCTTCTTTCCATGCACCTGTTTTGCTCCCTCTTTTCAAAGACCTATGTTCTCTTTCTTTTCCCTAATGCTAAATGTAGCAAGTAGAGCACAGTTTATCTCCTCACCTACTTCCCACACAAGCTCTTGGGCATAGCATGGCCCGCCTATTTTGATTCCTCTTTATAACTGATACTAGCTTTAGTGTCTCAGTTCTAAATTTTCAACATCATTATCTTACTGACCTAGATGATCTTTCTGAATCATGTCTTATATGTCTCAGCTCTCTGGCTAGCCACCGACTGTCTGGTAATGCATCAGTCCACCCCAGGTCTAATACACTTCTGCCAAAGAGGTAGCCTTGTGTGGGCTGATGTTTACATAATGAGAGTTATGAGTAGGATTTTCAATGATAGACAGACATATTTTGTATAAGTGGAGTCAGTAGTAAATATAATTAAGCCATATCCATTCCAAAATGTACTGCAGTTTACTCTGTTATCTTTCAGTAAGATAAAAGGAAATGAACTAACGTACACAACTTCTGACAGGTAAGAAATCACCTTGAAGCAATGGCAGCATTCAATTATATAACCAGACTAGCTATCTCAGAGGTTGTGAGACAGAAGGATTCATAGACTATGTTAAGGTTCTTTAATCACATAGCTTATCAAATCACTTTAAAAGGGAAAGAGATGCAAAGATAAAGAGATCATGTTAATATACTCAGGCTAAGGTGCAAGTGAAATGAATGGACCACACTACCCAAAGTATGTTATATTGTATATATTTTTTCTCTCTCTGTTTCTTTCTGATGTATACAAGGATGAGAACTGAGGTTTGAACAGATTTTCCCAATAAACAGAAGGAACCTGGGTCCAAATACATAACCTGTATTTCATAGAGATGCAGATACTAGTACATGTGGCATAGCCTATAGCTCACAAATTAGCCTGATAAGCTGTTATGGATTTTATTTGTGTTTCTTGGGCACAGAATACACTAGGCCATAGTGGCCTCATTACTGGGTAGCTGATTTTTTGATGACATAGCAGCCAGTTCAGAAGTGGCATAATCATATCTTATCGATTTATTTTCATCCATTTCTGCTTATTAGTAGCACTCTTTTTTCTTGTCTTATACATTCCACTTATCCTATATATTTTTAATGCATGGGTTACAAACTTGATTACTTACTATTGATATTTAACATACTTTGTGAATTCTGCCTACATTTTACAAACTACTTGTTTACTTCTTGTCTATACTTAACACTTTAAAGGGTTTTATCCATCCCATTTATTTTTCTTGTGTTCTAAAACAATTAAATATTCTCAAGTAATAAAAGACACATTACAACTTCTATGACCCATGCACTGAGAAAAAACTTCCATATATATTATCTCATTTAACACCCTCAGAAGTTTTTAGAGGTGGATACTACCGTTAAATAGGATGTTGAACATAAGTGAAATTAAGTATCTTGTTTAAAAATCAGACCAGCAGTAAGCGACAGTGATGGAATTCACATGATTTCTGTTCATGTTGTTGACATACTGAGAGCTCCAAGAGGGTCCTGACCCACGTTGTATATGTCTCTAATGAGGCCTTTGTATTATATTGAAGTATCTGCTTACAAACCAATCTTGACATTCTATTGTGAGGTCCTCAATGGCAAAGACTGTGCCTCATTTATCTCAGTATTTGCAATGCATGGCACAGTATCTGACATTGAATACATCTCAATAGATATAGATAACCCCTATTCAAAAACTGCAAGCTGTTGCCTGCTATACTATTTCCTTCTTTTCTTCTATCTTACCTCAATTCTTTCCTCCCTTCTTCCTGAGGAATCTTATCATTTGTTAGATGCTCTTGATGTTCTGCAAGGGAGGTATTTAAATAACCTCCTTCCTATCTTATCTTTTTCTCTCCTCCTGCTCACCATCTCTGCTTAAGACTGTGTTCTAACTGTTCAACATCTGTAGGCAAGAGAGAGATCTCTAAATGTTATTCAATTCAGACAAGATTGGGCACATACAGGGTGGTATGGTCATAGACAGTTCAGTTAAAAGGTATTATGAGCTATCACTTCTGTAGTACAAGAAGTAGAAAGTAGTTCTACCTAGTGAGATAGAACACATGAGCTGCTAGTCTAGAAAAGATATCAAAGAAAGTTGTTCATGTAATTGTCAGTCTCTTGGTTTTTACCGTATAGGCCTTCCTAGTTCCCTGACACATAAAAATCTGTTATTTAAAAGGCATCAGGTACATTTCTCTTGTTTAACATGTATTCAGGGTACTGGGATAGACACTGGAAAGACAATGAAGACTAAGAGGTTTTGCTTTTATGGGGCTGACAGTATAAATGAAAACAGGCATGTGAAGCCAAACATTACAATATACCATGATAAATGTCTGTTCCATATTTAATTATCTATATCTCCATCTAGCCCATGATAAAACCTCATTAATTTTTTAAAGGTTTAATCTTTAAAAATGAAATTGGTTTCAAGTCATCTCTGTATTTTCTAAAGTTCCTTCTATTTATTGGATGTGTAATAAACGTTTTCTGAATTATAACTGAGAGAAGCAAAATGGTCTGCAAATCATGCAAGACACTAGGTCATGCCTTGCTATCTTTAGTTTCTAGTTGCCTTCATTTTTTAATTGTATTCTTTTTCCTGTGTCATAATGAAAATAACTTTTATCACCTACTTATTATATGCCAAGTGCATGGTGCTAAGTGAATTAGATATGATTATTCACATTTTACAGATGAAGGAATTGAGGCACAGAGAGATAAAGAAATCTGATCAAAATTACAGCACTGTAAAGTTGAAGATTGGATTTAGTCCCATAATGCAAAGACTTCTTTATGATTCTGCATAGCCATGTGGTAAATATAGAATAGATTTAGAGTCGAGTAGCCTTGACTATTTTATATAAACTTTAGTAAATTAATTCCTCTGAATTTTAGTTTGATGGAAAATAGAGACCTACTAAGTCCTGTTTTTTGGGGAATTAATGTTTTTATACAAGGTAAAAATGCTTTGTTTCTTTTATAGGGCTTAGTGGGAGGCAGGTAATGTGGTGGTGGGGGCACTGTTGGGGCTTTGAGTCTCTAAAATCAAAGATTATATTCCAGAATTAGAGAGGAACCACAATGGTCATTTTTGCAGGGGTCTTTAACAGATTTTTACATCAGAACATGGAAGTATTCCTAACAATTATACACAGTAGCTCCTCCGCAATTTTTATGTGTTCTTAAAATTTATTGAGAAAGGTTTAATGAATAGTAGATGAACCTAGATCTAGTATTTCTTTCTCCTGTCACAGAATGGCACCTGGTTGTGATCTTTTCATTTTCTATGACAGGTCTGAGAATCTCAGTGGGTTCATCTTGGAAACCATTTCTTCCAGCGCACACCAACCACCTATTCTGGTGTTTGGGTCTCTCGTTATTTTAGTGTTTTTTTTTTGTATTTGCCTTTGAAGGGAAACCCATAGGCCATAGAGTGTTGCTGACAATTATGTAATGCAAATAATTTTAAGCAATGAATATAATAAGCAAAAGAACAAGTTTTAGAACCTCGGACAGTTCCCACATTTTGGCTTCCAGCTTTACTTCTTCCTGACATGAAATTTAGAAATCTTACTCTTTTATTAAAGTAGTGGAGGCTGCCAAATTTTCCCCATTTCTCAGATTCCTTCCACCCTTTAATGACACCAAGTTAAATTATGGAAAAAAAAAAGAAAGGAATTGATGTCTCCTCATTTACAGAAAGCAATATGATCCAGGCCAAGGGCTCAACAATATATATATTTTTTGTTTAATATTGTTTTTGGCAGTCTGGTGAAGCTTATAGTACAAGTCTCAGAATGATACTTTTTAAATGAGTACAATAAAATACACAAAATTACAGAGAATACAAATTATATTGAAATAAAAGTGTCAAACTATTACCATGGCTCACACTTTTTAGTATATTAACTAATAAACATTTTAGAAAGAATGGACTGGAAAGCAATGTCATGCCTTGGTTACCAATGTGAGAACACATAGGTTCATCATTAGGGGTTAAATAACCTCTCGGGGCAAAGTTATCCTATAATTGAGTCAATAGCTGCACACTTGAAGATTGTGATTAGGTTTGATTAGGGGCAAGTCTAAACACTACTGCAGTTTCAATTTAGTGATGTATATAAGTGATATATTTGTAAGAACTGAAATGTTAAATGAAAAATAATTTGTTATTTTTATTGGTGACAAAATCATCGGTACTGTTAATATTACTTTGCATTATTCTTACATTCATAGTTTAAGGAAATGCTAAATATCAGTTAGAAATAAGTGAACATAATATGCAATTATGTTTTCACATCTCAGTTCATCGACCCCAGAAATTTTCTTATAGTCCTATTGGTCTGTGGGACCCAAATGAAGACTCCCTAGGACATTCTGTTGCCTCTTCCTGTCCTCTTTTCTAGGCCACTATGACCTGCTTTCTGGGCTTTCCTCATGGTTACATAGTTTTATCTAATTAGGTTAGAATGCCACTAATATCAGGATAAAGTTTGAACTCTGTATCATGGTACACCACACTGTCTGTAGGCTTAGGCCTCTTCTTTTTCTTTTTATTTTTTTTGCCCCAGTACTCTCTCACATGCATTCTGAGATTGAACTACATAATAGGCAGATCCCCAGCATCTATTTTGAGCTGTCAATTTGGCAAAGAGGCTGCAAAATAAAACTTTGCTTTTCTATGCTTTACATTTCTTGCCTTAAAAAAATACAAACAATTATTTAGTGAAAGAATCAAGGGGTAGTGAAAGAAAAATAGCAATTGCAGATGGAGTGTAAAGACCACATAACTCATGGTAGCTTTCCAGATGAACATGAATATGCAGATTTTAGGCATATGATAATCAAAAGACCTGGAGGTCCTTTTCCCAATCTCCTTATATTCCTGTGCTATTTCCAAAGCATATTCTGATGATCCTAATTAGTTTTTTTCCCCATATGTGTTAAGATTGCAAGTATAATTGCACATATATCAATTTATGAATAAAAAGGATTGCAATCTCATCTCATGGATCATATGATCTCTATCAATTTAGCAATGACAGGCAGGGAGTGTCTTCTAGCTACAGTGTTCAGTGTGTTATGTTGTCTCTAAAATTATGTCTGTTCTGGAATGCCTCCACACCTCTGAGCCTCTAAATGAATGCATCTTGGATGGTGCAAACTGTTGCCTTCTTCAATTAACATAGGTAAAAGAGTGTATCTCCAAATTACCATACAGTTTATTTTAGTAAATCGTATTCATAAGGGTGTGGTGTTCTGAACAAAAGGGATAATAGTTTTATTCTTTGCATAAACATAGAGTCATCTCCCTGTAGTAAAATGTTTGAACTCTTATCATGGTGCACCACACTGTCTGTAAGCTTTGGCCTTGGCTTTCTTTCTTTCTTTTCTTTTTCTTTTTCCTTTTTTTTTCTTCTCAGCACTCTCCTGCATGCGTTCTAAGATTGAGCCACATAATATGCAGATTCCCAGGCACACTCTTTGCTTTTATACATATTGTCTCCATTGGCTAGGATGCATTCATCCTACCCTTTTCCGGTGAACTCAAGATTTTGCTCAAAATGCTCAAATTAAACTCCTCCAGAAATCTTTTGCTAAAATCTCTGGGAAGAGGTAAGCTTTTTCTTCCATATGCTATCATTCTACTTGGTTTAATGTTTATGTGTTAGTATAATTTGTGAATTCATTCAATACATGTTTCTTGGAGTGCTGCTCAGTCATGGGCTCTCTCTCTCTAGGCATAGATGAATAAAGCAGTTGTGTCCCTGCCTTTTCAGAGCTTACAGCTCTATAAACATTCCCCCCACCTCTGTATCTTTTTACCAGTTTGTTGCCACCAATTCAAATAAGGAACAGTTCTCATTTTCTTAATTTCCCTACTAACCATACACAAAAACATTTATGTTGTAGTAGACTTTATTCATAGAGGAATTTTTCCATTGCAGAAAGTTAAAATATCATAAAATTTAAGATTAGATATCTCCTTTTAAAAATTTCTTCTCCTCCCCTCCCCCAACTAGGAATTGACCAAATTTCTCAGTAAGCTCCAGCCTTCTTCGAAGCTGACTTCTCGCTTTGCTTCTTTAAGACACATTTACATCTTAATATTGCATAATACTTTTTCAGAACAATCAATTTTGCATTTCCTTATTCATTTCCAGGTGTACTTTCCAGAACCACAAACTAATTGTGAAAAAGTGTCTCTGCTGAAAAAGTGCCCTCTGCCCTGAGTTTTATTCTTTAACAATACAGAAGAAGTAGTAAAAAATAGGAAATTTTAGGTTTATTCTCTTATTCATGGTAATAAAAGGAACCAGGGCAGAGATATGTTTTCCCATTAAGGTACACGAATTATGTACCTTACTCAAGCTTTTAGAAGGCAGAAATATCTATAGTCAGGATTGGTTTTAAAAAATATAAAATGTGCTGCTATAATATCATGCTATATATTGATATAGCATTTACAACTTTATAAAGGACTGTAACTTTATCTTTACTGAGATCTGATAATCAAAGATTAGCAAATTGTAGAAAGATAAATTTAACTTTGTTATGAGGGTCTGGAGCTTGCTAAAACCTGAGGTGCTTTACTGAGCCAGACTCTAAGTAATTTGCAATAAAATACAATTTTTGCAAACTTTAAAAGATAGCCTGTGTTACAAAATTGTCTTGCAAGAAATCAACTTCTTTACAGCTTCTTCCTATTTTTCTGATTGTACTACAAAAGTGTGTGGCCTGTGGAAGTGTTGAGTCAACTTTTCATTTTATTTTACTTACATATTTAAAGAGATTTATTTGCTTATTTTATTTGTTTGTGGTGGCTAATATTTTTATGGCTCTTTGGATGTGGCTTGTGTTAATTTAAATGGGATGGATCTATATGTACTTAACTTGATTTTTTTTTGTATTTATTACTGTCACTACTATTATTAGTTGACGTATTTCATTCCAGAAAATTTTTGTATGTAGTTATTTTATATTATTGTAAGCAAAATCCATAGGATATATTTTATCTTCCTTTGTTGAGTTACTCTTTGATCTGCATTTTAAAAAGTGTTCAAAAACATTTTTTTTCCAATTTAATTGAGATATAATTGACATATAGTATTGTGTAAGTATATAGTACACAGTATTGATTTGATACATTTTTATATGGTGAAATAACTACCACCATAGCATTAGCTAACACTTCCATCTTGTCACATAATTACCATTTCTTTTTTTATGGTGAGGACATTTTAAGATCTACTGTTTTACATTTGAACAAATTGAATTATATAACCCAGAAAGATATGGTAACTTGTCTGAAATCCTCCCCCTCTTGCCCCCCCCTTATTTTTTTTAACAAGAAAGCCCAAAGGAAATATTGTAGCAGGAGGAAACTGAACTTAAATGTCATTAAAAAAACAAAACAAAACTACCCTTCAATATAGTAGTTAGAAAATCTGGATGCTGAGGGAAGAAATAAAAAAAAATCCTAAAAGATATGACTTGAGCAGACAGGGAAAAATCCATGGATTCTTGAAATTCTTTACCTCTTTGAGGCCTGGGAGGTGGGCTTTCTGTGGCTTTCACTCCCCTTAGACAGATAAGGATCACATCTATATTTTCTAATCAACCCTCCACATTCTACTAAACCGAATTAGGTGCTAATGTAGCTTCTCACCTTCTAACCTTCAGTTAGTAATTAATAAAAACTTCAGCTCACATGTCAACTCAGCCTTCTAAGTAGTGTTACCCTCAGGATTTCTGCATATTAGCAGGGGCTGTGGTTGCAGGGTCTGCTCAATAACTTGGGTTAACATTTGGACATCAATGCTAGGGAAACGTGAGGCAATGCACTAGGAGGTGGAAGAAATGGTAGTGGGCCAACCAAAGACATGGAGGAGCCTGGTCAATTGGCTGGGCCAAGGGCTTCCTTCACACCTCTCTCCATTCTCTCTTTTCTTTCTTTCTACCTTTTAACTGGATGATTGTCTTAGGGATCTTCCAGATGCAAGGAACAAAAACTTACTCAATGTAGATCAAAAAAGAGAGAATAATCAGAAGGATTTGGAAAAAACTCACAGAACCCAACTGTGGAAACAAAATTGAGGAGCTCTCTGCTCTCCAGTTCCTGCTTCTTTTTGTTTACTTGTCCTGTTCCCACACTCACCCACCCAGCTTCATTGAGGCATGACTGACAAAAATGCAATATATTTAGAATATAGAATATTATAAAATGATATACATTGTAAAGGGATTCCCCACATCAAGTTTTTGCACATCAACATTCATGCCAGTTGAAATAAACTTTCTCAACACACATGTGTATCTGTGTAGCAGTATAAGTTTCACCTTCCAAAGTCTGATGGCAAGCAGTAGCTGTACTAGATAATACTTAACAATACTTACGTAGTATTTTCTGCATGCCAGGCACTTTTCTAAGTGCTTTGGAAATTTTAGCTCTTTTAACATTATAAACCTATGCTGAAGGTGCTATTTTCATTTTATAGTTATGAGGTTATATAATTTGTCCAAGGTCACACAGCTAGTAATATTATAGAATTGAGATTTGAATGAAATCAGCTTGGCACCAAATTCTATGATCTTAACCATCACACTTTACTGCCTCTCAAATGGTGCTAATGGAGGCTTTTTTAACATTGCCAGATGTACCTGGTTCTATTGCTGTACATCAAAGTGCATCCTATTCAATCAGGTGCCAGTCCTGCATGTTTCACTGTGGAACTTCACAAAACTGACATTTAGTGTCAGTGCAAATCAACCAGTCATATGGTATCATTGTGTTTGAGACAAAAGATTAAAAAAATTGTTTGTATGGCTTTGCTGACTATCAATCACTCTTTTATTTACAGCAAATTGTTGATTTAGGATTATTCAATACATATTCATAAATATTGGTAAGGTAAATTGACAATAATAAATTACCAGCTGGATATTATTTGCATTTCACTTAGCATGGAAGGTAAAGAGTAATTTAGAATAAGTCCCTTATGATGTATCATTTTGCCATTTCTGTATAATTTCAATGTAATCCTGAATAAATATAACTTCAGTTCAGAAGTGAGGCTATATTAATGCTCAAGGGGCATCACATCTAATGAATCTTTTTATTTCTGAGTACATGTATGTATCTACCAACCTGAATGAAATTTAGGAGGCAGTATGGTAGAATCTGATGTAGATCAACTTTAGAGCCAGTTAGATATTAGTTTAAATATTAATAATAAAAACTATCAGGAACTATAACTCACTATGTGTGTGTCACAGTATTAAGTAGTTACAAAATAGCAAAAAATTTAAAAGATCCCTTTTAGAGTCAGCCAAACCAGAATTGGAATCCTAACTCCACTATATTCTAACTTGGTGATTTTGCCTTCTTTTCCATCTGGAAAATGGGTATAATTGTTGTTATAAAGATTAAATAAGAAAATCATCTTTCCAATAGAGGAGTAACTGTTCACAGATTATTTAGACTTTCTAGTTTCCTTATGTGTACCATGGAGATATTAGTGTATACTTTTCTAGGCGATTGTGAGAATTTAATGAGAAAATGTAGAAAATGGGCCCAATGCTCATTAATTCTAACATAGTAGGTGCTGAAATACCAGATTTTCTTTTATTTTCTCCCATTACTCACCTAGGTCAAGTGCTTTAGTTGGCTTAATGTCTTGTGATAAAAGTGTTTCCTGAAAAATTCTGGTTACTTTTATGGAGAAAAATATATTTGAAAAAGTAGAGATGTTATGAGAATTAAAGACTAAAAACAAGTGAATGGGCCAATTTTGGAATTAAATTGTTCTAATTATTTCAGAGTAATTCAGAGTCTCTTTCCAGCTGATCTATACTTAGATTATATACAAACTGATGTGTGGAGAAGTCTAACTAAATTAAACTCTGTTTACTTCAAAGCTGCTTCTCTTCCTCCTCTTTTTTCCATTGCTACTACCACTAAAGCACTGAGTAGCTCCACAGCTGAGTTTGCTAAAAGATTGATTTTCCATGTACTGTTGTCTACTCTCGATGCTCAATTTCCACTTCAAGTCTTCGCATGCTTGCATCCTATTACAGGGAGTCTACTGATGTTAGTTTCCTATTTATACATGAGGAGGTATGACTTCTAAAGTAAAAAAAAGCCTATATTTAGGAAAGTTTTAAAAAATGTTATCCACAAATTATTTCAGTTCAATCTTCAATAATTAATGTGGCTATTCTTCTAAGGCTGGATACTAAAGTTGTTTCTGAAATTTTGCTCTTTTAAATAATGCCATCCTGAATATTATTTATAAATGGACTTTAAAAAGTTCTTTGAGAGTAGAGTCTTACAAAGAGAATTGTTGCATTAAAATGTGTAAAAAACTCTATGTGATTCTTAGCATTGGTAGAATGTTTCTATAATGGTTTCAATAATATTTCTGCCAGTGATAGATTTAAATGTTTGCTTTGCTACCATCTTGAGCATTATCATTTAAAGAGCTTTATAGAGAATGCCATTTTATAATTAACTTAATTTCCATAATGACTAGTTGTATCGATGTGTTCTCATTTGATTATGGTCATTTTTATTCCTTTTATTTTATGTGAATTATTTTACTATTTACTACATTCATAATTCTATTAAAGTTTTAGTTTTCTTGACAATGATTTGTATGAACTTTTATATGCCAAGATTATGAATATTTGTTTATAGTATATATTTTAAATATTTTTCCTGAGAGTATGATTTATCTTTTATTTTGGTTTGTTACATTAACCTGAGCTATTTAAAAGTCTAAAAATTTGTATATGGCTAATGCTATATATTATTAGCGTTGCAATTTCTTCTTTTGTTTTATGCTTTACGGTAATTTTTAACATATCAGATACATTTTAAATAATATGTTTTAAATTTTAAATAATTTTTTATTTTTCATTTGGCTTTTTAATTCAGTAAGAATTTATTTTGGTGTATTGTGGTAGGTAAAGCTCTAACTTCATTAGGCTTTAAACTGTTTGTCTTGATTCTATTTACTGAATAGTCTTTGATTTCTTTATTTATGACATCTACTTTATAATGTAAATAACATGAATTATTTTTAGGCTATCATTTTTTTAATGGCATATGTATTGATTACTCATTATAAATCAATATCAAAATGTTTTGGGGTTATTCTCATTTATCCTATCAAACTCTAGAATCACTTTGTCAAATTAGTAATTTTGCATCTAAACAGTGAAATATATATCTTTAATTTATTTTTTCCTGTTATTTTGATAACCAGATAGCATGCTTAGAGTACCAGTATTAAATCTTTCTCTCATCTACTATGATCCACATGTCTATATATATCTATCATTTGGTTAGATTTCATACTAGGTGAGTCTGAGCCTAGCTGAGTCAGTATTATGTCAAAGCAGGAATGGAGGTGGCCTATCTACATGGGCCATATGCCCATCTTTGAGGGCAAATCATTGCAATGACCTGACAGTGCATCTGTAACCACATATATTCTGCCTTTTTTTTTAACCTGTGAAAATGTGATTCTACATCTAGATCAACAGATCCTACATTTGTCCTCTAGATTCCATCCTCTTTTGCCTATTTGATGTATAGAAAGCTCCATTCTTAAATAACTATCTATTATAATGTAGACAAACTGAATTTTGACATATTTCAGCAAAGGTAAATACCACACATACCATCCTTGAATAACATCTTGTTCAGAGAAATGAATGCATGCTTTTTATTACTTATAAAACGGGATTGAAAATTTTTAGGCCAGGATATCAAAGTAGGGGGCAAGTCTTTGGGTTTATTGACTATTAAGGTAGAGAGTTCTGAGTACACTATAGTTGAATAATTGATGGGGGTACTTTTTCTTGTTTTCAATACTTCATGACTGATGGGGTTTGTTGTGTAGATTCTCAGACCTATATCTCTTGGCCATCTTCTAGCTACACCAGAGGGTCAGCCACAAAATCAGTCTCCTTCCAGATATACACCACTGTCCTGATCTCTAGGTGACATCTTCATTTCAGTCACAGCAGTTAGAGTCAAACAAGAGTCTGACCTTTCTCCTTTTGTCAAATGAGTGGTTGGATCATCTAACACAATAGTGGGTATACAACAGCATTTAAGACTCAGTAAAACTGCACTTGACAACTGTAGTACACATAAAGAATAAGAACCTGAATGCTTTTAAGCTACAATCCCAAATATGAAAATTCACGAAGAAAAATATATCTCATAAACACTCCATTTTAGTTTACCTTGGAGAGGCAGGTGGCCATCACATTTAGTTTAGAGATGAATTGTTCTACTGACCACTTGTATTTATACAAATTTAAGATGAAGTATTGGAAATGGCATAGATATTACAATGGTTAGCTAATAGAAAGTGAAGGCTATTTAATTGTTTCTACTTGGGCTAAAGAGCCCTAGCCCTGCCTTCTAAGGCTTGAGCACTAGAGAGTATTATTTATAACTTTGGTTAAGTTTAATGATAAATTTATGACCATCTTTTATAATTCTATAACTTTCACTGTAGGTTGATACATATTCAGAGTAACCTGTAGTATCTTCAGTTTGAAATTCCCGGGAATGAAACATGAAGCACATGGGTGTAGTGATCAGGAATACTTGAAAGTTTTAACCAATTACCCAATATATACAAGTAAAATTTGTTTACAGTAAACAAATGAGGGCTTGATGTCCACATAAAAGACACCACCTTGTTGGAGCATAAATTTTATTGTGGGAGTAGATGTTTAACATATATGCCAGTTATATCTTCCTTTAGGGGGACAGGTTCTGTAGGTGCAGTTGAATAACTTCTGTAAGGATCTTGGAGAATCTCTAAGGAGAACAAGTGGCCTATAACAGAAAATATAGCTGCAGTATTTGTTCCTATCCTTGTGTTGTTTCTGACTTTTATTGTTAGCACGGTAATTATTTTTATAAAAGTTTTTTTGTTTTGTTAATACAGTCAATTCTAATTTTTATATAACTAGATGTTATAGTTAATGCTGTGGTTATATTTCATGTACTAGAAGTGTCCAGTGAAGTGACTCTCTGAATGTTCAGATGAATAGTGATTACTTTTTTAGCTAAAGTACTTGGAACTATGTGGCAAACCCAAGTCACTTTGGTTTAAGCCTACAGCCAAAATTTGTGAGAATCTTATGATAGAGTTGGATAATTCTATCTAGAACAAAATGATGCATGATATGGCTAGAGGAAGTCTCTCAACATAGCTATAGTACAGAGCTCTTGTGTTAGCAATTTATGACCAAAACAGTAAAATTGCAACAAATAGGCAAATATTAAAGTAAAAGTGCTAGACAAAGTGTACTGTGTTACTCTGTGCCTCTGGGCATCTGGTTGGTCTAGTTCCTAAGATCTGATATTGCTTTCAGAAGATCACTCCTTTAGATTTTAGGTCATGCAATGATTGCTGGATGGACTTTGAGAAGGGTTGCTGAATGGACTTTGAGAAAGGTTGACCACATCTATTGATAAACCTGAGTATTCTCCATGAGTCCTTTGACGTATTTGGCCATATTTACTTGCATCAGGATAGAGTCTAAGATTACAAGTTATATTCTAGTGCATGATTGACTTGTTATTAAATCACAATAAAAGAGTGTTAAACTTCAAAGAGAGTTGATATTATTGTCTTATGGCTAAAGGCAGCAACTTGGCTCATAAAATTCAATGTTTTTGAAAATTTGACTAACTTTAATATGATAATTTGTCTTTTCAATTTTGCCTGAAATGTGGGGATGCCTTAAAGTAAGTATAATGCCTTGCAGAACTCTTTGATGGCCGTCTTAGCATAATGAGTACAGTTATTACCAAAAAGGCAATTAAGATTCCCAAAGTAAGAAACACAAAATGAAATAGCTTTCTGTTGTCAAGATAGTTGCTCTTTAGCAGAAAAGTTTTAACAATTTTAAAAGCAAGCATCAAACAACCAAAATAAAAAAGTAAAATTTTATCTTGAGGATTGAATAGACCCTGGAGTGTTATACCATTCATGTATTTACAGTTTTGCTGGAATTATGTTTTTGTGATGGGACAGTAGAGACATCCTTAGTGATTTTACCAAAATTCCTACAACAGTACTGGCGCATAATGATGACCAGGTTTTCTTTGCTGTAGTATGGGTTTCATGAAGGATCTTAGCAAATTCCACTTAGGTTATTTGGTGCTATTAGCTGCCCTCTGAATTCCAGAGACTATTTTCATATAACTGAAATACATATAATTTTCAGTATTTGTTGTTTGATGTTGGGGGCGAATTTTCTTTTTTTGTAATGGCTTATTTGAACCCTCCCCAAAACTTGGTATTTGGGAGGCATCATTGGGGCAAATATCTTTAAAAGGACTAGCTGCTTGAAATAATAATGAGCCTGATTATTTATTTTTACCTTTAAAAGAATTTTTGCTTTTATAGTAGCTTCTTCCTTTGTCAGTGTTAGGGCAAGGGGGAGTTACTTAACTACTTAATTATTTTTGATAGGGATCTATCTTGTATTTAGAAAGAATTACTCTTTTCAAAGCATCCCAATTTATGGATAATCCCCAAAGCCTATCATGCTATTTGTGTATGAGCATTTTTATTTGGGGAATCCAAGATGGAATGGGGCCATTCAATTTTTCTATTCTGCAAAGCCATTAACTTGTTTTGTGGCCTTCCCCTGCTTTTGTTCTAAGACCCTCTCAATATGTTTGGGCAAATGCTAAAGGTCTCTTAGGGGAACTCTTTTCCATTCTGTTATTTGTTTATATATCAAGTTCTGAATTTCTAGTTTATGGACATTCATAAAAAATGAAAACAGTACAGCAAAAACATCTGCCTTTGGATCTACTCCCGAATGTTGACTAAAGTTATTGAACAGATATTTTCTAAATCCTCTGGTAGATATGCCCAGATTTTTGGCTTGTAAGACTGGATTAATATCTAGTCATTCTCTACTGGAAGTTTAGCAAGTATAATTCCAAATAATGGTTACCCTACATTTTGTAATTTTTAAAATTCCTGTTCTGTTTGGTGGACCCTTTTTGAATATTTCCAATAAGATGTTTTGTTTGTTTTTTGCCAGGCTTCAGCCTCGAACATTGGATGGACCTACTAACACAAAGTGTTAGTTGTTACAGGTCAGGGAGATTGGAATATTAAGTTCTACATGCTATAGAAGGTCTCAGCAAATTTCTGACTTTCCTCTCGGAGTTTGAGGAATATGTTATAATTGTTTATAAATCAGACCAAAGATAGATCTTAAAATCTACCTGCTAGATATGTATTCCTATTTTGGTGATATTTTTAAAAGAAAATGTTGACTCTTAGGATAAAAGCAGAGAGAAGAAGATGGTTTAACATCAGGAGAATTAGGGGACTAGGGATGAAGATCTATGAGAAAAGATAAAAAAGAACATTTGGAGACTGTGAGAAGAAATAAAAGAAATAAGATTTTGATGATTCCAAAAGTGAAATGTTCCTAAATTTTTTACATATTTCACTAACTTTGGGCAAAAAGGCATTTAATAAATCTATATGTACTTATAACAGAAGAAGAAAGACCATTGATTATTAGGAATTATACTGCTCTTTTGATCAAAGTTCCTTATAAAATGGGGGAATTTTGTTATATCTAAAGTTCCCTAAAGTGATAATGTAATTCCAAATTATTTTTGGTGAAATTGTGTCATTCTGTATGATAGGCACAAGAATTTGGATTATAATAAGAGTACATTTAAGAAGGAGGTATCCAGACTGGCAGCAGTACAAACTCGAAGATAATGGACTTAAAATGCCCTAGGCACACCAGCACTTCTCCTTTTTCTTGAATATGACACATTCATTTTTATTTCAGGCCCATTGTATTTGCCATTTTCTCTGCCACAATTGCTCCATTATTTCTTTCAGTTTTCTTTTCAATGGATAACTCCACAGAGCTGTCTTTCCTGATTACATTCTGAAAAATCATCTTCATTCTTTTTTTCTATTTTTTTAATAGCACTTACCATGTCTGATATTTATTATATATGCTTGTATTTTTGGCCTATTGTTAGCTGCACTAGAGTAAGGCTTTGTTTGGCCTGTATACTACTATATCTCTGCCATTGAGAATTATTTCTGGCACATAGCAGGTGCCTAATAAATATTTATTACATAAGTTAAATTACAAACTTGCATAGTCCAGGATTCGTCTAACTAGAGTTAATAACTTTTTTTTCTCATTTTAAAATGGCTTTGTTGAGATATAATTCATGTACCATGCAATTCACCCATTTAAAGTATACAATTCAGTGGTGTTTATTGTAGTTGCAGATATGTATAACCATCACCATAGTCAATTTTAGAACATTTTACCACTCAAGAAGAAACTCACATTTTTAGTTATCATCCCTTTATTCCTTCTTCCCCTATGAATTTTCTTCCTTTCTTGACAAATGATCTGAAGGCTGACTCACCACTGTTATACATTACATATAACACAAGAAGGATTTTACAAAGTACCTGATGCACAGTGGGTGTGTAATATATATATATATATATACACACACACACATCATTTCTTTATTTTTTAATACTCCTAGCCACAAAGCCAGAGATATTATTCCTAATTCTTTAGAAATAGAAATTGAAATCTAAGGAATTAAGAAATGTGTCCTTGGTCACATAGCTTGTCTTCAAGCTATTTTTTTTCCCTTGGTTAGGGGTAACAAGAAATGTGTGTGTGAAATTCACAACTAGCATTTTCTGTTGATGGTAATGTGGCACTAAAAAATTTGTTGCCTGGAAGTCATGATTACAGAGGAAGGTCTTGTTTAATGCTAATAAAGAAATGTGTTTCTGTACAAAATTACAAATTGAAGTGTAATTGATGAAGGTAACTGCTTTTCATGTTTTTGCTGTCCATGACAATTTGAAAATTAGTTATGAAAAGAACTGTTTAGAGAGTCATTTTCCCCTCTTAGAACTACCATATAACTTTTAAAAATGAAAATGGTGATAATTTTATTTTTTCTTTTATTTTTATATTCACCTATTCAGCAAATATATTTTTTGAAATTCTGTAATACTCTAGGTATCTACAGCTTTCCAATTTGAGGATTCTCTTAAGGAAGTTATCTGACATATAAAAAAAGCTTTATGCATAATGATGTTAATTATTGTTTATAACAAAGAAAAATAGAATGCTACCAAAATATCTAACAATAGAAAATAATTAATGAATGCATTCCTAAGACTAAATATTATGTAAGCAGTTAAATAACATTTAGTTACTCAGGAAATGCTTAGGATGTAGTGTTTTATGAACAAAGTAATGCTGAAAATTCAGAAATAGTTTGACTCACCTATGTGTAATAAGTTCACAGATAGCCAACTTGGAGAGCGTGCTGCAATCCACCAGACTTGATTTGGTCCTTCTATTATAAATTCCCAAACCACTCCACACTTTTCCTTTATTATACTCTTCACTTTTGTAATTACTTGAGCGATGTCTACCATTTCCACTACAATACAGATTCTGTAATGGCAGAGGCTGTACTTACTTCTATATCCCTAGCACCTGGTATTGTGCCTGGCACAAATCTGTAATTAAATCATATTTAAATGAGTTAATAAATTTAAAAAAAGAGGGAAATATGCAACTAGATGAAGTCGTGGCAGCCTTATGGAAGATGATTAAATGTGAGGGCTTTGGAGTCAGACATCTTGTTTGTCATCAAGAGTTCCAGTCACTGGTATCCCCTTTACTGTAAAGTGAGGATGATTATAATACTCATCTCATAGGGCTGTGATAAGGATTATATTTGATAATTATATGAAAGCTCCAAGTGTTCTGTAAATGACAATTATGATCATTATTTTTTCTGTGTTTTCCCAATATTCTACAATGTGGATCCACTCATTTGTAATTAGAAAAATCAAATATAAAAATAAATAAATTAACAAAATTAGTACATTGCATGACTTTTCCTCCTTGCTTGGAAACTAAGGAGTTAATAGTGTTTTCTACTTCTTCTCCTCCATGAACCCCACTTTATAATGTTTGGAAGGCATCCAAAAGCCCATGTTTGCAAAATCTGGCGACACTAAATATATTCTCAAGTCAAGTTGTTACAGTATAGAAAAGTAGTTTGTTGAGTGTTCCCCATGTATGTACTCATACAAAAATTTGTTGAAAATCCATTAGTCAATATGTGTAAAATATAGAAAATATAGAATAACTTGGCATTTAGCACTCTGAGGAATATATACTGGGAGAAATTTTCTTTAAATTCAAATGCCTGGGAAAATGACAGCACACCTGTCTCTAGGAAAGTAGTCACATTTAAGAGTTGTTAATTGTGTTTGCACAGCTATAGCTCATATTGGTTAGCATTCATAGTAAAACCAAATTCCATATTCAACTCTATTATTGCCTTTAATAATAAAATTTCTGGCAAATTTCAGCTCTTTCCTTAAGACT
Organism: Macroglossus sobrinus; assembly: GCA_004027375.1. NCBI lineage: Eukaryota > Metazoa > Chordata > Mammalia > Chiroptera > Pteropodidae > Macroglossus > Macroglossus sobrinus. The sequence goes on from PVKZ01001965.1 coordinate 21,336, forward strand.
CAAGTTAAGTGTTATTCTCACTGAGGAGCCTTTTATAATCCCCACTCAGAATTAAGTTTACTTTGTTTCTAGGTTTATTATGTTTATGGTATTTATCTGTTTTTATAAAAAAATGCCTCTAAGGAAGAGTATTTATCCTATTTTTTTTTGTATCATCTGTGCTTGGCAAAATGCCTGATATGGGACATGGTCAGGAAATATTTATTAAATAAATAAATGAACAAGTAAATTAAAGTATCTAACAGGAATCTATTTAATCATGCAGGATTCATAATCATAAAAAAAAAGAAACAGGGACTTCTATGGCTCAGCACAAAAAATTGCTTCTGATCACACATTTATGCCTGGAGAGTACTGATCAACACTGATGATTTTATTTCTTACTTAGTTAATTACTAATTTCAGCTTGCCAAATCGTTCAGGTAAGGAGTCGTGTCTCAGTCATCTTTAGATTTCCTGTATCTAGCACTCTGCTTAAATTATGAAAGACCTTCAATTCTGCAGGCGCATTCTGTGGAAGTCCCCATAGAAGACAGTTTCTTGATAAAATGGCCCTTGATTTTTAATTCTTAAACTTCATTTCTCATTATAATGCTTTCCATATGATGTTAATTTAAGAAAAAAACATATTTACATCCTTCAGACTAAATATATTTTAAAACAATTGATATAAGTTTTGAGTTACATTCCAGATACAGCTGGTAGATTATCAGAGTCGCATGAAATATGCTTACACTAGGTGCCAAAGTCTCTTCCTTGAAAATTTTTTTTGTCTACCAGGAAATACAGACAGATGCGTCAGCAGCTACAATGACTGCAAATGACCTGAGCCTAGAAGGATGAACTAGGAGAGATGGGAAGTCAGAGGAGGATTGTGCATTTAGCAAAACTTAGAAAGGTGATGATTAGCTGAGCCTTTCCAGGGAAGGCAAACAAACAGTTGAGCTGATTTTTTTTCTTTTTCTTTTTGTGATGAGTAGAATCTATTCAGGCAATGAAGAAAAAGTAGTTTCTAAGAAGAGAATAGATATATACAAAAACACAGAGGTAAGAGATCAATAATGGCACATTTTGGAGGACTGAGTAGTTCCACATGCGTGGACTACAGGCTATGTTTGCGGTAATGGTAGAACATGGGGCTTAGAGGAAGGTAGACAGCGCAAGAATGGCCTTGTATGGCATGATCGGATATTAAGACTTTCTACTGAACACTGTGGAGGAACATACACAGTGGATATATCCTTGCAAGAAGTCACATGATATAAAAATGATCACAAATTAGTTTTTTTTTTCAAATCATCTTTATGAAAGAATCTGGTACTGAATGTTGGTACTTATCTTTTTTTGTTTGTTTTAAGACAATGAAGTCAATACTTACTTAGAATGAAGAAAGATTAACATCAAATTACTATTTTAAAAATGCTGGTAAACATTTCATCACATACATTATGTATATATATATATATATATATATATAAATATAAAACATATGTAAAAAAGAAGGAAATCTTGCCATATACAAAGGCATGGATAAACATGTAGTACATTACACTAAGTGAAATAAGCCAGTCACTGAAAGACAAGTACTGCATGATTCCACTTATATGAGTTATCTAAAATAGTCAAACTCACAGAAACAGGAAGTAGAATGATGGTTGCCAGGGGCTGGGATATGGGGAGTTGCTTTTCAAAGTACATAAACTTTCAGTTATGCTAGATGAATCAGCGCTGGAGCTCTGCTGTGCAGCATTGTGCCCATAGTTAATAGTGCTGTATTGTGCCCTTAACAATTTCTTAATCTGGTAGATCTCTTGTTAAATGTTTTTACCATAATAAAAAAATAAAATCTTTATATTTTAGGTTGGCACTTGTCTTAGTCCCTCTTTTCAAGTTGCTCAATGATTAGTGGGGGAAATGTCTCCTAATGTTGGTAGAAAGAGCAAACAAAAGCAATATGTATATCTTTATCTTTTGTTATCAAAATAGACAAGCCATCTAGCCTGAAGATAGGAAATGAAATGATGATTTCAAGCAGAAAAATAGATAATCTCCCTTCCCTGGTGAGATGGTAGTGAGAGTATATGAAATACTTGGGAGATGAGCAATTCATGCTTTATCACAGCTTGAGGTTGTAAAGAGCTCAGTGAGAATGCTTGGATTTCATTTCTCAATTTTGAGTGGTATTGAAGCTCATTCAAGTCAGCATATTAAATAGGGGAGGGACTAAAGATATTGAGAAAGAAAAATCAGATAACCGAAGTAACAAGTTTCTTTTGTTGCAATTGTTTTAGGAACTTCTGGCATTATTTGGAATAAGGAAAATAAAGTTGCAGAATAACATGGCTAGAGAAACTAAAAAATCTTTCAGTTAGGTTTTGTACCTCACACTTAAATCCATCTATCTCGAACAATCTTGCTTTTAATTTAACCTTTAACTTAAAAATAATGACATACTAAGCACTTAATAAATATAAATTGAATAAATACATACAGCTTTTAAGTAAGTACCAGTGAAGTATTTCTCAGCCCTTTCTTTTATACCTCTAGTGATAGGAATCCTACTGGATTTGGAAAGTTCTTTTTCAAAGCTATTTTTCCTATTAAACATACACTATTCTGGTAGAGAATATACATTGGACTCTAGCAATCCTAGGTAGTATCCACCACTCATCAAAGTATTTGACAAGTTATTTAACTTTCTAAGCCTCTATTTCTTCACATGAAGAATGGAACCTACTACTTGCATTGTCAGGATTAAATGAGATGAGTTACAAAAAGTACTTAGCTCAGTGCCTGCTAGATAAATACTTAATAAGTAATAGCTTATTATTATTGTTAATAACATTATTATCTCTCTGTACAGTCTGCCACTAGCCTTAGATGTCTTCTATACAGATATAATGTATAGAATAAATCTATATTCTATACAGAATAAATCTATATTCTATACAGAAGCTGTACAGAATAAGTCTAATTCATCTTTCATTACACTTTCAAATATTTGAAGATGATTATCATATCATTTAGGAAGAGGTAAAAAGGATAAAGCAGATAATTAAAAAAATGAATGTTATGCCATGGTATTTGATATTCTAACAGTGCATTTCCCACTCCTAATATTCATCACAGTCACTGTAGATTTAGCCTTTTTTTCTTTATAGTGAAATAGGGCATTTCAGACATATACACACTTTCCAGTCAGACAAGCTTATTCTTCCATAACTACTTTGTAATGTATAACCTTGGGTAAGTTCCTTACCCCTTGGAGTTTCACTTTTTCTATAGATAAAATGGGAGATCTGTCATGTGGGAGTTGTGAGGTAGTATGAGATAATAATAACTAGCATTTATTATTCACCTATTATGTGCTTGTTATTATACTGTAAATATTATATTGACATCCTGAATTCTAGTAACTATTTTGCAAGGGAGAAACTATGTTTTCCAAATATGTAAGGAGAATAGTAGTCAAGAGTGTTATTTTTCATTGTCTTGTTACAAAATTTCTCAAGAGTTTTTCAACTTCAAAGATAAAAGACAGTATTTATCTAAGAGCATGAGAAGATAGCTGTCCCAGTTCAAGGAGAGAGCAAATTTGCCCTTTCTCTACCTTTTTGTTCTATCTAGGCCCTCAAAAGCTGGGTGAGGGTGATCTTCTATCCTCATGCAAATGCTAATCTCTTCCAGAAATACCCTCATAGTCATACCCAGAAATAATGTTTACTATTCCAAGTATTAAATGATGTGGTGTAACATAAAATTAAGCTTATTGGATGCAGAAAAACTCTACTTTGTGTGAATGATATAACTGGAAACCATATACTTCTGTTAGAAAAACTGTGGTGAGACATCTGTTCCTACTCTGTGCAGCCTCCCTTCAGCATCCATTGCTAAACAAATAAGAAAATTGTGTGTGTGTGTGTGTGTGTGTGTGTGTGTGTGTGTGTGAGAGAGAGAGAGAGAGAGAGAGAGAGAATGAGAGAGAATGAGAGAGACAGACAGACTGTGCACAAGGGAACATGAAGGAAAAAGAAACATGTTCTCTGAGAGCTTTTTGTGTCAAGATTATATAGGCCATCAAAAAGTGGGAAGGGGTTCAGGAATGAGACTGTGATTCCTGGTCCTATGATATCCATTGTGTAGTCATCATTCGAGGTGGTCACAAGATGTTTTTTCCATGGTTAATGGTCCCTCCTGATATCCTGCAAAACAAAGTCTTATGCAAATGTGTTTTAAATATCAGTCCTAAATTGCAGACTGAAGATATAGATTTCTTCCCCAGAGACTGTGGACACTGAGTTAATTCTTAACTGGAGTGTCAGCAAGGAGGGAAGGAGTCAGATCACAGTTAAAAATGAAAAAATGAAGTCTTGGTATTAGACAAGATTAAGTCTTCCTTCTTTTAGCTGTTTTATACTAGCTCAATTCCATAGGATTTTCTCTTGGACATGCTTTCCACACCTATACAGTTCTTTCTTCAGGGGCAGTCCTTGGAAATGAAAAGATCATGAGTGTGTAGCTCAGTGCTGATTCTTGGAAGTGGTACTTGAAATTCGCCATAATAGTCGAATGACCTTGGAAAACTCACTGTACCTCTCTAAGCCTCAATGTTTTCATGTCCAATGGAAATAATACATATATCTCCAAGGGTAGATACAAATATTAAAGACTTGGTACTTAGTAGTTTAGGCAACCCTCCCCCCCATCTTCACAACTTATTTTTCCTCTTTCTTTTACTAGTTGTACTTACTTTCCCATACTTTACTCATTTTTTTTTGATCTGGCCTCTGAGACATTCAAGGCTACACTTTTCATTTGGTTGCTGATATTTCAATTACTGTGTCCTAACCCCTGATGTTTCTTGCTTGGCTTTTTTGTTATCTGACTGTAAGCACTTCTGATGCATTCATTCACATTCAGCTTTTCCCTCTGGTCTTGAGATTTCCCTATCGATTGAGAAACATCTTTGAGGACATTCTAACTCTGCCAGTCATCCCCAAAGGTTTAATATGTAGAAGGGTTATCACCTCATTCTCTCAATAGTTTCTGCTTCTTACTCGTAGTTCCTTCTATCTGTGTTAAATTGAATTTAATGCAGGCTTTTGTTTGGTTGTTTTATTTTTTTGAAAGAATTATCTGTTACAAATGATACTAGGTCATTTGGTATTTTTACACACACACACACACACACACACACACACACACACACACTATATTTCTAACCTAGTGTTATATACGTTAGAGAAATGGATTGTATAATATCTGTATTGACCATTATGGGATGGTAGGTAGATAAGGAATGGGTTCAATTCTGCCTCTAACACCTATTCACTGACATTATGTAAGCTACTTAGCTTCTGTGTAAAATCAGAATAATAGCATCTTTCTTAAAGGATTATTGAAAAGATTAAATGAGTTAACAGCCTGGCAGAGTGAATGCTTAAGAAGTGTTACCTATTATTATGCATCTCTGAAGCCTGGGGAATTATTCTAGTATGCAACTTTTAAAATTTGCTGTAAAAAACAAGTTACCACTTATTCTATAACTACTATGTGAAGATACTGAACAATAATAGTAACAGCCACCATTGTTGAGCTCCTACAAAGTACCAGGGGTTGTGCTAGGAGCTTTACATAAATGAACTCATGTGAGCTGTTTAAAATCCTAAACCAGGGTCATAATTAGCTGGGTACAAATAGCTCAAGATCTAAGGTCCTCTTAGAAATTTGTGGTCCACCATTCCCATTGTAATTAAAACTTCATCCCCACCCAAAATGTGCATCCACATTTAGTGCATATTTGGTATATCCACCAAAAGGTCATCATCTGTCTATTTCTATGCTATCACTCCTCAACCTAAATTCACAGAACCCTCCTCCCTCCCAAACTTCATATCCTTCCCATTAGAAACTCTTCTAACATCTTTGTCCATAGAAGGTTTTCTCCTCCATCATCTTTGTGAGTTATACCTGGTCTTTCCCCAGAAAAACACTTTCCTTGGAAGTCTCCTCAGGGACCTGCTCATGCACTGACACCCTAAGAGATCTAGAGGTAACGACCGCATCATTCAGCTTCACAGAGGTGCTTTCTGACTGTTCTTCCTCTGCTCTTGGGAAAAATTGTGTCTGTAGAGTATATAGAGAGTGTTAGAGGAGTAGAAAATGAGGGTGATTCAGAAAGTGATAATCTCTGGTTATGGACTCAGATTTGGAAGGAATCCTAGTCACATCGTCTACTAACTCTATGACCTTGGCAAAGTAACCTTCTAAGCTTCAGATTCATCTATGAGGTTGAGGTGAAATTAATATCTATTTCATAGGGCCATTATGGGAGCAAATTGAAATAATCTACTTAGAATACTAAGGGGTGTGCTGGTATGTAAAAAACTTTTCGTCACTTGGAATTATTAGTATTTTTATTAAGGTTGTTACTGCTATTTTAATTATTTTTTGAGCTTCTGACATAGAACAGACAAGGTAAAGGTTGCTTTAAATATATTGGTTCATGTTTCCTCATTTAACTGTGGCAAATATTATTTTTAACTTTTTTTGAGAAGTATTGCAATGCAGAAAAGTGAAACAGTAACTAGAGAGGATTTGGAAGATAGGATTCTTTTTTAAAACATGGGAGATAAAATAACAGATTTAATGATGGTGTAAAAATATTAAAGAATCAGAGACAAAAGATACAAGGGAGAAAAGAATAACTGGGAACATAAGAGAGAATGAAATCCAAAGCATATGTAAAGGGTAGAGGGAGTGACCTCTGCTAACAGAAGAAATGTTTCATGATTAAACAAGACAGGAGAAATGGCTGAAGATCAGGTGTTTTTGTAGATTGATGGGTAAGAAGCCATGAGGTCAGGTGGCCTCTTTTCTTCTTAATAAAATAAGGTAAGATCAGCAACCATAAATATGGGTGAAGTACGGGATCTTTGAAGAAATAGAGAATTTTGTGTAGAATAGTGGACCGAGCTTGTAAGAATGCAGTAACATTGCCAGACATTGTTGTGTTTGGAGTCAGTGATCATGACTACATGGAGAAAGCAATTTTTCCAGTTTTGTGATGTTCTTCAGAAAATTCAGCTGCATGAAATGAGTCAATGAGAAAGGAGAGGGTTATGTAAATTTAGGGCTGGAACGAGCACAGTTGAGGGAGATAGAGAAAAGGGAGTTAGGGATATTACTACATGAGCTTGATAATAACCATGGGCTATGGATCTGGGCTGTGGTCTACATGATAGAAGGCTAGCAGTTAGATTGAAAGTGGAGTGATCAGTAGATTGGCGATTTTGATGAGGCTGAATAGTAATTGATATGGGAGTAATAGAGCAAATGAATTGGAAGAGAGTAGGAGTTTGTGGTCAGTAGGAGATCAGATTTATAATTCTAGAGGTGATATAGTTTTTGGCAATGCCATGGTCTGGACCATATGTTAGGTGAGTGAGATATAAACTTATGTTGTGAAGCCCAGGGATTTAGAATTGTTTGTCACTGAAACAAAAGCTGATTAATATAGAGGGTTATGTGAAGAACTTGAACTTTTCTCACTGGAAAAGCTCCTGGGGCTTCAAGGAATACTGTTTGACAACCGCTGATCCAGCCAAAAATCCTCACTGTTAAATGAAGTCCCAGTTTCAGATTTAAAAAAAAAAATTCTATCAGATATTGTAATTAAAATGCAAATCATGTCATTCAGGGAAGTCAGGCTTTCTACTTTCTTAACCAGTTATCTTTCTTCTGTGTAAACCACCAGAATTTATAGAGACAGATGGATACTGTGGCATGAGTTTTAAGTCAGAGAGATTCGATATCAAATTTTACTTCTTTCACTTACCAGCTGTGCAGCATGGGCCAGTTACCCTCTCCAAGCCTCAGCTGTTAATTTATAACATGGACTTTCATGAAGATTAAATGGTACAATTTATTTAAAACATTGGGCACATAATATGACAGAGCAATTGCATCTACTGTATCATGAGGTACTCTATCATAGTTTTTAAGAGCACAGTCTGTAGTCTCCTGCCTAAGTTTAAATGACAGTTTTCACCACTGATCAGCAAGTAGGTGAGACATAAGCTCTCTGAACCTTAGTTTCTTCATCTGTAAAGTAAGACAATAATAGGGTTTATTGCCTCATTGGGTTGTAATGAGGATTAAATTAATTAATGTTGGTAGGCAGTTACAGTCATAAACAGAACATAATAAATCCTATGTAAGCAGTGGGTTTTATTTTTAATTCTATTCTCTGTTTCCTACTTATAATCTTCAACTTGAGGGTGCAGAAAGTTATATACAGTGTTAGTAAGAAATTTAACAACCTTGTAGTAAGTGGTTGTTTTCTTCACTTTGTTTAGAGGCAAATTAAGAAATACGTTAAGCCAACTGTTTAGTGTCTGTCACTACAAAGAATTAACGTGGATCAAATTGCTTTTCAGTCAGGAGCACCTCTGGGTTGTTAGGGCCTCTGAGGAGGAGAGTCTTGTTTGCTGGGCTGTGCAGCTCCTCATGAGAAAGAAAGCTGCAGCATGAATATGGTGCATCAAGAATGAGAGGTGTCTTGCTCACTTCTTTGACCAAGAAACTTGGACTAAGAAAGCAGTGCAGATGAAAAATGCTTGGTGCTTGTGGTGGGGGATTACAGTTCTTTAAGAGACTGGGACAAGCCCCAGAGACTATTTTTTCTTTCCTTTTTGCTCCCTTATCTCCTAAAGTTTTTGGAGTAAGAAATAACTGAGTGTTTATGATCTTCCCCTTTTCACTCTGAGCTCTTTCACATTTCAGTGCATTTGCACATGCTGTTCGCCTTGGCCAAAATGCTCTTCCCTGTCTGGTTTATACTGGATTCAGCTCCTATATCATCTCCTCTGTGAAGCCTTTCTGACCTTCCCAGGGCATCTATCTTGTGCATAGACAGTATATCTTGTGTTACTACTGCTCTTTGTAAAACCTCTTTAAAACAATTTAATATATTTACTTAATTAAAAGTCAACTCTTCCAAAATACTCTGGTATCTATTGAAGGCAAAGTCATATTTATTGATACCAGAACTGTCAGCCTCTATTTCAGTGTCTGTAATACTTATTTTTTATTATAAAAATATTTATTATTTTTTTATTTTTCTGGACTTGTTGAGATATATTTGACATATAACAACAGTATGTAAATTTAAGCTGTACATTGTATTGATTTGATACATTTACATATTGCAATATGATTAGCACTTTAGTGTTAGCTAACACCTCTGTCTTACATGGACCCTGAGGGTATTATGCTAGGTGAAATAAATCAAACAGAGAAAACAAATATCATATAATATCATTTATATGTGGACTCTGAAAAAGCTGAACTTGCAGAAACAAAGTAGAGTGATGGTTATCAGGGCTGAGGAATGATGGAAATGGGGAGCTTTTGGTCAAAGGGCATATGCTTCCAACAAGACTAAGTTCTGGGGATATAATAGTTACTATTACATTAATAAATGAAAGAAAGTATGAAGTTATAGAAATGGCAGCTACAATGTCATAACCTTTAAGAATATTATGGTCCTAAAAGTAACAAGAGACTTCTACACCAGGTACTAATAGCTGTACAAGGACTATAGTTGTGCTTTGATTGGTGTCTTATATTTTAATGAGTAGTGCAAGTAAATAGAAATTATAATTGATTATCATGGTCACACATGCAACCCAGCTTCTTTTGATCTAACTCCATTCAGGTTAACAGCAGACATTTGAGTGTATGATTCAGAATCTAATCCAATCCTTTATTTTATAATTAATTTAATACTCAGTGGTTAAGGTCTCATAACAACTTAAATTTCAACTGAAGAGCAATTCCACAAAGATAGAATTTGACTGGCTTCTTTAACATAGTCCTACAAAGTAGTTCTTAGCTTACTTTGATCCCAAAGATAGTTTTTCCAAAGTAGCTGTAGATTAGCATCATGAGGGCTGACTTACACTAATCACATTTATAGAAGGTTGATGTATAAATCAGAATGCCCATTTGTTAATTTACAAGAAATATAATTGCCCTGTGGTAGAGACTATGAGTATTAGCCAGTCAGCATGTTTTTCCATATAGAAAATGTATGGAAATGAAAATAATATTTAGAAGCCTGAGTTTTAACACAAAAAGTTAGTGAGAGAGCTGAGAGTAGAATTCAGCTACCCTGATACCATTACCTGTTATATTAATTACTAAACTATTTATTTAAACCATTTATTTCTCAAATCCTTGCTGAATGCTTGGTATGTTCAAACTGGGTTCAAAGATAAATAATACATAGTTTCTCTTTCCTTAAGGAACACACAGTCTAATAAAGAAAAGTAAAGAGAGTTCTCAAATGACAGATTCATATGGGGTAGGCTTTATAATTAAAGGTTGTACAAAGAACAGTGGGGGCCCAAAGATGAAGGATAAACTCCTGCAATAATCATGGAAAGCTTAATAAAAAATTACCCTTAATTTAGGTTTTAAGGAATGATTAGGAGTTTACTAGTTGAAGTGTGTGTGTGTGTGTGTGTGTGTGTGTGTGTGTGTGTGTGTGTGATAGTATGTGTGGAACTCAGAAATGTTACAGAATGAGAAATGGCAGTATTCTGATATGGTTGAAACATAAGGTTTAAGAATGGGTGTAGGGAAAGTAGCAAGGGATAAGGAAGGCCTTACACATCCTGCTTAAGATTTGGATGTGATTAAGCAGCTGAGAGGTGAGTGACATGTTCATATTTACATTTTGGAGCCATATCTCTGAAATCAGTGTGGAATATGGATTGAAAGAGGAAAAGCCAGGAGGCAAGGAGGCCAATTAGGAAGCTGTCAAGCAGGAGAGATGATGAGCTCCTTAGTTAGGACAGTGTCAGAGGTCTGGGAATGAGAGCATAGCTAAGAGTGGGTAGAATAGAAATGAACAGAGCTGGCTTTCTGGACACTGGAACCCTTTCCAAAATACTGAGTCAGTCCCATGATGGATTGGGACAAAAGTTGGGTGAGTCTGAAAAATTGCAGTGAGACATAAATGAGCAGAGAATGAGAAATCCTATCTGCTTAAAGGGAACGCCAGTGTCAAGAAATATCTCATAGGTTGTGAGCCTGGGTGGGGGCTCTAAAATGAAAGATTACCTTCTTGTTTATAAAGTTCACCCTAAGCCACCCAAAAATCTCCTTATAGAGTAGAAAGAACAAGAACTATGGAGTCAGACATATATGTAGATTAAAGTCTTAGAGTTACTGCTAGTTTTCTGTGTGATCTTGAGTTTACTAATAATCCTGTTCAGCTTCAGTTTTCTCAGATATGAAATAGGTATAAAAAATGCTTCCTGACATTATGCTAAGTTAAATGAAAAGTCAGAGAGAAAGACAAATACTGTCTGATCTTACTTATATATGGAATCTTAAAAATGTGAAAAACTAAACTCAGGTGGGGTGGTGGTGATTGGCTAAAATGGGTGAAGGTAGTCAAAAGTTACATGCTTCCAGTTATAAGATAAATACATTCTGGAATGTACTGTACAGTATGGTGATTATAGTTAATGATACTGTATTATATGTTTTAAAGTTGCCAAGCAAGTAGATTTTAAAATTTCTCATTGCAAGTAAAATTAAGTCTGAGATGACAGACGATCACTAGACTTACTGTGGTGATTATTTCACAATATACATATACCAAATCCTTAAACACCAAAAACTAACATAATGATTTAAGTTATTACATGTCAATTAAAAAAATCTTCCATACAGACTTATTGAAATGATTGCATAATATTATAATGTATATAAAGTGCCTCCTAGAGCCATAGGCTTGTAGTGAGGGATTTTAGAAACATTTGTTATTTTCTTCATTCTGTGATTCCCAACAATCAGTAAGGAAAAGAAGCCAGGTGAGTGTTTGAGAGACTTCTTGATTCCATCAGGCCATGGAGTCCACTGGTAAAAGCTCTGAATTGAGAGAGAGAAAGCCCGGGTACCAGTCTCGCCTTACCCCTAACTTGGCTACCACTTTTGACAGCCACACCGATCTTGAATGTCTGAATGACAAGAGAGTTAGAGTCTGGTAATTTTTGAGGCACAGATTAAGTAGCAGTAGTGGCATTCAAGTTTGTTCCTGGAGCCATTGGGCATCCCAAGGACACTTAAACTACTAGTCATGGAGAGCAGAGATACAATACAGAAGAAAAGAAAAAACAAAGAGGACATTCCCCCATTTGACAAGTGCTGTTCATATGAAATTCAGTTCAGTAAAGCTTAATTGAGCAACTGTTTTTTTAGATGTTGGGAACCTAACAAAAGATAGGAACACATATTCCTTGTCTCAGAGAGAAGTTTACAATTCAAAGCTATGTTCTTAGGCCTCAAAACCTAGGCCATGAACCCCACTTCCCATCTTGCCTTTGTGTGAAAATCACTGCAGAGTTAAAGCATTCTGGATGAAATTCCTAGAGTTTCAAGCTGCTGACCACATGTTATTATGATAAAAGCAGAGAGAAAAATAAATTTTCTAGCACTGAATTTGTTAGGCTGACACTGATTTTCAAGACACATTCCCTCTGAAAATAGATGATGTGACTCTTGCTTATTCCAAGAGTTCCTTGCTGGACATCAGAGTCCCTAGTTTAGAGCATGCCAGTTCTTTTTTCTTTTTCTGCTGTGAGCTTTACTTACTCTTCTGATGATAAAAATGCTAGGGTGGATACATTTCAAGGAAATGAACAGTTTAAAATGTTGCCTGTTTAAAAATTAAAATTAATTTGCCCCGTGAGTTGTGAGTCTCATTTTAATAGTGCCTTGAATAATTCAAGAGCTGCAGAGTTTGTTTGGAGCATGTGCTGCAGCTTTTGGCTGTCTTGCTTGGGAAGCAGCCCTGGAAGAAATGCTTAGGTTGTGCAGAATAAATTCTCCTGTGGTCTGTATAACATAGAATTTAGGGATATGGTTATGGAAGTTGCAGCTTAGAAGACTTTCAAGAGCAGATTGGAAAATGCATACAGACTGATCCCAAGTTGTAGGTTTATTTGAGAGAGATAAACTGATCCCAGATGTGGGTGAGGAAGTAGTTACTTATGGATCACCCATCTCTGCTCAAACCTTTTATTTGTCCCTTGAGATCCACAGGGTAATGTTTAAACTCCTTAGCATGAAACACAAGACCCTCAGTTTTCTGGCTCCTGCCTAGTTTTCTAGATTTGAGTTATGTACTGCTTCTTTGCAATGTGGACCAAGAGCTATAGTAATACTGAGCGACTTGCAGTTTCTAGAAGCATCCTGTTAATTTGAACTTCTAAGCCTTTTATCTACTGCTTCTTCCTGGAAGACATTCCCACTCATCCTTTTTCTCTTAGAAGATTTTCTCTCATCCTTCTTGTTTCAGGTTCATCGTTATGGCCTTTGGAAAGCCTTTCCTGAAACTCTAGACTGTTTTAGACAAAATTTCCCTATTCACCCAATGCCTTGTTCTTCTCTCACAGTTCTTATTCTTCCATATAGTCATTGTCTATTCACAAGTCTACTTCTGCCACTGAGACCTAAGCTCTTTGAAGTCAGAATCTGTTTTCTTCATCTGGTTTATAGTAGATCCTCTTTAAATGCCTGTATTGTTGATTGGGATCAGAGAGACCTAGTACCCTGTTTCAAATCTTTCCATTTCCCCAGGGGGCAGCACAATATCTCAAATTCCATTATTAGAGAGTTACTGGTTTTGAGTCTAGCATTTCGGCTTCTTTTAAAATGCTCTTGGTAGGTGCATAGCCTACCATGAACTATCGGACCTGGAAGGGCTCCTGACGACTCCTCAGATCCTCTCTCTACTTTACAAGAGAAGAAATGAAGGTCCACAGTGAAGAAGTGACTCACCCAGAATCATACAGATTATTAGTGATAAATCCAGGATTAGAACCTAGGAATTGTGACTGCAAATTAGAGATCTGCTCATTATGTGGTGGTCAAATTCTCCTACTCTAGCAATTAAGACTTCTGGGAGTTTGTGGTAAGGTGATGGCTGATAAAAAGAAAATATTACATAAAAGAAAAAGCAAAAAAGTGTGAAGACAAACTGCATAGGTTTTTCATGGAAAGAGGCTTTGGAGCAAGATCAATCTATCTATATCTATATCTATATCTATCTATATCTATATCTATATCTATATCTATATCTATATCTATATCTATATCTATATCTATATCTATCTATATCTATATCTATATCTATATCTATATCTATATCATCTATATCATCTATATCTATATCTATATCATCTATATCTATATCATCTATATCTATATCTATATCATCTATCTATCTATATCTATCTATATCATCTATCTATCTATCTCTATCTCTATCATCTCTATCATCTCTATCTCTATCTCTATCATCTCTATCTCTATCTCTATCTATATCATCTATATCTATCTCTATCTATCTATCTATCTATCTATCTATCTATCTATCTATCTATACCTCTATCTATCTATCTATCTATCTATCTATCTATCTATCTATCTATACAAATATGCTCTATTCTATATTGTTGGTTTATATCACTCTCAAATTAGAGCCAGAAGAGGTGAGGAAATTTGTCTTATTTTTCTTTGTATTCCCAATACTTAGTTATTTCCTGGTTATGAGTGGATGATCAATAAATGATTAATTTTTAAAAACAAAATTGGAGAAAAAATTAGTGCATGATTAGCTTAGTTAAAGAAAATTTATTATATTTATTTTATTTCCAAATATAAAAAGAAAATCTATTCTTTTGGTTCTAAGTGTTTTCCCTTAATTTAATAACCATATTCATCCCCTATTTATTTATATCCCTACTTACTATTAAGGATTTGAAATTAATCCTCTTACACAATGATTTAAATGCTTTCTCTGTCCTTGTCCTTAGAAATCATGAGGCTAATGTTCTGTATAATATTAGTTTATAGTATGTTTTTGCAGGAACCCCAACTGGGGATAAAGAGTACCCTCTTCACTGAGTTTCTGAGAAGGAGCCTAGTCTATGTGGGTTAGATCTTTCTCATATGTCAAAGTCTTTTAACAAACCCTGACAAAACCACAGAAGCCATCAGTTCAGAAATATTAAACTAGCAATGCAGATCCATGGAATGATTGATTCATTTATTTTTCTTTAAAAAATTGTGATTCAAATACAAGCATTTGTTTCTTGGCAAACCTTCCATTTTAATCAGTTTTCTTTCCCAGAGAACTTGAAAGTTATCCCATTTGTGATACAGATAGAATAAAAACAAATGGGGAAGAAGACAGCTGCCACACAGGATGGATTTGTTCTTCAGACAGTTGCTTGGTTCCTTTTGAATCACTGAAGAGAAAACATTTTAGTTGTCATCTCTATTTAGGAGACAGTGCTTTAATTCCGAAACTCTTTAACACTAATCAAAGTCTGAAATATGAAGTCTTCTTGTGAGTATCTCATAAAGACTTTGGAAAATATCAGGGTTATAGCAATTAAAATGTGTTTCTTAAGTAATACTTGCCTAGGCTATCAGTAAAAGGTACATGGCTGTTAAAATCAAAA
The DNA here is from genome assembly GCA_004027375.1 of Macroglossus sobrinus. Lineage (NCBI taxonomy): Eukaryota > Metazoa > Chordata > Mammalia > Chiroptera > Pteropodidae > Macroglossus > Macroglossus sobrinus. The sequence goes on from PVKZ01001965.1 coordinate 36,878, forward strand.
CAACAAAACAAAACAAAACAAAAATACTTATATCATCTTAGGCCACATCAATTTTGATAATGTTCAAAATGAAGGTGGTAATGGTGCTTTTGAACTCATTTGAAATGAACCACAATTTTGATCATTACATTCATCTCTGGGAGTTATGATTTTAAAAATGTTATATCAAGGTCTTGAAGGAGCGTGTTCAGAGGTAGATCAAGATAGTGAGAGGACTCAGAAGGTGGCCACCTGGAAATATTTGAAGAAACAATTGTATTCTCTTTTCTACCTTTGAAAGAAGCCTACAAAAGCATCAATTCACCAACTTGGAGATGTGTAAGTTCCATTCATATCCGTCTCAGTCCCATATAAATTCCTGCCTTATTTATCTCAAAGATCTTCAAATTCCACTGAATTCTCCAGTCCCTCCACTGGGACAGCTTCTTCATACTTCTTTTACATCCAGCTTGCTCCTTCGAATCCCCTAAGATCACCAAATGTTTGTGGAACACCTGGGAGGTGGCACAGGGACGCAAGTCACTGTGTACACAGAGGTTTGGATTCTAGTTCTGCTAGAACTGTGTGATCTTGGAGATAATCTAATCTCTCTGAGTCTGTTTTCTTGTCTATAAAATAGACAATACATCTTTATGGGGTTGTGGTTAGGATTGAATAATACCACATAAGAGAATGTGGTTAGTTTGATAAATGTCTAATTTTTTCCCCCCAGTTAGGCTGTCTGTTATCTAACAACATTTATTGAATGAGTGAAAAAAAATTTTTGATTTCTACCCAGTCTCTTTTCTTAAACACATTTCTTTAAAAAAATCTCAAAAAATAAAAATGTCATGACTCTGCTTCTTTATAATATAACTTTTTCTGTTACAGAGCCATTAGTTATGGTTGTTTGTAAACTAGCCTTATCTTCTAAGATTAACTAATACATTACATTTATTATGGTTTAACTACTTTGTTAGAATTTTCACAGTAACTGCACAAGTTAGGTGTAATATAGTACTTTGCTTTAAAGGAGAGGAGTGGCGGGTTAAAGAGTTTCAGCGATTTGCCCCAGAGAATGTACCACCACAAGGCAGAGCCAGGATTCAAAGCCAGAAAATATGGCTGTAAAGACCATGTTCTTTCTGCAGCAGTATAGATTTCTGAGTCCTGGGGGACAGAAGTTTTATCTCAAGCCTTCTTGTAATCCCATTACTGAGCAGAATGCCCCACATGAAGTGGGTGTTCAATAACAATTTATTTAACAAGATTGAATTGAACCAAATGATTAATTTATCACTATCCTTTGTTTTCCTGTTTATAATTTTAGTTGTGTATATCTTGACATCATTAATAACTACAGAGACTCATTTTCTAGGACTTATCTGAAATCAGGTCATTTATCTATTAAAAACATTTTTCTACCTTTCCAAAGTGATTATAAGAATTTCACAAAACCTTTCAATTAAATTCATGAGCTGCATCAAATTAGACTTTTACATTTTAATGTTTAAAAGTAATTGAGATAATACAACAAAGAGTCATGGTGAGAAAATATTAACTGAGACATATAATAGTGATGAGGCTCTTCAAATATCAAGATGTTTGAAAGTGGTGTCTTAGAATTTATGGAATCTTATTTATTTTCAAGGAGATTGATATTTAGGGAAAGCATGATTCAAAACCAATGTTAATATTTTCTTTCAATACAGACATACCTCTCATTACTCAATAGATGTTACCACCATACTTGGATTCCTTCTGTCTCCAAATTTGGAGGTCATTTTTCTGAGGCAGATTGGCCCAGAGGAAAACCCACTGATGTTTACATTAAATAGGCCTGAATTTTAATTCTCACTCTATTTTTTGTGAACCTCTTATCTGGATATCATTCATCAGTCTCTACTTGTTTAATCTCTTTCTTGAGAGTGATTCTAATAAACCTCAAACATGATAATTTCTCCCCCTGCTGCAAACTCTCCATTTTATTTCTCTCCATTTCTATAAAGTGAAGGTCAGAGTTCATAGACTGATAGTCAGTATCTTCCACAACTGGAGCTTAATCTTTAACTTGGCATAGTGTGGCTTTGGCATCACAGTCAGATACAGGGTGGAGTTCAGGCTATTGACACTGGGCAACTAAACATCATTAAGCTTCAGTTTATTATTCTATAAAATAAGGGTAATAATAATGTTCGTCTCACAGACCTGTTGTTAAGAATAGATGAGATATTACATGTTCAGGGTCATGATTTTATTCTCACTATTACTCAGAGAATATACACTTTATTATTATAACTAATTTAATCTTCCTCAAAAGCTCCATGTTATTGGGGAGCTGAAAAGAAGTGGATGTGTGTTAGGGGACTCAAAGTTTCTAATTACCGATATCTCAGTTCTCTTCAGTATAAATAATGGTTTTGGATGATTTAGTCTCTTTAGATAATGCTTCTTTTTTTTAATTCAGTCTCCCCCTGTTCTCCACAATGTTCTCTAAGTGTGTGAGATTGGGACTGGCGCCACCTGTTGTAGCAGGGAGAGGAGACATAGCTCTCCACAGCCCTTTTTTATTGTACTCTAGCTCCGCTCATCTCCATGGCAAAGTGTTGTTGCTGTTTGTTTGTCTTGCCTGGACACTGGCATAGAGACCAAAGTTTATGAGTAGTGTATTCTCTGGCCTCTGGCAGGGTCTGGTGGTTCTCCTGTTCCCTTGTTGCTGGTGCTGAAGATGCTCCTGGCTAATTGTTGAAGCATCCCTCTCTGTAGCCCTCATCTATAGAGTTCCTTTGCTCTAGTCACAGCATATCCCATGGTCCAAGGGAGAAAATTCTGGATTCCTCACAACATAGGAGTTGGAGGAGCTTTGGAATGCTGATGCAGGCTCTTCTGATTTTGTGACTATTATGGTGCTAAGAGATTACTTTGTGTGTTGACTCTCACACTGCCCTAAGTTCCAAATTGAAAGCAGAGCACAAACCATATCTCCTGCCCCTTAGATGCTGGCTCTTTGACATCCTGCCAGCCTGCTTCTCCTTCCCTTTAAATAGAACCCCCAAGTGTCCTCCTATACTAGAGGGAGCTAGCTTTTCTTCCCGCTCTGGGCTTGAAGAAACTCCTCTGAGGTTCTGACTTCCTACTTTTCTAGTTATTATAAGTAGAAGTGGTATTTTCTTCGTTATGGGGAAAAAAAGTTTTGTGATTTGGGTTGATTCAACTTGGTTTTTGACATAGAGCATAATGAGTAATTAACAAGTAGAAATTATCTGTGCTTACCATATAATTCAAGGCATCTTAAGTACTTAGAAAATTTTGGTTGCTATTAACTTTTTACTACTTTTACCTTTAATGTACTTTCTTTTCTTGCACACAAAATAAAGTAAGTATTTTCTACATAAATCTGAATTTAATTTCACTTTATACTTTTAAGAAAGATAGTTTAGTAAACAGACCACAGAAAGATTTCTATACTCTTAAGGGTATAAAACAAATTTAACACCAGGAAAAAGCAATTTTTCTAGACAATAATAGTATTAAAATATCTAACTTTCAAAAAAGACTACATATTTCAGAAGCTTTATATTTATTATTTCATTCAATCCTTGCAGTGATTCTCTGAGGCAGATACTATCATTATTTCTATTTTGGATATAATTTAGGTCAATTTATGCTCTCTGGATCACAAAGATAGGAAATGATGAATCAGAATCGAAACCCAAATTTTCTGATGGTAAAGTTCATGCTCTTAATTGTTATGCTTTATCAGTTCCCAAGAGTGCTTACCCTGTAATCCTTGTACTATCTCGACCTTCCCTTACCTTGTGTACTCAGAGCTCTAGGTATAGCCCACTGCTACTTGTCCTTGAAAACTCCTAATAATCCTTCATCAGCGATATTTTGTTTAGTTGTAACTATGCTTACAATGCCATCTCCCCTGTCTTCACCACCTATCTTCACCACCATCTCACACTTAGCTCAATGACACTTTCCTTTTAGATTCCCACTTCCTTCCAAGTTGCAATTAATACTTGCATTCATCCCCTATATGGTGTTTGTACTTCCATCAGGACATATAACCCAGTCTGCATTCCTTAAGGCATATCTAGATATGTATCTGTCTCTCTGAATTTAATGAAGGTAGCTACTTTTTCACTGTTGAAATGAAATGCAGTCAAAGAGAAGTCTTTTTTAATGTGAATAACATTAGGCCCTGGAGAAAAAAAGAGACACTGAATCTCTCATGACTGACTGTAAGCATATCTGGTCAAAACAATGATATGGTCAGGCTATGAGGGTGGAATCAGTTTTTAAAAAATAACAAAGTGATCCCAAAAGGTCTCAGTAATGTTAAAATGCAAATTTCTCAACTTTGTTTACCATCCTAATTTCATCCCAGTCACCCGTTTCAGTCTCATCTATGCTATTCTCCTTCTCGTTCATTATACTTCAGCTGTATTGGATAGTTTTTCACTTCCTTGAGAAGTCTATATTATGCTACATCTTCTTTAGACTTGGGTTTTTACATGCTATTCCATCTATCTGAAATGCTCCTCCCAGTTCCATCTTCACTTGGTTGATCCCTTCATCTTTTAGTTTTCAGCTTAAACATGATCACTTCTGCTTAATCAAGGAGGATTTCCCTGGTTCCTTGGAATAGGTCAAGTCTTCCTGTGGAATACCTCAATTTACCTTGTAAATCCCTTATGCAAAAATTCCATACTCTTTAATGTTAATTGTTTGTTAAATGCTTAAAAAAAACTTATTATGTTTTAATATACAGGACTGGTCTATGTCTGTCTCCAGTTTATGCCCAGTTTATGCCCAGGAACCTGAAAATAGAAAGCAATTAATACCTATCTTGACAACCAATCAACCAACCAACCAAATAAAGAAAGAAAGAAATGTTTCATTAAGCCAGTTCTATCAGGCATTCTCCTATATGTCATCATCAGACTTCTCTCCTGACTTAGGTTCAAACAGTAGTTCCCAAACAGAGAACATGCAATACTATCTCAATTCGATATGGAGACAGACTCATGAAAGTTAAGTGATATCTTCAAGGTTGTGCGGCTAGTAAAGACAAACTGAGAAACACACTCTGTGCTGGGGAGTAGCTCTGAAAGCAAATTGAGTTCCATACTATGCATTCATTAAACTGTTCTCTTTCACCAGAAGGTTTGGTTCCTATTCCCTAGAACCTGGAACTGCTTTTTCTATCCCCAGGAACTATTCAGGAGGACTTAAGGGTCAGAATACAGCTATAGGAGGGCTATAGATTGAACTGCAAGACAAATTCAGAAAATACTTCTGAATTTTTTGATAATTTCTCAGACCCCATGCCTTTGCTCATGCTGTTCCCTCTTCCTGAAATTTCTTTCTTCTCTTTTAAGACTCTGCTTTTTGGTGTCCCCATAGCATCCTGTTCTTATCCCCTGCCCATTACACCATTCTTTAGCATGTGTTATTCTATTTGTCACTTTCAGTGTTTGCTCTTATTGAGTGATTAACTAAATGAAGACACATCTGACATTAATGGTTCACAGCCAGCTTAAGAATATTTCAAAGAGAAACAGTGCTAATAATTAATGTTAATTAATTAATACACACTGTAATAAATACTACAGAGAAATGTACTAATAGTGCAGTATGCTGTAATGGATTTTAAGCACATGGGTTAGAGAGTCAGACTGCCTGAATTCCAATCCTGATTTAACAACTAATTGCCTCCATGATTTCAGGAAACTAAATAATATTCCCAAGTTTTATTTTCTCCATCTGTAGAATGGGAATAAAACTAATATATACTTTATAATGTTGTTAGAAGATTAAATAAGATGAGCTATGTAAGGTGCTTAGCACTGTAGCTGGAGCATGGCATGCATCCTATAAATGTTAGCTGTTGTGATAATGATGTAGAAAGTTGAGCTTCAAAAAGCTGGAGTGGAGAATGGTATGTTCAGGAAACACTTCACAAGGAAGCCGATACTTGATTTAATTCTCTTTGAATGATTTGAAAATTTCCATACAAGGAAGCTGAGAAGAGTGTGAGAAGTTCCATGCAGAAGAAATGATAAGTGGGAGGGCATAGAACTATGAGAGAGTTTGGCAGTTTGGGAAGTTTAAGTTAAATTTTTATCTGGCTAGAACAGAAGGTACTTATAGGGTAGAAGCAAGAGTAAGGGCTAAAGAGGTAAAGGTGGGGGCCAATTCAAGAAGAGTTTAATTTATACACGAAGATAAATATTTGATTTGATATATAATAGGGATTTATTACAGAGTTGTTAGCTGGTAAGCATCATGGTCAGATAGTTGTTTCAGACACAAATTATTCTGTTGTTGGAGCCCTGAAGTGATGAAGGACTGAATTTAGGAATTGAAAATGTTAATGGAACAGGAGGGATAAAATGGAAGAGGCAAAGCTGACAGATTGATGAGATATGGGGCCAAGGGAGAGAGGATGGCACCCAAGTTACTGATCTCTGTAACCTGGATTTTAAAGAGGCAGTCTAACAGACCTCATGCATTTTGCAGAACCTTTAAAAGCCACTAGGACATGCTGTCAAGAGCATTTGCATTTGAGGATGAAATAGTACCTATAGAATTGAGTTTTGTATTGAACAGTCCAGACAGCTTTAACTCAGAGTCTGTCAGAGTTTGTTATTGTGTTTTTGCTGTGATGCTTGATGGAGGAAATCACTCAGGAAGCACCACTACAAACCAACAAACACTTCAAGTACTTACTCCATCAAAAGTAAAGAGCAACAAGAGAGAGCAATCATTGAAATGCTATTTCATTCTGTATTTATGCCCATACAACACTCATCTATGTGTGTACACACACACACACACACACACACACACACACACACACACACACACACACACTTTAGAAAACAGTCAGTTCAGCAAGGTTTATAGCCTCAGTATTAAATTCCTGACATCTATACGAGTATTTTTTTTAGTTAATATAGCACCTTTACATTTTTTTCTCTAATAATTCTCACATTTAGTGTTTGAAAGAGATAAGCAGATGTCTGACTTGGCAGATAAAAAGGTTGACCTTTAGAGGGGCTATAAGATTTATTGAGTGTGGTAGAGTTGGTAAGTGATTGAACTGGCTTTTACATCAAGTTGTCTGATTTATTACTATCTCGATGTTATTTTCATAGATAAATATGTGACTATATCTACATATGCCTGCAAGTTATATAGTGTAATATTTGTAAGAACTGTTTTGGTTGGAAGTGACAGGACCTGAACTTATTTAAAAAACAAGAAACAAGAAAATACAGTGTTTTTATGTAGCTGGGAAGTCTAAAGTGGTTAGGGTTCCCTTCAGCTAGGAGATCCTAATAATTCTCTTTATCTCTCTTTCTCTAGTCCTTCCCTTTCTCTTGTCACTTTTTTATCTTTCTCTCCTTCCATCTTTTACTTCTTTATCACTCTCTTTTTTTCTGTATTAGCACCATTTCCAGATAAGTCTCTCCTTCTGTTTATAAAGATAATTTTAGAAGCTTGAAATTTACATGCCTCTTAGTATTTACAATCTTAATGATAAAAAAAACCCTCTCTTCTGGCATTTGTATTAGTATTTTCTTAAACAATTCTTGGTCTTACTTGACTCATGTGTCCACTTGTAAGCAAGTCTAGTTTGAATAAGACACTCTGATTTTGCAGCTGAGATCAGGAGCCTGATGTGGTGGTGGTGGAAGTCCCTTCCCCACCAATTTCCTACTCTCTCCAAGACTGTACAGGATGAAAGAGTGTTGTTTCTCCAAGAGAATTTAGGTGCTGCTGGTAAGAGACAGGACACAAAGAATTCTGCATAGGGAAAACCCAGAGATTTTGCACTATGTTCAGAAATTCCATAGATAACAGTCTTTTAGACGGATAAGACAATGGAGGGTTTCCCCCTCTCACTCACCTATTCTCTGTTGTGTCACTTTGAGAAATACCTTCGTCAGACCCAGTTTTTTTCTCACTTGTGAAATGAGGATAAAAATCCTTGCCTCACTACTGAATATGGTTACTATGAGGTTCTAAGCGATCTATACACATACGGTTTCCCCTCACAGACTCGAGTTCCTCTAGCACAAGTCTCATTTCTGACTGCATCCTCTGGAGTACAATGTGTGTATTAAGGAAATATTTGCAGTACAGCAGAGGCATTTTATCAGAGGCCTTGTAGAGAAGCAGTACTTACGTAAAAGAATATATGCCCAATTGTGGATTTATAAGAACTCCAGGGGGGGAATATTTGGTGGCAAGCATGTCTTTGAGTACCCCTTATGTGATGCCACCAAGGCATTTTTTTTTTTTTTTTTTGCTCTAGAAAGCAGTCTGGTATAAAGAAAAAGGAAAAAGATTTGGAGTCAGAGATTTGGGGTGTGTGTGCTAGTTGGCCACTTATCAGCTATATGACCTTAGATTGGTTACTTAATTTGAGCATCATTTTTTTTTCTATCTGTTAAGTAGTATTGCTGTCCTGTTTTTCCCCAAAGGTGGCTGGTCAAGAACAAATGAATCTGTGGCGAAAGGGCTTAGGATGAAGACAGAGCTAAGTCTGAGCCCTCCTGTGTCTACTTACACAGTGTATCCTTTTGGAACCCTGCCCAGGACCTCTTGAATCCTTTCTATAATTTCTATGTCCCTCTCCCAGCTTTGGTCTTCTTATATAATTACTGGCCTACACCTGTAATTCTTCTTCAGAGGACTGCCACTTTGCCAGGTGCTGGAAGTGTGCAACCAATAGATGTCCTTAACTAATGACTACGTTGGCCCAGCTCCCTTGCCTTGGGTGGTGTGACTTGTGAGACAAAATTAGCTATGCAGTGCTTCTCTCTCAGATTAAGACTTTGCCTGGTACCCCAACCTTCCTTGTCTCCATCCCCATCTCTCTCCTGTTTCCTCCACTCAATTATTAGTTTCTCTTGGGAACCCCTTCTTCATAAATTACTGGCAATTATTCTCATCTCAAAGTCTAACCTTAGTTAAAGTGAATTACAAGGAATCTCATTTTTCTCATGTGGAAAAGGAAGATGGTAACATCTATCACACATAGTTATTGAATCATAGTAGTTATCCAGCAAATATTGCTAAGTACATTTTGAAGTCTTCTGTAAGTAACAAGTACAAGGGTAACTTTATTTTATGATGTATGAGGGAGGATAGACCAGATAAATTCAACCTGGTGTTAAGGTCCAACTCTCTATGCAACTAAATATTTCTTTACTTTAAAATTTCAGGGTTCATCTCTCCTTGTTCGTTATATGGTTCCACCACCTGCCCTTGCCCGACCCCTGTGGTTGCGCCTCTGGGCTCTCTTTTTCTGCTTGAGGAAGGGCCTCTTTGAGCCATTTGTGGAAATGGCCTTTGCTTCAGTGAGCAGGGATCTCCCTTCCCTCATTCCCAGATTAAGTGCCTGTAGCAGCTTCCCACGTGAGTATTGGCCACACACATTTTTTTGGTGTAGATGAACTGTGGCAGGCCAGCTGGGGATTACCAAGCAGTGAAGGCTCCCACATGTACAAAGCACTCAGACCCTTTGGCTCCAATTTGCAGCTGGCTCATGGGGAAATTGTAACAAGAATGTGAGTGACTGGTTGAACACAGCGGGAACTCTAGACTGAAGGGCTGGGGAAAGCTCTGTCTGATCAAACACTGTGTGTTGCTTCCCTGTGCAAGGTGGAAAGGTTATATATTTGCCCTGTTTGCTCAGCAGCATACCTTGCTCAGGGCTATGACAAGCCCTTTCTGTAGCTCTGTGTAGGAAGTGACAGCTGCTGAACAATATCAGGTGAGAAGAAAAGAGCCAAGGATTTCTCTCAAGAAGCAGGTTTTGAAAGCTGTGCACTTGGTATGATTAAAAAAGAAAACAAAAGAATAATTACATTAAGGCAGAAAGGAGTCTAAGAGATCATACAATATGATTTTACACTTTACAAAGAAAGTGATGCCTGTAGAGGAAATGTTTTTCCCCAAAGTCAGATAGCCAGTGTCTGAGAAAGGGGTGGGACCCAAATCTAGACAAATGGGCTACTAGTTTTCCCATTACACTCCTGTACTTGGCTACTTCTTTACTTTTAGTTCTCCTTCTGCTATGCAGTTATTTCTTTAAGCACCACTTTAATCTTCAGCATATATAATTTGAGCCCATTCCTGTATACCAGCCTCACATAGACAATCCTTTGTAATTCTTACAACAATCTTATGAGCAGACATTGTTACCTTTGATGATACTGTGACAGGTTACATGACTTGTACAGGTTCACATAGCTAGTATGTGGTCCAACCGCTGGCTGTCTATAGTGAATTCTCTACACAGTCTAAGATCTGAGGATTGGCTTCTGGGATCTACCAGGACAATGGATAAAAATTAGGAGAAAGTAGAGAAAATAGGTAGGGCTAGACAGGAGGAGGCTGGAATAAAGTAGTTCAGAAATTATTGGCTGTAGGAGGCCTTTGGATTTCCTGTCAACCAAACAAATGTCAGTGGAATTCTTTAGGATAATGGCATAAATGCGTGAATCATGGACCACATCCTTTGTTTTGGGTTTAAAGTCGATTTATAAAAATTAAAAAAAAAAATCTTGCCTATAGTTTGTGCAAAAGAAAAGGCAGGCTGAGTGACACATGGGAACACACATAACACATTGGCTGATATTCTTACAGATCATTAAGCCATGGGAAGTTTGAGCTTTGGAATAAGAAAAGGAAATCAATTTAATCTCTTCTAACTGAAAAACTTGTTTCCCATCCAAAGGAAAGTTGGCAAGTCTTATATTAATAATGTAATTTTATTTCCAGAAATGATTAAGATTGCAAATAAAGTCCTTTTATCCATATGACCACTATTAAAAGATCAGCATGCATAAACAGTGCCCATGCCTCATGTAGTCCCCTGATGAGGTATGAAACAGGTGATATGCAGAAAGAAATATTTGTGATTCTTGGGAAACATAAATCTTTGATATAGCAAATTGCCCTGAGGATGACGAAGAAAATGAATATAAGTAGTCAAAGAAAGATGAAAGTGGCTTTAACACATTTTCTATAGTTATGATAAAAACCTTTTGTTTACACTATATTATATTTTTTATTTTGAAATATTAGAATAAAAACCTCAAAAAGAAGAAAAAACACTGATAATGTTTATATATCACTTTTAACATTTTGGTTTATGTGTTTCCAGTTTTTTTCTATACTTGTTATTGTAATCTTATGTACAATTTCATTCACAGATTTTTCCAATGAAAATATCTTAAGCATATTTTAGGTTATTACATAGCTTCTAAAAAGGTTATTTTAATGTTTCCCTATAATTATTGTGTGGATAGAGCATAATTTATAACCTTTTTGCTACCATTGAACATTTAGATTGTTACTATAAATTATATCAAATTTTATTAAAACTTCAGTATCACTTGTATTCGCATATCTCTTTTAATCAGGTACTATAATTAATTACGTTAATGAACTTCCTGATTTTAAACCATCCTTGCATTCCTAATGTAATAACCTACTTGGTTATTATCTATACTTATTTCCATTGGTTAGAGTTTTATTTGAGATTTTTATATACATATTCATAAATATGATTGACTTAAGCAGAAACAAGCCTGCATTTTCTCCTTCAAAGCTCATGGCTCTCTTGTCAAACAGATCTGGTTTCAGATCGTCTATTTCCAAATTTTATAAACTTGAAAAAATTATATAGCCTTTCTTTTTATCAGTTCTTTTATTTTTATTTGGTTGTGTATTTTAAGAACAGCACTCAAGGGATATGATGCTTATTTGTGATTAAGAATTCAATTCTGAAAGGTCATTTGAATGTTATAGCATTGTATAGGTCAAAATTATTGAAAGTTCAGATAGACTAATACCATATTTAAGATTGGGGCAACTTTTTTTTTTTATTACCCCATGTTTTAAATAACCTGTCTTTCAAACTTGGCAGAAAGAGACTCATGCAGAATTCTGCAAATATGTGAGTATAGGCAAACTATTACCAGTATGGTACAATCTGGTGGGTCCTAAAGCCTGATCTGCTGACTGAATTGGAAGGATTACCAGGCCTACCCACCTGGACAAAGCCTACACTCACAGGTGATTCTCATATGCATCTCAGATTAGGGAAATAGTGGTAGTGGAAAGAAAATCATATAGACTTTTTGGTCACACTAGGTTTCAATGCCCTGTAATTTGTTGATCTCAGGAAAATTCCCTAAACTTTCTGGACTTCAGTTTTATCAACTGTAATAAAGGTTTAATACCTCTATTACTGGGTTACAAATTGTCTTTCATGTAGTAAGTGATCAAAAATGGCAATCATTATTATGGTGTTCCCTTGATCATGGGATACTTCCCTTTATGTGTTAATGTTTCTGTGATGGAGATGCATATCATATCACAATTAAGGTAAACAATTATCAGTTGACAAACAGAAAAGTTGGTTACTGAACTATTATATTGCCTGAGATGTATGAACTTGTTCATACACGGAGGTTATTTAATCACTTGATTCTTAACTCAGTTGAATTATTTGTATCAATATCATAACAGAGGAGTGTACTTTACCTCAAATTTGAATCCCTAATTATTGACTTAAATGCCTTAAAAAATACTGCATTAAAATGAAAAAATAATTATGTTTCCAGTCCAGGCAATGCAATGAAAGAAAATAGAAACTGCCAAATTTCTCAGAATAGATCATAAAAATCTCAAAGTGGAAAGTTGGGGTTAACAATTTATGCATTTGAAGTATTGTCATTTAGGTGCCAAACAGCTTTCTGTCTCAAAAGTTGTTGGCTGACTTTCAAGAGAAGCTGCCTGATTTTCAGGATACTTCCTTTAGTTAAAAAAAAAAATAAAGCTATGCAGGAGATGCAAATAAATCATCAATATTCTTCTATATGCCTGAAAATAACATAGTTAATCCTAAAGAAATGAAAAGGCCACTATCAAGGCATAATTTATGCAAAGTTGAGAACTTAAGCTCCAAACTTGATTAGGGCATGGAAGAAAAAATATGGATACATATAGATTATTATTAAATATAAAAAGGTGAATATTTATGTAGTTCTTCCTCTAATCCTACCAAAAAGCTATAATAGTGTGGCTTATGGTGGATAACTTATTAGGACCTAGTATAATGTGACAGTGTATGATATTGTGATTTATAAATAGAAATATATATTTGGCCTTTCTGGTACAGAGCTCCAAAACTCTTGGAATTTCCTAAGTGATGTGAGTGATAAAGGTGTCTTCTGGGTCAATGAGGTGAATTTTGGAATGCCCTAGATCACCTACGGATGGGTGGGGCCTGGTAACTAGAGGAATCAACTATGTGATTAAAAAGTTGAAACTTTTTGTCCTATCCCTCTGACATTCCAGAAAGGGACAGGGGCTGGAAGCTAAATTAATCATTACTAGGCAATGATTTAATAAATCATACCTATATAATGAAGCCTCTATAAAAACTCAAAAAGACAGGACTCAGAGAGTTTCTCTGTTGGTGAACACTTGGAGATATAGGAGAGGGGGATCAGGAGTAGTGCTCTAAGAGAGTGTGGAAGTTGAACCCTTTTTCCATACCTTGCCATATGTATCTCTTCCATTTGACTGTTCTTGAGCTATATTCTTTTATAATAAACTGGTAATCTAGTAAGTAAATAGATTTCCTGAGTTCTGTGGGGTGCTCTAGAAAATTAATCAAGCCCAGTGGGATTGATTATGGACAGTTAGTCAAAAATACAGGTAGTAATTTGGGCTTGTGACTGGCATCCTGAATTGCAGAGGGTTGTTGGAACCTCCATGTGTAGCTGGTTGGTCAGAAGCACAGTAAAAATCTGATGTTGTGGCTTGTGCCTGATGTGGTGTAGGGGGAAGTTTTGTGAGACTCAGCCTCTCAACCTATGGAATTTGATGTTGTTTCTGGGCGGGTAGTATCAGAATTGAGTTGCATCATAAGACACCCAGCTGGTGTCCTAAGCATTGCTTGTTGGTATCAGGACCCCTCCTACTCCCACCCCAACCCCCACACTGGAATTGGTGATCAGAACACCTATTTAGAGAGCAATTAGCCGATTACTTTTACATCTGTTCCAGGACTCTATGGCAGGGTAGACTAATTATGCTGAGCACTGATTTGCTATTTTGTGCTTCATTGTAAGTTTGGGTTTTGTCCACATGGGAAGGCTTGTGGGTTTTTTGTTTGTTTGTTTGTTTGTTTTTGCTGCTTTAAAGCAATAACAGAGGTAGACAGTTATTTATGTTAGCATGCACTATACAAATTTAAGTGAGCTTTCGATCCTTTTGAATTTTTGTAGAGTTGCAGAGATATGTGATGTTAATATAAAGTTTAAAAAGTAATAATGCTTGCATTATTTAATGCTTATCTCTACTGAAATGCTAGTCATACACAATGTGTAGTATAGTTCTATTCAGAAACCGCAGTACCTTAAAGAGCTCTGGTTGTTAGTTCCAGCTTCAAAAATCTCCAAGGAGGGTTTTCTACCTAAACTTACAGAGTCTGAGGAACCTGGCATTAACAGCTACTCTTTGTTATATATCACAGCTCCTGTGGACATGAAAACATTAGATATTAAAAGTAATAGCTGACTTTCTTTGTTTGCTTATTTGTTTTAATTTTCTGATCTGGTGAATTCTCTTACTGGAGAGGAACTGAATAAAGATATTGGGCTCATTCCTTATATGTTTTTTAAATTAAAAATTATTAAATAATAAAAAATTTATTACAATTACACTTGGCATATTATGTTTCAGGTATAAAACATAATGATTAAACATTTGTGATCATCTAAATAAATGTATTACCCATCTGACATCATACACAGTTATTACAATATATTATTGACTATCTTCATTATGCTATGCTTTACATCCCTATGACTATTTTGTAATTACTAATTTATGCTTCTTAATACCTTCCACTTTTTGAGGGATGTCTTCTTAATGACTTCTTTATTTTGGGACCTTACACAAAGGGCATAAGTATTTGCTAAGAAGTTAATATAACTGAAATGAATTGTACTCAATATGTTTGTAGTAACTTTAATAAGCATAACTGTATGTTCATAGTTCTGTAGAAAACTGGAAAAAACATGAAGGAGTATTTACAATGTTATGTCTCACTTTTCATTATGGTATTAGGAAGACCCTTAGGGCTGGGCTAGTGTTTTTTTTTCTTGGTATGCCACCTGTACCTTCATCAAATTGGATCTACACTTTATATAGATAGATAGATATAGATAGATAGTTTATGCATTTATTATACCAGGTAACTGTCATGCTTACATCTTATGCAGTAATACCAATAGCAAAAGGTGTTTAGTCTAAGAGTAATGGGCTATGGAGAAAAGAGTATCAGGATTGTAGTCACATAGACATATAATTGTTTTTTAGGCAAGGCAACCCTTGGTTGACCTCACAGATTGCAAGGACCTTGTCAGTTTATAATCTTTTTCTTTTTTTTTATTTTTTACATCTACAGCACCTGGTCTTTTTAGGTGTTCTCCCATCCAAGTACTAACTAGGCCCAACCCTGCTTAGCTTCCAAAATTAGATGGGATTGGGGCTTGTTCAGGGTAGCATGGTTATAGACCCATAGACATATATTTTAATCTTCCCTCTGTTACTTTTACATGTGTTATACTAGACAAAGTACTTAACCTTCAAGAGCCTTAGTTTTCTTATCTGTGGAATGCAATTAATAATAATAAAGTAAGTGATTTAAAAGTCTGGCAAATAATTGGCCCTAAATAATGCCAAATCCTCCTCTATTACATCATTTTTTTTTAGACTATAATAGATCCAGGTTTATTTTCTAGAAGAAGAGTTCTCAAAGTGTTAGTCTCTGGACCAGCATTGTCAGCATTGCCTGGGGACTAATTAGAATGCAAATTCTTGGGCCCCATCATGGACTCTTAGATTAGAAATTCTGAAGGGGAAGCCAAGTAATTTGTGAATCCCTCCACGTGATTGTGGTACATGATAACGTTTGAGAACCACTGCCCTAAAGTATAGGCTTCCTGTTTAAATGAGAATCCAAGAATTTGGTTTCTATTATTTTTGTTATCTCTGAACAAATCTGAATATTGTACGGGTTACAGAAATCCAGCTCTCCAGTATAATGTCCAAGAATGCCCTCTGTTTTTGCTGTTGTTCCGGAGAGGGATGGGATTGAGAGGGTAGGGAAGAATGATGGTTGTTGATTCCAAGATGGAATACCAGCACTGAATAAAAAGTTTCTTTGTTCCATTTCTTCAGCAATGCTTGAACCACACTGGCTTTCTTGGCATTATTAGACTTTATAATTTCTGGCGATCTAATAGATATGAGATTACATGTTTTTGAGTTTAATTTACATTTTTCTGATTCTAATGTTTATTACATGATCAATTGTTGATTGGCCAGTTGTTTGCACTTTTATGAAATGCCGGTTGTATCTGTTAGTCAACATCTATGTAGCTTTTTCTTTTTTAATTTGCTGCAATTTAATTAACATATAATATTGTGTAAGTTTAAGATGTACAATGTGTTGATTTGATATATATTACAAAATGATTATCACTATAGTGTTAGCTAACACCTCCAACACCACATAATTATCACTTTTGTAATGAGTACATTTAAAATTTACTCTTTCAGCAAAGTATGTAATACAGTGTTATTAAATGTAATCACCATGCTATACATTAGATCCCCAGAACTTTTTGATCTTATAACCAGAAGTTTTTACCTTTTGACAGACATCTCCCCATTTCCCAGCCCCACATCTCATCCTAACAGCCATTCTGCTTTGTTTCGGTAATTTTGGTTTTGTTAGATTCTACATATAAGTAACCTACACTATTTGTCTTTCTCTGACTTATCTCTCTTAGCATGGCTGAATAATGAATAATAATAATAATATATACATCTGAATTATATTTTTGTGTTTTTTATAATTCATTGAGTTTTATTAGAATAGCTATTTTGAATTCTTTAACAGGTAAATTGTAGGTCTCTTTGTCTTTGGGTTCAGTTAATAAAAGATTAGTATGATTCTTTGGTGGTGTTATGTTACCTTGATTTTTCATGTTGCTGTCTTCACATTTGAAGTACAGTCACCTCCAGTTTATACTGACTTGTGGGCAGAAACACCTTTCATCTATCTGCTCTGCTAGATTTTGAGGCTCTCAGACCTTCTATGGACACATCTGCTCCAGCTTCTTGCTTTCTCTTGTGGCAGAATTTTTTAAGCTTGTGTCTCTTCTCTCCATCCTGCAACACATTAGACACTTGGAGTGCTAATAGTTTCTCTTTTGTTTCCCAAAGGTGGTGCTAGAGCTCAAGTTTGTGGTTTCTCCTTGGCCCACAGATTGGGGTTGGCTTTTGAGGTGCTTACCTGTGTGGTCTTCCACTGTTCTTTGGCTGCCACCTTCAGGAGGTCACACAGGTAGGTGGCTGCAGAGTGGGTGTGTGTGTGTAGTTAAGGCACGAGGGCTGCTGGGAATGTGTGTGTCAGGTGGGACTCCCCTAGCAGTTCCTGAGCTGGCTACTTGAGAGAGTCAATCAGGCAGTCACTATGAATTGAGTTACTTTAATGCCCTTTGAGAGGCTCATGCACTTTCCCAGATTCTTACTGTTCTCCAGGCATGGAGCTCCTAGTTTAATACTCTGGATGGCATGAGAGAAATGAGCCTCTTTGACAGAGTCAGCATAGAAGGGGAAGCTGGGTGCTCACTCAAAGCCTTTTCCCCAAGGCTGCGAAGCAATCTCTCATGGCCCAAAACTATGCAGTCCATTCCAATTTCATCTAGTCCCCCACCACTGCCCAAACTGAGTGTTGAATCTTCTCAGGAAACCTGGACTTCCACAAAGACCCTCCACCCGTGGGGTGATTCTCAGTCCATGTTCTCTGGGGGTTCTTAGACCTCAGTGGAGAGGTGCTAGAGCTGGTTCAGAGGTCACATCAGGGTCAAAGCCAGGACTGAGATCTTTTTGCCTATTACCTGATACATAGGTGGGTGAGACCCCTTCCTTGGCATGAGATTTAGCATCACATTTTCTTTATCGAACTCTTAGGTTGTTTCCATGTATCAACTATTGTAAATAATACTTCACTGGACATGGAAGTGGATATATCTTTTTAAAATAGTGTTTTCTTTCTTTTTTTTTTTTTTTTTGATAAATACCCAGATGTGTGATTGCTGGATTATATGGTAGTTCTATGTTAACTTTTTTGAGGAAATACTATTTTCTATAGTGGTTGCACCAATTTATATTCCCATCAAAAATACATGAGGCTGCTCTTTAATCCACATCCTCACCAATACTTGTCATTTCTTGTCCTTTTGATAATCGCTGTCATTAACAGGTGTGAGGTGATAGCTCTCTGTGATTTAGATGTGCAAATGATGTTCTCTTTTTCTTAATTTTACTTTCAGCACATTGTTTTTTATATGCAAGTATATATGTTTCTCTAGATATTTCTCTGGCAACTTCAATATTTAGAATTGATTTTGAGGTTTCTGTTGGACTCAGGTCCTCAGACAACCCAGTCTCAGTTCATAATTCCAGTAGTGGTCATCACTTAGTGGTCTTTTCTATTCTACCATCAATCAAAATCCCGTTCATTTTTGAAACACCATGTTGAATTTTCTTCCTTTGTAAGGCTTTCCCAATCCTTGTAACTAAAAATAATTACTGTTTTTAAAATGTTTGTACTACATTTCTTTGGTATTTCTATTTAGCTCTTATTTCTACTTCTTGCTTTCCTGTAGTCTTCCACATAGTTTGTGAGGCCCTTGATAGCAAGGATGACATCATACTCCTTTTTATACTTCCAATACCAATCTGGTTTCTGTCATATGTAGAAAGACAGAATTGGGTAATGGGGAAAAAAGAAAAGTTATAGCCAGCCAGTGTTTGAAACTAGCTTGTACTATATAACCTTAGCCTAATTACTTAACTTATTTCTCATGGACCTTACAACAGAATTAAATGAAACAGTGTATATAGAATGACTGGAACAGAGTAAATATTCACTATGTATTTGGTGAGTACAAAAGAATTGACCTAGTAGATGAATGTTTTTAGCAATAATTCTAGTATATCATTTAGAAATTGTGTTAAAAGTTACACAAAGTTTTCCTTTAGAGCCACAAATAAAGGAAATTAGTCCCAGCCTGCACTTGTCAAAGACATCAGCTTCAGGCTATTTGGAAAGGATTCTTTGCAAAGCACTGTCTGAGGTGCTCTTGGAGTTAATAATTCTGTTGCTTCTCTAGATAATGATCCTTTCATCCCATTAGTTTGCTGAGGGAGATCAGCAGGCCTGGCTGTTGATTCCATCTGGAGCTCTTTTGCCCCGGGACATGGAGAACTTGTCATAAGATATCAGTTATCTTTAAGCATATCCTCAGGTTCTCAGAGAGGGCCAAGGGTTTAGCATTTGTTCTGCCCAGGAACATGATTTTGACTGGGAACCATAACATAATTGACTATTAGGTATGGAAACAGCATACCAAACATTTATGTAAGACATAATTAATTAGTACAACACTTAGAGTTGAATGATTAATTTAAAATTTTGAAACGTGGCTTAGAGAAAACACGATATGAACACTCTCTTTCTTAGAACTTTTTAATATCTACCAATGGCCACCAAATAAAGTTGAAATTCTAAAGATTCTCATTGAAATTACTATATGACTCAAACCTTACCTTACCAAACTCTTCTCCCGCTGCTTCTTCTTATATGATCTATGCTCCTGTTTCTCTGCATAGTATGCTGCCCCCTGCCCCCAATGCCCATCGTTTTGCTATCTGTGAGTTTTTACTTAAACAGAATTCTCTGCTTGGAATGTTCTAGTTCAACCCATTTTTCTCTACGCAGCTTAAATATTACCTTTTCAGGTTGCCTTCCTTGACCAACAACTAAGAATTAATATTTTATTTAGAAAAACATTTTAAAGAAAAACATTTTATAATGTTTTTATTATCTACAAGGCATTGAGCTTGGATCCAAATCTGATTATTTTTAATAAATTCAGTCCTGTTGGGAGATAAAAAAGGAGGCAATAATATTATACTACCAACTGTTATAGTTATTTGATGAAGTACTGTGAGAGTTTAGAGGACAGAAAAATCAGTCTAGCAGATCTGTTGACCAGAACACCTTCCTGTGATTTCTGCAATATGGTCATTTCTCATGAGTTAGTTTGAGATTATTTGTAGTATGGTGTCTGAGTTCTAAAAGCACTTTTCTTAAGAAAGTGAAAAGTTATGAAATTTCTTTGTCAAACTGTCACAAAGATTCACTCAGGTTTGAAGAAGTAGACACAAACCTTATCACTCAAAGAAAAGAATGCCAAAGTCACTTTGTAACAAGAAAAGTTGTGTCTATCTTGGAAAATAAGATATTATTTTTGCCTCATTATCTCATGTTATTTTTTGTTTACTTATCCATGTACTCTTTAATTGAAACCCTTACAGCACAAAGGGTCTGTGAATTTGTCTCAAAAATTTGAAGAATTAGGGTTGCTAAGGATATTGTATTCGGTTTTGGAGATGGGCTTGGGGAAGAAGACTTCTGAGGAATGGAATGGGTGGTAGCAGCCTAGAGGAAAGGAAGAAATTAGAGTACTGAGGACTAGGGCAGAGAGAAGAAAAGATAACCTAGAGTCAGCCCAGACGAGACTGGGGTTTTCTATCAAGGGTTGGTATATTAAGCCTTGTTTATCTTAATTTAGATGCAAATAATTAATCACATAGTAAAGAAATAATGAATTTTTGACTTTTATTTGTTAAGCCTAAATAATCAATTTGAATAAATAAATAATTAAAGCTTAAGCCTTATTGATTAAGCTTTATTTACATTTGAGTGTGAATGAGTTTAAGTCAGTTTGCTTGTGATAAGAATTAATAGTTTCTAGGCAGAGCTTTGTGACTCAAAGATTGACCAGAAATATCCAGGTGGGAGAGTTTCTTGGGGTGCAGGGTAGAGGCAAAGGATACTCTTTTGACTTCTGAACCCATTTCTATTGCTTAGAGATGCTGTATATAGTACTGCTAAGAGTCTAGATTTTGTTCTTAGAAAACTGATTTTTAATTCCTTCTTTAATACATAATAGCTGAGTGAGTTCAGAAAATTATTGGCTTTGAATCTTCCTTATCAATAAAATGGGAATAATACTAGTATCTCTTTCAGTGAGTTGTTATTGAGGATTAAATATGATCATGTTGTAATGTTATACGTAGCACAATGTCTTGAGCATTTGTTCTACATTTAGCCTTATCCAGTTTATCCACTGTATAAATTTGTGAAGGGTGGTTCAGATTCACTGTCATCCTCCAGGTGGAACTCTTACCCTGGGAAATAGTTTTCATGCGGACTTAAAAAAAAAAGATGAGACGAAACTTCTATGAGAGGAATTACTTTGGTCAATGAGTGGTTAGAAGAATCTGAGTCCTAATTATCCAAATGTGTACAAGGACTCTCCAGTGTACTCAAGTGCTTCTCTGTGCCTTGCATAATTTGGAGTGCCAGACGGTTATGCTGCTTGCATTGTGATGAGGATGGAGACACTGGGTGTACTTAATCTATTTCTTTAGGTTTCTGCCCTCAGTTATGACTAGATACATTTAGACTTTCCTGTGGGCTCAGCACTTAATGCAGAACAATTCCAAATGACACAAGTATACTAGAAGTAATGCTGGAGAGCCAGGTGAGGCTGGGGAAGGGCAGCCAGGAATTCTTTCTCTTTACTCTCTGTGATCTAGAGCAAAT
This sequence comes from Macroglossus sobrinus, assembly GCA_004027375.1. Taxonomy (NCBI): domain Eukaryota; kingdom Metazoa; phylum Chordata; class Mammalia; order Chiroptera; family Pteropodidae; genus Macroglossus; species Macroglossus sobrinus. The sequence continues at coordinate 58,647 of PVKZ01001965.1, forward strand.
GGTTTGATTTCTATGAGTCTGTTTACCCTTCTGTAAAATGATGGCAATGATGCCTCCTTCACACCATCACTGTAGGAATAAATAAGTAAAGGACCAGCACAGGGCTTGGTAGAGTTTAGCCAATGCTAGTTTTTCTTAGTTTTCTATTCTTTTGTAGGACAGTCTTCTCAACAATCATGCATGAAATAGAAACTTTCTGTCTGACCTTAGACACATCTGGAGCTGGAAGTTGTCAAGTCAGAATTACTTCCCCCTGCTAGATTTAGTCTGTCCTCTCACCTTCTGCTGGCTGTGGAAATGTGTAAAATCCAACTCTTCCTGCACACTAAAAAGATTAATTTGCAAAAGTTTGGAGAGAGAGCATAAATCTGAAATGCAGAAGAGGCAGTTTTCTGAGAGCATCTTCCTAACTTTCTTGGGAACTTGGTTTAGATAATGAATCTACTGCTAGTAGGAAAAACAAAGTTTTGAATTGAAAGAGAGGGTAGGGCAAACTAAGCTCTTCTCAGCTTGTGATGCAATTCCTGACTTGCCACTTCGGCATGCTAGGAATCAAATTTTTACTTAAATCACTCAAACCCACTCATTCGATCCTCCCTCCCTTCCTTCTTCCCTACTTTTTTCCTTCCTTCTGTCCTTCTTTCCAGCTTTTACTAATGGTCTGCTATGTTTAAACTTCTGTGTTAGACTTGAGATACATGTATGACAAGGCAATGTGAGACTATATGATTTATATTAGCTACTGTTCGGTTAATTGAAAAATATTTTTAAAGTACCATTAAAATGTTGTTTATGTACCTTAAACATTTTATTTGAACTTATAACAGTCAAGGGCATATTTAATCATCAATCTTTTAATGTAGAGTCATGTTTTTATCTTTATTTATGAGTTGGCTGATGAAAGGTCCTGGTAATTTTACTTATATAAATCCCACCCATATGTATTGCTTATGATTTCCAGATTCCATTTCTTAAAACATAAATACTTGCCAAGCAAACAAAACATAAAGTACTTCAACATTTTTATAGTTTTGCCTCCAAATTTTTTGAAGATTTTCTCTCATTGTTAATTTAATAGCATTTAAAAAATGGCTCACCTTCTATTTAGTGTTATTGATATAACAACTCTTTTTGTACCCATATTGAATCATAAATTACATGATTTATATCATAGTTAATTAATTGACATGATTATAGTAGCAACTACAATAAGCAGAAAAAGCTTTGGGAACCAACACCACAGGGTCTTGGTAAATTCACATCCTAGCTGTTGGAAGCAAAAAAAAAAAAAAAAAAAAAAAAAAAAAAAGTGTGAACACATTTTGAGCAACCTTCCCCAATCAGCAGGCTATAGAGGTAAATGCTTAATTCGGAGAGCTGATTAAGTAGAAATTTGTTATAAGTGTTGGTATTATAAACTCAACAGCAAAACAAAAACAAAAGTAAAAACAAAAAACAGACTAAAAGCAATCCAATTAAAAAATGGGCAGAGGGCCTGAACAGACACTTCCCCAAGAAGACACATCAACAGCTAACAGACATATGAAAGGATGCTCAACTTTAGTAACTATTAGGGAAATACAAATCAAAACTACGATGAGATACCACATCACAACTGCTAGAATAGCCATCATGAACAGTACAAGTAATAACAAGTGTTGCAGAGGTTGTGGAGAAAAAGGAACCCTCATACACTGCTGGTGGGAATGTACATTGGTATAGGTACTATGGAAAAGGTGTGGAAGTTCCTCAAAAAATTAAGATTAGAATTACCATATGACTCAGCAATCCCTCTTTTGGCAACTATCCCCCAAATTTGAAACCATTCATTTTAAATATATATGCACTCTGATGTTCATTGCAGCATTATTCACAGTGGCCAAGACATAGGAACAACTGAAGTACCCTTCAGTAGATGATCAGATAAAGAAGATGTAGTACATACATAGAAATAGAATAGTATTCAGCCATAAGAAAAGATGAAATACTGCCATTTGTGACAAAATAGATGGATTTTGAGATTATTATGCTAAGTGAAATAAATTAGACAGAAAAAGTTGAGAACCATATGATTTCACTCATATGTGCGATATAAAACTGAAAGCAACAAATGAAGAAGACAAACATACAAGATCTCATAGACACAGGCAACAGTTTAGTGGTTACCAGAGGGCAAGCAGGGAGAGGAGGTAGAAAAGGGTAAAAGAGGTTAAATATATGGTGATGGAAGATTTGACTTTGGGTGCAAAACACACAATGCAATATACAGATTATGTATTATTGAATTGTACAATTGAAACCTATATAATTTTATTAACCAATGTCACTCAAATTTAAAAAAAAAGTCAGTATTATATAAAGAGAGTGTTAGACAAATAAACAGGCAGTTTCGATACAGGATGTATGATAGCCTAGTTCAGATATATTCTGGGTTTTGTGGGACACGAATGGGCAGCTGACCCAAATTAGGGTATCAGAGAAGGGTACAACATAGCATTTTATGCAGAATGGGCACTTGTTTAATATCTGCCAAAGAAAATATTTTAGGAGAACAGTCCTTGGGATTTGGGGCTTAGGTTAATTCAAAGACAGAATCTGAGTCACTCTCCCAAAGATTTACATAGAGTTAAAGACCTTTTCTTTGCATCCATAAGTTAAGTGATTTTATGACAATTTATAATCTCATTTGCTAAGACTTTGAAAATGTAGCCCATACCATATTGAGTTTGAAGCAGTTACATGATTGGGAATGAGGGCTATGTTTAATATAATTTAAGAAAAATATCAGGTGCTCTATGCCTGGGAGAGGGTCTGTTTTCAGTTCACATGCTCCTGTAAAATAAATTTCACTGCTCATTTTACTATCAGAAAAAAGAGTAGAAAGAGATTCATTATCATGGTACATAACTCAGAATGTTCAGAGAAGAAAATAATGTAAAGAAATGATTAATAAAAGATAACTACTATTTTCAAAGCATTTTATTTTATTCCAAAAACTGTATTAAGTACTAGACATACATTTTAATTGGCACCATATCCCTACTGGGTAGCTACTATTATTATGCTTATTTAAGACAAGAAGTAATTGAGACTTAAAGAAGTTAAGTAGCTAGGGACATATTGGACAACGAGTCCTTGACTCTATGTATTCTAATCCTATTACACAGCATCCCGAAGCAGAGAAACTGGCAAATACACAGCCCAGGGCATCTCTTCTTGAGGTAACAAGTTAGGTTGAAAAGTATTGTGCAGATAGAACTGGAGTGGCAGTAGGACAATTCTTAGCAATGTTGAGGGAGGACATTTTAAGCATATTTGGGGCAATTCTGATATAGACCAATTTTTAATAAGGGGAAGGTCATAAGTGAATGAGCAGAGAGATGGTTTGGGCTAACGCCTAAATAGACTCTTAATCATTCTGGTGATACTAGAACCCACCATATGCACACATACACACACATATATACATTTGATATATGTACATACATGAAATGTATATACACACACACAAATGATAAAAAACTGTTTATCCTCATCCAAGTAAGACTTCCTTAGCTAATCCTCCCTTTTTGTTTCAAAGTGTCATCAGCAACCTCTTTGAAGAGATTTCTGAGCTCCGTGAACACCACCCATTTAATTCAACAAGCACAAACATTTACTGTTTATGCTTCATACTGAGGCAATAGAGATTAAGGACCCTCTCCTTCTCGCTGAAGAGAGAGCCCCTTAAATAGATCTTTTCCATTTATTCTTCTAAGCAAAAGGATTTTGTTGCCTGGAGAATCATGGAAGTACCTTATCAAGCCTCTTTATTCCTTTCATTCAACAAATTATACATTACAAAAGCATCACACTGGGGCTCCTCAGATATGGTCAGTCCAGGTGGTGTGAGACATGAAATTCTTGGACTGGTTCTTTTGTAGAAACCACATCTGGGTAACTGCCCTCAGCAGCATTTCACAGGTGAGATGTTCCTACATCTATATACAACCCCTGAGTCCTCTGACCTCGTGATCTTTCATAAAACAATGTTACTTTGCTTTTCATTATTTAATAAGTCATGCAAATTGCCTTAAACTCTAATAAAGTACAGTATGATGCTCTCAAATGTTAAGAAAGGAGGTTCTTGGTTTGACCAAGGTTTTTTCCCCCTACGCATTCTTTTTTGACAGAATAAAACAGAAATTCATCCAGATTATGAACAGATTTGGCTTTATTGAATTGTTAGTATTTAATGCTGCAAGGGAACGAGTTAAGGATTTGTTGCCAAAAAATAAAAGAGTGAAACATCACAATTAGAGGTATGAAGTTCAGGCATGAAATATAATTGTTTTATCAATTTTCACAGGCTTCACCACCTGGCACTCACCAAAGCTATTTTGAGACTATTCTTCATCATCAATAGGTATTAAAACAATGAGTAAGCATTGCTTTTTTTTGGTATATAATTCATAAATGCTTATTGAATTGAGGAGCTACCAAATACAGGATCATGAATCAGAGTAAGTCAGATATCTGCCTTGCTTTTATGACACAATTGTTATTTCAGTGTCTTAAAACTTTTCCAGTTATCTTGCTAATATTAGGAGCATTCTATCCAACTCTGAAAATGGATTTTGAATCACCTTGATTTCATAAGCAAATAAATACAAAATTTTCTGTGATTCAAAAGTTTTCTGTTTCAGAGAACACTTTTTGGGTGTGGTGTTTCATTGTTCTGATTACTCTGGAATTTCTAAAATGAGCAATTCTGTATTATAAATGCCACCTCTGGTGCAGTAATCAATTCTGTTTTATGCAACAAGACCTTTCTGGAATACAAATGCCTCAGGAAAGAGATGTTTTATTGAGGAATCTGTTGTGCCGACTGTCTGCCAAGTCCACAGCTTGCTACAGTTGGAAGCAGCCCTAAGGGGTTCCTATGCATAGGTAGAATTTTGGTTCTGAGGTCCTGGCAGTAATTGACTGGTCAAGGAGTAGGTAATCTGAACTGTGATAGGCTGATGTAAGAGCTATTCCCAACTCAGGTAATGGTGATTATCTTTGACAGTGACAAATTGAATTCTAAAGTTCTCTATTGGGAAATTTGAATATGAGATGGAGTGTCAGCAGTTGTCATTGGAAGCAGAGAACACAAAGAAGACATCATGAGACACATAAACAGGCTTCATGAAACAGAATTCACGAGTAGTAAGAGCCATGGGTAAAGTGGAAGCTATTTGTAAGCAGAAACCTTGAGAAAAACAGAAAGGAAACTAATGTCAATTAGAACAGCAGGAGCAGAATATAAGGGAAATATCGAGTCACTAATAGAGTACTAGAGTCAATAGACCAGGTTGCTGAGGGAGTGACAGGAAAACTTGGTTGCTAGGGCTCTGGTGAGTCTTGGATCTTCCAGGCTTTTAGCAATATTATATGTGAGATCTGGTTCTCCTGCTAAAATTCCCATATTCCTTATTTCTATTTGAAGATAAGGTAATTAGAATGAACTAGTAAGAGAACTTAGCTAACATAGAAGAAAGGTTGCTTGAATAATAATTGAGTGATAATTCTTAGTTTTTCTTTCATTCCTCCAAATGAATATTGCTCTTTCATTCTAATCCTACTTATGCTATTCTGTGCTCCCAAATAATCTAAAATGATTAATAATAACAGCAACAACAATAATCATACAGATGTAGTTTTTTAGTGTAGGTTGAGATAAATGACTTCTGCTACTGACTACTATTATGAATGGCCAACCGCAAGCCAGGTGCCTTATATACCATTTTCTAATCACACTAGATATTAGGTATTGCAAAACTTACATTACCTTTTGAGAAAGCTTGGAGAAGACCAATGGGTTGTATAAGTGTAGTCTACTCTTAGGAATCAGAATAGAGATGCTTACTCAAGTCTGCTTGGCCCTTAAGTGGATGCTCTTCCCACTGCTCTTCCCATTGCCCACCTGAGAATAGGCTCTCTACAAGGTTTGACATCACCACAACAGTCATGCTCCAAAGGAAAAAGATGTGTAGGAAAGAGAGAAAAGCAGACACTCCAAGGACCGCTGAGATCAGATCTAAGCTCGGAGCAGGCAGGTAGTTGGGCCTGACATTCCTGATAGATGACTGCTGCTTTATCTTGTGCAGACACGGTTATCCTGAACAGGCTGCATTTATTAAGTCACACGACTCAGTCAGGTGTTTTATTATCAGTATCAATTTAATTTATATGTAAAAACACAATCAGTTTCTTTTGCCTGGTGAGAAATCTGACAGAAAAAAGTGACAGATGGCAGGTAGAATGTTCCCCAATTGTAGTGTGGATCATGGAAAATTGGACAGTTGGTCTATATTGGCATTTCTGGCAGAAATCATAGGGAAGAGGGAGCTATACACTGAAGCTTCATTCATCCCATTCTTTGGAATCAGACGTCTCAAGTGGTAGCCTGGCAATGAAATATGCCAGTTCATTAATCAGGGATTGACAAGGCTCCAGACGACATATGATATACTCAGGTGGGTCTATTGAATTGGCTGAAGCTTCTAAATTGCATTTAGAGGTCATAAGCCATTCTCTCTTTTGGTTAAAAGGTGATAGAATTTGGTAATTTGGGGCTCATTCTAATGATAAGAAGATAATGTTGAGCAGGAAAGGACTCTGTGAAATCTATGCTTGTGACTAGGCTCTATTCTAGGTGCTAGGGACAAACTGGCAGTTGGGAAACTGCATGAAAGGGAAAAAAGATACCATTAATATGATATTTAATTCTCCAATGGAAACTGACCTTAAAATTCAGTGATCCAGATTTCAGGTAAATATGTTTATTCTCAATCCCTTTTCATCCCCATTAATAGTTGGGAGTAGAAACTTTATACTTATCATGGGCATCGGGGCAGAAAGAAGTAAGCAGAGTCTTTGCTCTGGAGGAATTCACTGTCTAGTAGGAGTAAAAGACAATTAAGTGTGTGAGTATAATACAGTATGATTAGTGTTATAATGAAACTACTAAAGAGATTTCCCTTGGGTCATCCCTAGCAGACTATAATTGCTGCTGATACTTTTGCTGTCCTCCTATCATCCCATCCTCTCTTTGTCCTACTACTGGTTAGATAGCTAACTTGTGAGACCTCTGCACAGAAGCTTCTCTTTGCCATCTCTCCTATCCCAGCTAATTGTTTTAATTAGCCTAGGTTATTGCTAGTATTCCTATTAGGAAACTAGGCACTACAACTTTACTTTGTCTTTCAAAAATAAAGCCAAGATGTTAAACATCTCTGATATTGAAAGGATAGGATCAGAAATCTCTCCTCTTACCCTTTTGTTCAAATGGATTTGGGAGGAGTACAAAGCTGACAGATTGTTTATGAGGTTTTTGTGAAACCCTTTATCTTTGAGTTAAGTTTGGATTTTGACCTTGCCTAGCTCCTGTGGAGGGCATATCTATCTATCTATCTATCTATCTATCTATCTATCTATCTATCTATCTATCTATCATCTTCATCATCATCATCATCATCATCATCATCTATCATCTATCTATCATCTATTTATCTAGTAATGTAATAAATAAAATCTATATTCTGCTTGGCTTGAAGTAAGTTGTTCCAGGACCTCCAAATGTAGGGGCAGGGTGGATTCTGTTAGCAGCTATAGATTCTTTAAACACTGGAGACCCACTAGGTTTGTAATCACAGGAGTAAGATGAATATATTTAATTTTAAGGTGATCATCACGGTAGTAACATGGAACTAGGAAGATTTGGGTCATCAAAACAACTGTTTCTAATTTTACTTGAATAAATTTACTCACATGTGCATTGGGTGAGAAGAAGTAAGTGAATTTTCAAGTTTCCTTTGAGATATATGAATGGTTGCATATTATTTCTTAAATACCGTGGAATGAGCACTCTGAGATCAGAAAATATAGCTTGCAGTCTATTTCCTCAAGAGAAAATAGGGAAGAAAATAGGGAAAAAAGCTTTTTAGCCTTCAGTCTATAAAATGAACTAATCCCCAATAGGACTTCCTGTCAGTGCTAACTACCAGAACAGAGCTGTAGCATAGAAGAAAGTACAGACAAGGACAAATATTAGAATTATCCCAACTGGCTTATTCCTCTTCCCTCACTTTTCAGAATGGAAATACCATATGGTTCCATATGATAGGACATCTTTAGTATAGTATTATATATAGTCTCTTTTTAGTTACAATTTAATTTTTTGTTTGCACTTTTTGTTCCCAAATAATTGATGATGTATAAATGTGAGGCCAGAGTGCTAATGCCAGAAGACAGAAGATTTAGCAGGAAGAATTTTAAAGCATGAGTTCAAATAATACTAGCTTATTAGCATTTATTCCTCAACATTAAAATATACATATATTTTCCTTCAAGGAAAAGGCCAGCTACATAATTTGTGGGGCTCAATGAAGCATTTAAACATGAGGCCCTGATGGGGCAGAGTAGTCATTCTCCTCTTCCCATGGATCCCCTGCTCTAATCCTTCATGGCAAAGAGCAACCCCTAGGGTTTACAACCTCCATGCAGAGATGTGTCTTGTGCTGGGATTAGGGGTAGATGAGGGAGCCTTTTTGAATTGCTCTTGGCAGGATGAGTGCTGCTTCATCTCACCTCTAGATCACACACTGCTTGCACCCTCCCCTCTCCTGCTTGCAAGTCCTTGGAAGGAAGTAGAGGGAGGGAACAGATAGACCTGAGACTGGCTGGGTGATGCCCTGGGTGGAGGTCTGCCTACAGCCTGCTGGGGCGGGGAAGGAGGGACCAAGGTTAGAAGGGTGGGGTGGGACTATGGGGACTGAGGAGAGAGGCCAAGAGCCTGCTGGGGAGATGGGGAGGTGGCAAGGGGCAGAACTATGTGTGAGCTCAGGTTCCAAGCCCCTCCTCAACCCCATTATCCATTGTTCCATCACACATCATGTACAAAACACAAATTCAAAGACAATTATTAAGAATTTCAAGATGATGACTGCAGAGCATTAAACCTCAAGTACAGGAGCTCTCCTGAGTGTGGAGCCTTGCACACATGCATAGGTTGTAAGCCCATGACTCTGGCTCAGTTTAAGGAATTATTCTTTAGCATTGACCATGGACCACACATTGTAGAGTCCTCAGTAAAGAAAATAGTGAAACAGTTGCTGGGCTTCAGGAGGCACTTAGTTAGAGTTCCAGCTTCAATTCTCCTGGTATTTAACTCTGACAAGTCATTTCTCATCTCCCAGATTTAGTTCATCTACATTTCTAAAATAGGGAAGTTGAGAAGTAGAGAATTTAAGTGTGTCTCTGGGTGCATGTTCAAGGTCATGTAGCTAAGCAGTGGCAAAGGAGATTCACACTTAGCCTATATAACTCCAAAATCCATGCTCTTTGCCTACATGAGATTTTTTGAGGCAATAGTGATGGTGGTTCTTAACCCTTTAGTGTGTTGGAACTTTGATAAACTATTGAACTGTGTAAAACTGCCATTGAGAAATAATAAAAAAAACACATGAAAGCCATTTTACATAAAATTTGAGGGGATTCACAGAGTCCCTGAAGCCCACCTAGGTTTACAGCCCTGAAGATATGAAAATGCCTCACATATTGCCTGGCAGGTAAGATGCTGAGTTTGTACTGGCTGCATTGTAGAACACTACGTTTTTATTCTTACTAATTTTGTAGGCTGCCAAAACATTATTTTCTGGCTTCTGGTTTTTCCTGCCACTATTTTCATGGTAGAATCACATCTTCACTGTACTTGTCCTTTGTGGGTGATCTCCCTGCCTTATGGCTACTCTATTAGAAACAAGAGTAGTTTTTCTTGAAGAAAAACAAGAACATTCTTTGGAGATAAAAATCTCTGTAAAGGACATCTGGTATGACATTAAGCTTCATTCATTTCTGGTCCAGAGAGCCTCAATCAAACCAGGCTAAGGCCTGGTGCTGGGACCCTCAATACTCATTGTCCCTAACTTCAGGCACTGCTGTCTGTAGCACAGGGCTCGATAGGTGGCGTCTGGAGCCCAGAAATGAGATCCCGAGGCAAATGCCTGTGTGTGTTAGGCTCGGTCCTGTATTATTTATGAGGGGAAATTAACTTTAAAATCTTCTTAGTTTGCCCCCAGCAATATATGCAGTAAACATGATTTTCTCAGTACCAGGTAACAAATAGTCTTTCTAACAAATTAGAGGAATTCTGATGTCTGCTTTCTGGTACTTTGGAGTTCTGTGTATTTGGCTTTTATTTATTTTTTTAATATTAATATTAAAAATGCCTCTGCTTTACAGAGAAAAATGTCCAAGTGATTCTGTGAGGTCTTGGGAGAAAAAGTGCAACCTTGATAAAATTCAAAAGACTCAGTCTGAAAATTTTGTATTGTTGCTTACAATGTAATTCTCTTTACGGTACGTTGTTGTATTGGACTCATTGTATGTGGAGGAAAAAGCATTCCAATTTGGAGTCAGATGGATCTGTATCCAGATTCTTTGTCATTTGGAAGTTGGGTGATTCTGGGTGAGTTAACATTTCCTGAACCTTATTACTTCATCTGTAAAATGGGTTTATGATATTTATTTTATAGAGTTGTTGTTTATACTACATAAACATTATGAAGCAGGTGATGCAAGATGAACATTTAATAAATATTCATTCCATTCTTTGTTTTAACATGTTGCTAGATTAAAGATATGGCAGAATACCTATGTTTATGGTATCAGTAAGAGAGCTTTCAAATCAGAACTTGTCTGAAATAAATGTTTCAATATTACTTGAGAAAACAAGAATGGATAGAGAAGTAACTGCTTTCATAAAGCAGTTAATGGAAGATGAGAATGAGAGACAAATACCACATGAGTCATGATGGTTCTGGACAGTGTATCCTGTGGCCACAATATCACAAATAAGACCAACAACTGGCAGTGACTCCTGTTAGAATAACAGCTAAATTTTGCACCATGGTAGAGCAATCACCTAGAATTGAGTCAAATCTCAATTCCAACACTGTGACCAGGCTGCAGATTGCTCAAAACTCTCTGAACCTCAGTTTCTTAATAGGTAAATGTGGATGTTATTCTGCAAATAGGATCGTCTCAAGGGTTAAATGAGTTAGTGTATGATAATAGTGTTTATGGTTGTTGATGTTGCTATTGTATTTCAGGATGTTGCAATAATTGGGCCAAAAGAGGTTGCGGTAGAAAATCTAGGCTCAGGTTCTTGTTCTGTCACTTAACAACAATGAGAATTTGGGGAGATCACTGACTTAGTTTTCTCCTTGGTAAATGCTGATCAACAGGGTTATAATTCTTGCACCAGCTACCTTGGAGGATTTTTCTGAGGATAGAGTATAGTCTAACACACCTGTAATTCAGAGCTGTGAGTGGAAAGGCTAAAAATCTGATTAGGGAAAACCAAGCCAAAGGAAGCCTGCGGTGACTGTCTAGAGTAGAGGAATAGCTGCAACAGAAGAAGATTGTAATGAGTTAAGAACAACAGGATGGCCTCAGAAAGGGAAAGGACTGCAATTACTCCCTGTTTCTTTAATAAGGAGAATAAGAAGAGAGAGCAACAGATTGCAAAATGACCCATGAAACCATGTATACAGCTGAGGTCGTTTCACAGACAGTAAGCAAGGAGACCTGAGAGAAGAGGAATCTAGATGGTGCCTAAAACTGAGGCTCTGGGAAAATGACCCAAGAGGCTGCTTCTCTCCTTGGCCCTCTGAATGAAGGGCAGCTACAGATAGAAGTTTAGGCAGAATGGGGAATCTTGGGGTCTGTGTGACACTATAAACTTAGTTATTATTTTTTTATGATTTCTGAGTTTTAATTATATTCGTCTTGAGCTAAATTTGTAGTTAGAAGAGATTTCCCACTTGTCATATTTCCAGGAGGGGTAGATATGGCGATACTGACAACAAAGGTCATATGCCATGCAATTAATATTACTAAGCATTGGCCTGTGAGATACCAGTGCTTTGTAAACTGTGAAGTGGCATACAAATGCTTGTTATGAGCATGGCTACAATTGCTGTGTCTTGAGTGGCAGCACTATAAAGTGGGCAGAACATAATTATGAAATCAGGTGTCTTTGGGTCTGAATCTTGCCTCAGCCACTTACTAGAGGTGAGTGTAGGTAATAAGGAAATTAAGTCTAGGTAATGGAGCAGAGTACATGCAAGAAGGAGAAGAAGGTAATTACAGAGAAAGGCACAAACCTCAGATTCAGGCAGGTGTCAGCAGCAGGGAGATCAAATGAGAAGTAATAAAGTGGGAATTTAGGAACAGGCAATGTTCAGAGACCTACCAAAGAGGTAAGCAGTCAGACTCCAGGATATCTGTTAAATACTAACTCTCAGCTGCCTTCTGAGATTTAGGGGCAGGGGTTCAGGCTTTGGTATAACTTAAAAGAGCAAAGGAGGGTCCCAATTCTATTTGCTTACGCAGAGATGTTTATTGTGTATCACCTACATGCCAAGTACAATTTTAGGTGTTGGAGATGCAGAATTGTTATGACAGCAAAGAGCCCAGTTTCTATACCTGAGAGGAGAGACTAAACTAAACAAAAACAAAAACAAAAACAAAAACAAAAAAAGGAAAAACAAATTCATAACTAAGATAAGTCAGATTCCTGGGAAAGAGACTTGGGATGGAGATTTGCTTATAGGTAAGGGAATAGAGGAAGCAGGATTGAATAGAGGGAGAAGTTGTACTGAGACCAGTTGCATTAGAGGCCTTGGCCAATCCTACCAAATCCTCTAGAGTGGGAGTGGTCCTTCAGAGATATCTCACATTGTAACTTTTGTACCTTGTATCATTGAATCATTGATGTGGGCAAGTGGGTAAATAGGGTGGGGTATAACCTTAGATGAGGCAGCTCATTTACTGGAGGGCAGTTCTTTTGAGGGACTCAACTGTGAGCCCTCAGCAGCTAACAAACCCAGTGGCTGGGAAGATGAATGTCTCGGATTTGAAGGGATATCTGGTGGCCCATCAGGCCATCCACTGCAGTTCACCGCTGGTGCCCCTCAGAACTCACTTGTTTTGTATAATAAGTTAACTAATATTGAAATAGCTGGTAGTCTTTCTTCTGCAGACACCAGTCCAAGATATGTATAGCTTCTTTCCTGCAGGAAATTTATTGCATCCTATCTTAACAATGAACTCTCCTTATCATCCTGTGCTTTCAATTACTGGCTTGCTTGTGGGTTTTTCTTTTCAGGTTCTGGGCAATTCAAAGGGCTGCTTTTTATTGTAGTTTTTTTTTTCTGAATTTTTTGTGTCTAGCAGAGCATGGCATGTGTCCCATGTGTCCAGTACACACTTGGCACTCAAAGAGTTTTCAGTCATTGAAAGAAATGACTATAGGAAATGAATGAGTCATTTTTGCAGATACCTTGGTTTTACACCTAAATATTCAACCAAAACTACTAAAAGCAGACGGAGAATGGTCCCTTTGACAAAGGGAAGGGGGAGCTTTATAAAACAGGTGTTAGGGATCTGGCTTTTGAAGGGGAGAGACTTAGAAAAAAATTAGAAATGAAAATAGCACCAATTTTTCAAACCATTCAGATTACATCTAAGAACATTTTCATAATTGTATAATTCTATCTATATCTATCGGCTTGATAAATCAGGTCTACTTTTGAGCAAACATCACCATATTTCTATGACCTATGGGGCTACTGGTTCCAATGGTGCATAACCTATTAAAGAAACAGAAAATGTCCAGAGAAACAGCAAAAATGTAAAAGTCTTTGTTGAAATGCTCATCACTCATTTCTTTGGTGGGGGGGGGGAGAGAAATGGACCCTGGCTAGGTGATGGGGAAGTGAAAATCCATAAAAAGGGAATAGGAAGCCTATTCTGCTGCTTCTGTCACTGAGCCCTACTGCTCTGATTTAGCTCATAGATTAACTCTCTAGAACCAGTGTGGATGAAAATATTTGAACTAAATGCTGTTTTTATGTTTTAGTTCAAGGGTGTTCAGGCTTAGTTTAGGCTTTATTTAAACCTAAAAGATTATCTCAGCTTTTTCTTGTTTGTTTATGATTAAAACAAACATGCTATGTTAGAATGGCTTTGTCAGGACAGTGGAATTTCTTTTACTGAAATTCCTAAGCTTTTTGATTGGTCATTGCTTCAGCCTCATTGATGTCAGCCTTGTATGAATGAGCAGCCAGGGAAGGACTAGGATCTGTAGACAGAAGACTTGGTTCAATGTCAACTCCCTGGTAGTATGACCTTTTGTATGTTATAACTTCTCTGAGTCTCAGATTCCTCAACCCTATGACAGGAGAATCATAATGTTCAACCTCAGTCTTGGAACATGGTTTAAATAAAGGAACTATGTTGGTAAATGGTAATTCAAGATGTTTATTCCAAATCTTCTGCTTGGGACTATGAAATGTCACAAGGAGGACAAAGTCAAGTAATGTTTTTAATCATTAGCTAAATTTGATTCCAAGTCCAATGCACACATTTCTCCTGGTGAACTGAGCTGGCTCACACAGAACCATGAGGAATACTTGCATTTTAGCTGAGGCAGATCATAGTTCTTTTCAAGGAGCTGGCAAAGGGGTCATCTAGCCCTCTTGCCCCTCAACCCATAGATCAACCTTCTTGCTTATTTAGATTTTGTATAAATTTAAGAAAAAAGACACCAAGAAAAGAAGGGGAAACGAGGGTCTCTCCTAAGGTTTGGCATAAAGCCATTATAGTAACAAATTAATATCGTGAGCACCCACTTTGTGTGAGGCTTTGTATGAAGCACAATCTCATTTAATCTTAACAGCAATTCAGTAAGGTAGTTATTATCATGTTCACTTTATACTGAGAAATGAGACTTGGAGAGGCAAGATGACAAGGCTTACTAGCTGTCTTTTCAAAGTCTTTCACCTAGCAGATGACAGAGCCCAAATTTGGACTCAGTCACTGAAGTCTAGAGCCCATGTGTGTAATCAGTCTATTCACTACCTGAGGCTGTACAGAAAGGGTCCCCTGTCATCAGTTTTGTTTTTCCATATATTAGCCCTGGGAAAAACACCTCCAACCTTTTTAGAATCAAAGGATGATATAAAAATGCACAGCATCATCCCTCAGAACTCTTTAAAGTTTATAAAGCTATATTATTAAAATAACAGGGAAACTTTATTATGCAGTAGATGAAAACATCACCATGAGAGCATTGGAGCAGAGAGAAGCCTAATCCCTCTTGTTGCCACCGTGATGACAGGTATTATATTCCAGGTGCATGAGAGATAACATGGTTGCCTCACCATGTAATTATCATTGTTTCCTTGGTGTTATCATAAGCAGTAATTACCATTAACTAACATTTGGCATTTGGTAGCAACGTGGTAAATAGTCTGTCACTTTGGCTTTATAATTTTAGGGTAGATGTTAATGGTATTATGTCATGAATCCTGCACTACCAATTGTTCCTTCTCCTATGAGGCTCCCAAGGGGGCTTTATACACAGGGGACACTAGCAGATTGGAAAGCAAAGTATCACTTTGTCATTAGCTGTACAAGTACCTGATTCCCCGACATAAAATGCTAGTAAAGGTTAGGTAGGAACTTTTGGCTTAGGTCTGAGCTCTGAGCGAGGCTCTTCCTATCCTTCTTGCTGGCTACATGAGCATGCGAATAGTGCAGATTTTAGCTAACCTTTCCCAACCTACTGAAAGTGTGGAGGAGCTGAGAGAACCAGAAGTCTCTGAGAGGTCAGACCTGGCCTGGGTTGTTTTATCACATAAATGTAGAAAGCTGTCCAGTGCCAGTTTGCTTTTCTGTTAACAATAAGGGGCCCTTGATAGTTTCTGAGACTTTGAAGAACTTCATTAGCTACTTTGCCCATGGAAAGGAAAGTACAGGGGTATGGTTGAGGAGGGGAAGATGCCTCCACAGTTGGTAGAGAAATACTGCCGATATACTGATTTAACTATTCATCATTTCTTCTGAGAAAATACAGCAGTGTGTGCATCCCTCTGTTTCTTAATAGCTCCTTAGCCTTGGTTGAGTTACTTTATGTTTCTAAATTTCTGAATACCAGCTACAGTTGCTCCTGCCCTAGGTGTGAACACTGCTAGATGCAGCATTGTATATTCTTTATGCTACTCAAAACTTCCATTTTCTGGTAAGCTACTACTTAGGTATTTTCAATTCCTTTTTAATTTTGTTGACACTGTAAGTAGTTGCCTTCTTTGAGAGTCCTTTATTTTCCCTCTACAAAGAAGCAAAGTTGGCATCACTTCACACAACTTACTTATCAATCACAGTGAGCGATGATGGCCGTTCTCTCCTTGAAATGGGGACATTTGTGAGTGAAGCAAGGTTATCTCACTTACATGACTCTCAGAACTTGTGATTAAATTCATGCCTCAGCAACATTAAACATAATTATAATATTGGGCTTTCTTGTGCAAAGTTGGAATTGTGAATTTTAAATCTATAAATCATGTTAAATAATGCTGTATCATTCTAAATTACATGGATAGTGGTTTAAGAGCTTGTGTTTTAGAATTAATCAGACCTGAGTTTGAATCCCTGGCCCTGCCATTTAGCAACTGTGTAACCTTGATTAAGTTTTTAAAACTCTTCTAACCTTAGATTTCTCTTTTGTGAAATGGAAATAGTAATAGGATCTACTACATAGAGTTATTATAAGAATTAATTAAATAACATATTAGGTAATATTTATAAAAATGTTAAACATTTAGAACTTTCTGGCACCTAGTTAGCATTTAATAAAGGTTTTCTGTTATTATGATTTTTTACACATTTAATTTTCTGGATGTCAGCAGTAGTTTGTGAGTGGTCCATGCCTGATGCAGGCAATAAAGTCATGCATTGTAAGAACAAACAATAATAAAGCTGACTGCCTTTTATTAACACCATGAGCCAGGAATTCAATGAGTGATAACATACTCCCCTACTTAAGGGCAGCCCACTTCTGTCCATATTTCTTCCTTAGCACCTACTGAGATGCTTTCATGGTTTGGTTCAGATTCTCATACTTTAGGCATAAAGGGATCTTTCTCTTTTTTGTCATTGATCTGGAGAAATGGCAACCTCACAGTGATGCAACTCTGCCATCTTGCATTTCTTCTTTTGTTTTCCCAACAGTGCTTGGTATAGGCATTTATAAAACTTCCATCAAGAACAGCAGCCACTGCTTCAGTTTCTCAATGACCAAAGAATTTTTCTTTTGGTTTTTAGTTCTATAACTACTTTTAGTTGTTGAACTCTCACTCTTCTTTTTCATTAGAAGAGATGTTAGCTCTATTATATAAAATATATTTTAAATCTGTTTCCTACTTACCATTTTTACTGCTACTAAACACATTCTTCTTGAATATTGTATTAACCTCTTCCCTCATAGTATTACCACCCTATAGTCCATTTTCCAAGTAAAAGCCAGAATTTAAATTTAAAATGTAAGTTGATTTACATCACTCTTTTTCTCAACAACCCTCCAGTGGATCTCTATCTCATTTAGATTAAAGTGCAATCTCTTTCCTATGGCTTACAAGGCCCTGTATGATTTGGCTCTTGGTAGATCATTTCTGACCTCTAACTCTTAGCTCTCTCTCCTTGCTCATTTTATTTCAAGCACCCAAACTTTCTTGAGCATGCCAAGCTTGCTTCTTGCTTGTTTTCCCTTGGAATGCTCCATACCTAGATCTTCGCATGGCTCACTTCCTTACTTTACTGATGTCTCTTATCACATTTATCTTGTTCAGAAAGGACTTTGTTGATCCTTCTATCTTGAGTGGCAACCTAGCTATAGAAAATGCTGTTGAATCTCACCCATAGCTTCTCAGTCTGCTTCAGAAGTCTTCTGCAGCTTTGATGGACAATTTTCTATATGTGCGAACCTCAAACATTTGTGTCTCTTTGTAGAAAGATTTTCTCAGTTCACAAGAGTTTGCTTGGCTTGTGGGTAGGATGGGCCGGAAACACTAGAATTATTCCCAAGGAGGAAACTTCAACCAGTTAGGGGCAGGATTTAGTTGATATACAACCTAGCTTTCTCTGCTCTTAGTGAAAAAATTCCAAGGTATGTGCCATACTGTCTCTATGAGGGTCTACAGTGGGATTTATTCTCAGTAGCCCACAGAACAACCTACTCATCCAGGCATTTTTTTAGAGGGGGCAGTTTGGATCTCCCCAACCCTAGCTTTATTAAAATGTAACTGACAAATAAAAATTGTAAATATTTAAGGTGTATAATTTATGATTTGAAATGCATAGATGCTGTGAAATGATTACTACAATCAAGCTATTTAACACATCCAGCACCTCACATAGTTACGTGTGTGTGTGTGTGTGTCTGTGTGTGTGTGTGTGTGTGTGTGTTGAGACCACTTAAAATCTACTCTCAGCAAATTTCAGGTATACAATGCAGTATTTATTACTCAAGGCATTCTTTATTTCCTTTTCTCACTTCTTCACTCCCTCACCTTGTTTTCTGCGACCATGTACCAAGCAAATTATTTGTACCCAAATTTTATTTCAGGGTCTATTTCTGATGGAAGCCCAGTAAGATATTCTCATTCATCATTTTCTATTCTTTTTTTTCCCTACTTATTATGCACTATGAGTTTCGTGAGGACAATGTCTTAGAACTTACACTGTGTCTTGCACAATGCCTGGCTCATAGGAAGTTTTCATTAATCACTATTAGTTGAATGATTAAATAATAGAAAAGAGTGGATACACTCTTTTTTTAGTGATTTGCTTCAAATTTAGAAAAAAGTAATAGAAACTGGAAGCATAGTCTGATTTTACTTTTTTAAATTTAGTGAATGTCTTTAGTTTGTTAGTTTATCACTACTATTATTATAATTCAGTGCTACTTGCGGGTACACTACAGATGTATACTAAATAATATATTAGGTTTTTATAAACTTTGTCTTCTTTAATAATTGCAACTTCTCTGTAAGATAGGTTTTATTATTCATAGTCTAAAAATGAGGAAATTAAGGCTTATTCCAGGTCACAAAGTTTATATACAGAGGATTTGGGGCTTAAACCCCTGTGTCTGACTTGAAGGCCTACAACTTTTCTCCATATATCCTACTACCTAGGCAAGTAATACACTTATAAATTGTAACTTTTTTTTGGTTTTGTGTTAAGCCAATTCTAGAGTTTAAATTGCCCCAAAAGAAGAGAGATGATATATGTAAGTTCTCAGAAGCTTTCTCTAAGGACAAGAAAATAACTTATAAGAAAGACAAATTCTATAAGCTAACATTTCAAATATCCAGGTAAAACATGAATTTTTATGTCTGAGTTTATGCTCTATTGCTTTGATAAGAAAGTGAAAAGAAAGGGAAATAACTGCTAAGGTGGGAATGTTGCAACATATTCTGATGTATTAAGTTCTGGTTACAGTCATATATCATGACAGTTTTAAATGTGTCTAATTAATAAATTTATAATGGCAGAATAATTGGGAAAATTTTACATTACTTGTGGAATGAAGGCAGAGTGCCCAGATTTTATTTTTAAAGTTAAGCTAATTAATTTAAACCTCAGGAATGATAGAGAATGACTCCCATTTTCTCTTTCTAATTAAAATAGGGTATTTACTTAAATCTGGACTTATGGAATAAAAGTGATACATTTGCACGTATACTCTTTCTTTACATATTGAGCAATCCTTAAAGAGAATGCTAGACACATTTAAGTGAAATATCTGGTTTTCTTACAAACCATCTAATTCTAAGTTAATAGAAGATGAAGTTATCTCAGGAATCCTAAGCAAACAAATATTTTCAATAAAGAAACAAAAGAAATTCAAGGCCATTCTTGTCCTTGTCTGGGAGATCAGTATAGAATGGTTGTAAGGGACTTTGGACCAGAAGTCAGAGACCCATGTTTGGCTCAGACTTTACACCAATAAATATGAATCTTGAACAGGTCTCCTAACATTTCTTGGTTTTGATTTTTTGCCCTAAGATTCAGCTAGATGCTTTTTATGGGCTCTTCTACTTTTAACATTCTACACCTTTATGATTGTGATGTAGAAATGCATTACTTGGTTGAATTTAGTGGTATCACAAAGGGAAAGTTAGCACTCTGAAAATGCCATTATCTAATGTGAGAGGCAGCTATGATCTAAAAAAACAATTCATGAAATTAGAACTGGAGATATAATTTTAATTTGGACTCTGCCACTCTAACTCCTTGTGAGAAAAGAACATGGGCCTTGGAGTTAGAAAGGCCAGATTCAAATTCCAGCTGTGACACTTCCCAGCTATATGACCTTGATTAGTTCATTTCTGATGTTTAGCTCTTCATCTCCAAAATGAAGATGATAATGTATGTCCTACTTCTTACTGAGGGAGTATTATGTAAATATTGTAAGGTAAATTTTGAAAGCATTTTGTAAAAGTGAAAATTACTATACTGATGTAAGGTATCAGTATTGATTAAAAAGAGCAAAACAGGAGGAATAACATAGCCTTTCAAGATGTTTTTGAGAGATAGTTGGAGTCTCTAAACCAATATGAATTTTAACAGGGTTGTCATTTCTCTCATATTGAGGAAAGGACTTCTCAGAAATTCAAGTTTTTCCTAATCATAAATAGGTTAACTTGATGTTCTATGGAGTTCAGATGGAACATAAAATCTCTGAAGTATTTACAAAATATGCAGTTAGAAAACTATGTAGTCATATTTAAAAACTTTATCAAGCAACTGTAATGTGTTATGCACTATTCCGGACTCTTTGCAGGTGTTGTCTCATTTTATTTCCACAGTGCCCTGTGAAGTCAGTATTATTATCTTCATGTTATGGATGAAGGGATAAGGCTTACAGAAGTTGAATGATTTGATCAGGGTCATATGACTGGTAAAGGGCAGAGCCCTGATTTTAACTCATGTTTTTTAGAGATCAATGTTCATATTCTACCTTCTGCCCTATGTGAGTCCATGTCAAAAGAAAAATTATCTTCCTAGTAACATCAAGCTCCAACCATATGATAGGCATTGAATTAGGAGGTACATGATCCCTTTAAATCCTCACAAAAACTCTTTTAATGTAAATTTTAGTTGCATTTTAAAGAAGAGTTTTTTAAGCCTTTGCTTTCTAGAATGATGGTGACAGACACATTAGTAAATAGGTTTAAAAATCCAATGAACAAAGCAAATTGAAAACAAGCAACAAAATGAGTTTAAGGTAATAGAGGGAAAATTAATTTCCTATTATGATATGCACACATATTTTAATATATACATATGGGTTATGTTATATGTGCTAGCATTTATATGCTAATTTTGGGAATTAATGATATAATTGTTAGATAGAGAGAACTAAAGATTTAGAATTAATATATAGAGAGACAAGAATTAATTGGGAATGGTTAAAAGACAGCTGAATGGTCAATGATTTGTGGAATATCAGGCTCCACAAAAACCATTTCAAGTCATTGGCCATCTGTAGGACTGAAATAAAGTATAGAGAAAACAGTTATGTAAAAACGTATGTTTCATGTCACCAGATTCAGGAATCTGCAAAGTGTTCAGCATCATGCTAAGAATTTTTACATGTATTATCTCTTCCCATCCTCAAAACAGCCCAGCAATATACCTTTTATAATTTCCATTTTGCCAATATGGAAACTGAGCCTCTGACTCATCATAGCTGCTGCCACTCACTTTCCATGACCATGAAAGTAACCTCAATAAGTGCCATTTCTTTTTTCCAAGGAAGAGAAATAAATTGCATTCTCTTGAGCTTCAGGTCCTTAAGGACTTTTATACCTCATCATAATTTTCATCTGTCTTAATTTCTGTTGTCATTCTAGAAACTTCACACCCAAGATGGTGTTTGCCAGGGTATTAGCAATTGTATTTTATGTCCAGCCACTTTTTATGGGCTGTCACTTGTTATTCCATCCTCCTTGCTTCCTACCTCAAAGCTCAAGCAAGATAGCATAACATGAACACATACAGAAGAATCGTGAGTTATGATGGTTCAACCAACATTTTTTTGACTTTATGGTGGTGTGAAAGCAATACTATTCAATAGAAACTATACTTTGAATTTTGAATTTTGTTCTTTTCTCAGCTAGTGATATGTAGTATGATGATTTCTTGTAAAGCTGGGTATCGACATTGAGCTGCAGCTCCCAGTCAGCCATATGGTCATGAGGATAAACAGCTGAACACAGCCATCGTTCCTCCAGGAGGACCTGTGAAGCTGAGAAACATCTCCTGACTTTTAACCATCATACATGGTGGTTAAACCAGCCTGTTTTGCATCTCAGCACCTCCTACCAGTCTTGTTGTAGCTTCTTCTATATATCCTTAATAATAGGACTTCTGTTCGGATAGACTTCAGGTGATTCTCAATGATGGTGTGTTCTGTAGTTTAGTTGTAATTTTGATGTGGTTGTGGGAAGAGTTGAACATAGTATTTATGTACTTTACCATCTTGAATGGAAGCCCATTTGTGTGATTTTTATCAATCGACCAAATATGAATGCTTCTTACTGTGTATACCAGGCTGGAATTTTCTTCTGAAGTCCTGTCTTATTTATCTGGTCGATAACTTACTTCTCTTCTTCATATGGACTTTATGTTGACTCTCAAGACAATTATCAAAGAGAGAACTTGTTGTTTTCCCCCATTACATAGTTTTCTTTATTTCTCTATCTTAGTTATTAACTCCTCAAGCCACAAAAGCAGAAAACTTTCTCTTTGACCCTTTGCATGTAGAAAGTCCTAAAAATCTTTATTCTTGATGTCTATAAATATCATCTGTTCAATCTTAACTGCTACTGCCATAGTTTGGACTCTTAATATGATATATTAAGTCTTACCATTCTTGCTTCTCTTGTTCCCAAACTTCAGTTCCATGCACTATTTAAAGTCTCCAGGACAAAAGAGACTAATAATGCTCTTTGACTCAAACATATCCATCTGTAGTTCCTTGTCTCCCTAGTAATAACTGTTTCTTTCTGAGATGCAGCTTAAATGTTAATTATTTTCTGAAGTCTTTTTATATTTTTGCATAAAACTGCTTGTTCTGTGTATTGTGTACCTCTTTCTGGAGGCAAATGAAACATAATTTATTACAGGCATTTGTTAATAGTTAAGTTTTCCCTATTGGATCAGAAATTCTTAAGGGTGTAGCCATGTCTTAGTCACCTCTGTATCCCGAACTGCCTAGGACAATTGGCAGCTCAATAAATGCTTGATAAACTTTACAAACAAATGGAATAAAAGCTGTTTTTAAATATACTTTTAAAATCATTTACTACAGCATGGATCACTAAAACTGCATTTAAACATTTACGTTTTCCTCCAAATCTCTGTAGTTTTTAAAAAAGTCCCACCTTCTGAATAAATAAAACCCCATTTAAAAATATAACAGCCTTATGATCTATGAGCAGATTTCTTCAATCCCAGGTGTGCACTTGGTAAATGCATGGTTTTACATATATTGGTTAATTTCTTCTAGTACTAGGTGGAAGTTGGGAAGAAATTTCTATATAATATGTTATAATCTTTTTTTCACATGAGTATAGCTTGTATAATTACTCTTCAAGGAGGAAGTTTTATGTAAATTTATGACACTAGGTTTGAGAAGAAGTAGTTCTCTCCTTATTATTTCTACATTCTTTGGTCTGGCCAGATGACAATTACTTCACTATAGGAAAGTGCGGTGGATAACAGCCAAAAGATAGGAGTTTGAGTTCTGAGGCTGCTCTTTACTGCTTTGGTGACCTTGCACATGAAACTTAAATGTTCTCAGTTTTATTTTTTTATTTGATTATTTCATAGGGAATCAGGCCAGGCAAAGGACATCATGTATGTGAAAATGCTTTGTGCCTCACAAACTACAGGATAAGCTCAGTAAAAAAGCAGCATGAATGGAAAGCATGTGGGGTTGAGAGCCAACAGACTAATTTTAAATTATGGTTTTACCACTTTTGTGTAACTATGGGCACATTACTTCTTAGAATATCACTTTTCTCATCTGTAACATAGGGATAATAACATCTATCTTTTCTAATTGTGGAGAAAATTAAAGGCAGTAATGAATTTATGACACCTGACATATAGACATTGTTTAATAACTGGTGGCTAGATGAGAGTAGTATTCATTTTTTTTTTAGCATTCACTTTGAAATCCTCCATCCATGTCTTATAGCCTTAGTCTGATCACCAAGCAATCAAGATGAGTCTCTAATATGGGTTAAGCCCAAGCTAGAATCCCCAGCAGCATTGGTTTCATTAGAAATTAATGCCCCTGGAGCAGTCCATATTTTTAAAAAACAAATACATGCAAAATGTTTACTGTGTGGAAACTCTCACATGATAATAATATCTATTATAATTTTTATTCCTTGGAGCCAGTAACATAATAGGCACTTTGTATACTTTATCTTGTTTAAATTTTGTGTCAGTACACAAGGTGCATATAATTATACTCTCTAAAAGGATAAGCTTTATTTACAGACTAATAAGAGGCCAGATCAAGAGTGACCTGAGGGTTTCTGATAATAAACCCAGTAATTTTTGAGTTATACAACAGAGATAAGTGGGCCAACCTCACTCCAGCATTGGGTCCTCCTTCAAAATCAACAGCATTGCTAAGTTCGTAAATTTAGCTTGACGCATACCAGCTCAAATGTGCTTCTATATCACTGATCTTCTCAGGAGTCTTTACCTTTGATTAAGGCCCAGTCCTGACTCAGGCATGAACTTGGACCTGGGTCAGAATATGAACATCTGGGGCTTTCATTTGGTTTATTTTCCACCTTTCTATTTTGGGAGTGCCATCTCACACAATCACTGTTAATTTCATCAGCATTGATGACATGTTAGCTATGTGCCTTGAAATTGTAGTAGATGCTGAGGATAATAGGATAAAAATTGCAGTCTTTGTCCTCAAGGAGCTCTGAGTCAAATAGAGATAATTACAATTTATTGTGTTTTTGTGAAGTCAGCAGGCATCATGACGGTGCCCCTGAAAACAGAGGGAAGGGTCATGGAGGATTTCCAACCAAGGATGAGTGTTTTTTTTTTTTTTAATACATGAAGAATGACATAATGCTGAATAATTTCGAGAGGGAGAAAACAGAGAAGGGGAGAGAGAATGCATGCACAAAGGCATGGAGGTATTCAACATTACATCCTACTCAGAATTGTGAGCAGTTCAGGGTGGGGTTGTAAAACATAGAGAGACAAAGGAGGAAAATAGGGGGACTGATAAAGAGACAGTTCACAGTAAACATTATCAGACATATTAAAGTAACTGGAATTAATGCTGAGGGCTAGAAGGTATCACTAATATATTTTAAGCATCAAAATGAAAGGATCAGAGTAACAGTTTTGATATATCTGTCTGACTGAGAGTTGGAGGATAAATTGGAGGAAAAGGCCTAAAGGAGGAATTTCAGGTAGGACTAATCTAGGCTGGAGATGCCAAAGGCCTGATCCCAGGTGGCAGTAAGTGGTTGGAGGGATGCGGAGGATGTAATCTGGGAGAGTGTAACTCAGTGATTTGGTGAGATGTGGAGTGAGAGACAAGGAGGTATTCAGTAGGCCTCCTGGTTTTATGTCCTCTAATTTAGAGGATTATAGCCTCAGTTCCTGAGACAGAAAGCATTCAGTAGGAACAGATTTTGTGGGAAGATGGGGACCACATGGACATTATCAGAAACCCCATGCCTGGCCTTTTTACCATTAGCCTCTCCATACTTCCACTGCCAAGTTTCTAGTGATTTTCCTTATTAGTTATTGCCTAGTCTTTTGCAGCAAGCTCCTGGCTGGTCTCTAAACCCTTCGATTTCTCTGAAGAGAGCCCTGACATGCCACTCTTCTGCTGAAGACATTTTAATATCTGCAAGGTGCTTAGAGAGGAATTCAAGGCCTCTCCAGGCTTGCTTTCCATTGCTCCCTCCAAGCAGCAGCCTAATTTCTTTGGAGGACAAGACATAAATAGGAGGCAATTTGAATAGTTTGTGTGTGTGTGTGTGTGTGTGTGTGTGTGTGTGTGTGTGTGTGTGTGAATGGGTGTGTGGTATTTTTATAAAAAAAGTTAGAAAATAAAAAGAACTATACCTATTAGAGAAGATAAAAAAGGTGTTATACATAAGGTAGAATCTATTTTGGACTTGGAGGAATAAATGGGGAAAAGATAGGTAACAAGGAAAAAGGAAGGTATGGCAGGCAGGGTGAACAGCATAAGTAGACACACAAAGACTGGGGCTGTGGAAGAGAGGTGACAGAAGGCAGTTGCAGGGAAGAAACTGGACTGACAAAGGTAAAGGATGAGCCAGAATAAGCTTTTGGAGTTACACAGGGGCAGTCTTTAGTCTGTGATCCTGTAGCATAATTTTAATAAGAATATTTACTATAATTCTGTGTATATAACATTGTGTCTGTAAATCAGCATGAAATAGTATCAAAACACTTTAAATGTCTTCAGGATAAAACCTTACATGTGTGCAGTGCTTTATTGATTACTATACCCTTTCACTGTGGCCCAGAGAGGAGCAGTGCCTTACTAAGGCCAGACTCAACCATAGGTCTTTTGATCCCAACTTCAAGTGTTTTCCCACTACAGTTTGGCTGCTTTTTAAACATGTTTTAATATCTAAACAATCATATGCTCTTATTGGATAAATCAGATGATGAGGCTGGCCTAGATGGATTGTGATTAATTTCTTAAGAATTTTGTTAAGCATCTCTTTATTGATTTCCCCAGGCTGAGAAGAAGCCAATAAAGACAAAACAAACAAACAAAAATGCCTGAAACTGTAGCTGCAAGGATTTGTAAATAAGTGCACACAACAGAACACAACCAGAGAGGCAACATGAAACTTCACTATGAGTTTTCTCACAAATTGGAATTGAATGAAATGACTTATGGGAACCTTGATGCCAGTGTTTGAAAACTGCTTCAAATCTCATTAGTGTAGCATTTGTTCTGGAAGAACTCTATTCCTGAATCCTCTTGTATCTCAGTCCTCTCTGAAGTAAAAGATTCTGTTTCATGATGATTTTGTTGAGAACATATATTTTCAGCCCTTTAACAAAAAGTCAATGAAACAGAGTGCCAGGAGAAAATAGCTTATGCCAAATCACTGGGATTTGACTTGTTTAATAATGTGGGATATACTGAGCTTGATATTTTGGAAAATTTAAAAGGAAATTGCCTTCTGAAACCATGTTCTTCGCAAATATTGGGAATTTACATGGAAAAACCTAATACTTTGGGAGATGCCAAGAGTTATGTATCAGCCATAGAAACGATTGTGCCTGAGGGTTTTTTTCTGGACACACAGAGAACCACTTCAGATCTCTGGCACTTAACAAAGATGTCCACGGGTCTATATGGAGGTTGCCAAGACCTGAGGAGAAGAAAAAAAAATCAGAAGTATGGATATGAGTGACAACATTCTCTCTACATTTATTATGTAACTACTGTGGTGATCACTATGGTAAGTACTACAGAGACGCCTGTCAGGTTAGGCAGAACCTACTGTAAACTGCCTCTCAGACACCTATTTTATTTTCTTTATTGTTACATGTTCAATCTATTTTTATTTTTTGAGATTGTAAACTATAGAAGTGCAGCACATGGCTTCCTTGTTTTCTTTATGTCTCTAGTGCCTAGCATGGTATCTGACCAGTAGCAGGCGTTCAGTAAATACTTATCAAATGAATAAAATATGTACTTGGTATTTAAGGATAAAAACAGCAGTAGATCTATATTCAAGGAGGCAAAACTAGAATATATATAAACAAGCTTTTAAAAATTTTTTTACTGACATATAGTTCATATATCATAAATTTTACCTATACAATTCAACAATTTTTAGTGTATTCACAAGGTTATACAACCATTGCCACAATCTAAGTTTAGAACATTTTTATCACCTCCCAAAACTCCATACCCATTAGCAGTCACTCCTTATATACCTTTATTCCCAATTACACACATCCTTTTGCCTTAGGAAACCATTAAGATAAGTTAGGTTTGGAAGGTACTATGTAACAGAGTTACATCCTTCTGGAGCTATGAATTAAAGGACTCCTTCAGAATCCTACATGAAAGATAAGAAGGGCCTGAGTCAGGTGTTTTATCTAGGGCAGAGTCTGTCAAGATTTGCTATTGGTGGAAGGGTAAGGGAGAAGCATCCTAGAAGCAGAAGTATAAAAGTTCAGAAGGGAGGCGGTCATTTGGCTGAGGGTGAGGGTGATTTACTTGCTGCTGAATCTACTTTAGACTTTTGGATTTGTTCAGAGGCAGAGTACTGAGTCTGAGAGACTGAATGAGCTCTGATTTTAGGATTAAGATCTTTTGTTCTGCTCTTTGGAGTTCCTCTCTAAGTAGCTTTTTCCCTTAGGAGTTTTTCCAAGGAAGGCAGTCAGAGGACTTGTGGAAGAATCTTGTCACTTTAATGGAAGTTGATAGTGCACCTTGACTGTTTTGGGGACATTTGAATTGATGGAAAACCCAAGGACAAAAATAAAGAGAAATGTTAATTTCATTTGTTTAGCAAATATTTGCCACCTACTATGAGCCAGGTATTATTTCACTCATTGGAGATACAGTACTGAATAAAAAATAATCTCTCAAGAAACCTGTATTCTAGAGGAAAATACAGACAAAAAACACAAGATAATGAAAACATACATCGTACTTAGATGACACTTAAGGTTAAAGGAGGAAATTAAAGCAGGAAAAGGGGAAAAAGTGTTATAGGCAGCAGGACAGGAAGGAGTAATTTTATATGATGACCAGGAGAGGCCTCACTGAGGTGGCAATTGAGTGAAGCCCTGAGTAGGTGAGAAAGTGAGCCCTCTGGATATGGGGGGAAAGAAAATACCAGGGTGAAGTGAAAAGGTCCTGAGTAGGGTGTTGTCTAATGTTTTCAAAAACTAGCAAGAAGGCTAGCATGACAGGAATG
Source organism: Macroglossus sobrinus (assembly GCA_004027375.1). NCBI lineage: Eukaryota > Metazoa > Chordata > Mammalia > Chiroptera > Pteropodidae > Macroglossus > Macroglossus sobrinus. The sequence continues at coordinate 87,557 of PVKZ01001965.1, forward strand.
GAGAGCTGTAGGAGATAATATCCAGGAGGTAAAAGGCAAGGGCTGGCATAGGATCTCTTAGAATCTTGTAGATAATTTAAGAATTTTTAAATTTGCTCTGAATGAGATGAGAAGCCAGTCTTTAATTTTTTTAAAAAAATCTGGTTTATTAAGGAATATTTTACATGTAATACAATTTAATCATTAAAAAATATTTTATAAGTGCAGTTTCTCTCCTACCTGAGTTTCTTGACTTCCAAGCCCCTTTGGATAAGAAGATATGAGTTTCTAGTTTTACTTCTTCCAGACAATGCCTTCTTCTCTTTTTTGCTCTGTTTCTGTATATTCACTTCTAGTGATTGAAGGGTGACAAAGAAGGATTGGTCAAATGCTTGGTCTTTCAAGCTGAAAAAAGAAAAAAAGCAAGAAAGAAAAGAAAAAATCAGATAACTGGGCTCAAGTAGTCATTTATAATCTTTAAAATGGGACTGGGGTTTGGTTTACTTCCTTACAGATCACTTTTCTTTCTTCATTTTTGGGTGGCTTAGTATCATCTTCCTATTCATTCCATCACTTTTCTGTTTCCAGGGATAGGGCTTGTATCCTCCATTCTCGGTAATGTATAATCTCCCCTAACCCTACATACTTCTATTTGCCATCAAATTAGGCAATCTGCTATTTAATTTATCTTTAACTTCAATTTTTTGGCCAAAATCCATTTACTTCTTAGACGTCTTCATTTTCATCATCACTCCTGTCAGTTGGCTCTCTCTTAAAGGCCAATTAATGTGAAGAAGCAGTTTTTATTACTGCAAAACTTAACATGTATATGAAGATGTGTGAAAACACTAAGACTACTGAAAAGAAAAGGACAAAAGGAAGATAATTCAAATGATGAAAGATGTTTAAACAACCACTATATATACTGCTAGTGGAGAGAAAATTTGGTGCATCTTTTCTGAAAGGCAATTGGTCTATATATTTATCTCTATATTACCTATCACTACCTTTAGCTATATTTATAAATTCATCTGTATCTATACATATACCTATATCTAGGTTGATATTTAGTCTTGTAATCACATTTCTTTTGACCTGTACCCTCCTTTCAAGCTGCGGTTCCCAGCTTTTTTGGCACCAGGGATTGATGCTACTATGAGAATCTAATGCCTGATGATCTGAGGTAGAGCTGAGGTGATGATGCTAGTGCTAGGGAGCAGCTGCGAATACAGATGAAGCTTTGCTCTGCTGGCCCACTGCTCACCTCCTGCTGTGCGGCTCGTTTCCTAACAGGCCACAGACTGGTACTGGTCTCTGGCCCCGGGGTTTGGGGATCCCTGCTTTAGAGGGTCTCTCTATTTCTCCTTTATTATTCTGTGTGGTAATCACTACTTAATCAGGTACCATATGATCAGCATGTATTATGTCAGAGCCTTCCATTTCACTCCAGCAAGTACCTTGTCTAAGGGCAATTAATTAATCTTGCCCCATAATGTTCTAATTGTGTGATCTTAGGCAAGTCAATTCACTTCTATGAGCCTTAGTATTTCATCTGTGGAATAAAATTGTTTTGAGGTAAATAAAATAATAGGTATAAATCACTTAGCATAATGCATAGCTCATTTTAATCAGAAATATATTTGTAATTATTATTAATGTTACTATTGTTTTGGAGGACTTGGAATAATAAAAATTGGAAAATAGTATAAATGTGCAACAAAGGGGCATTAGTTATATAAACTATGGCCTTCTTATATGAGAATACTTTTGGACAACAAAAAATAGTTTATTATATCAGTTCCTAGTAATAGTAGAGTGGGCAATTTGAACTAATCTTACAATTGAGGACATCTAGAAGATCTAAATAAAATACAAAAATAAATCCACTTACTGAGATTGAAGAGCTAATAACAGTGAAAATTAATAACCAGGAACTGCAAAAAAGTAAAGTCCAGACATTTGAGACAACTTTTACATAGGGGAGTTCACTTATTTCAGGAAGCTCTTAAGACCTAGGGAAGCCAAATCAATCTCTCTCTCTCTCTCTCTCTCTCTCTCCCTCCCTCTCTCTCTTTATCTCTCTCTCTCTCTCTCTCTCTCTCTCTCTCTCTCTCTCTCTCTCTCACACACACACACACACACACACACATACACATACACACATACTCTTTTTTTTTTAAACAAAGACTTTCTAAAAAGGAGATTAAGTTCAAAATAACATTGAGAGGAAGGTACAGAGATTTCCCATATAGCCCCTGTCCCCCAAAACATGCATAGTCTTCCCCATTAAAAACATAATTCACAGAATGGTACATTTTCTTACCAAGGATGTATCTACATTGGCACACTGTATTCACCCCAAATCTATCAGTTACCTTAGAGTTCACTCTTAGCATTATACATTCTATGGGTTTGGAAGAATGTATGACATATATCCATAATTATAATATCATAGAGAAGATTTTCATTGCCTCTGTTCTCTGCTTATATGTTTTCCCTCACCTAACCCCCAAACCAGCAGCAACTTTTGATCTTTGTATATTCTCCATAGTTGTGCCTTTTCCAGGATGCCATATAGTGGAAATCATACAGTACGTAGCTTTCGCAAAGTGGCTTCTTTCACTTGGTAAAAAACATTTAAGGTTCCTCCATGGCTTGCTAACTTTTTTTTTTTAAAGCATTAAATGATATTTTATTGTCTGGCTGTTTCACAGTTTATCTTTTCACCCACTGAAGGATATCTTGGTTACTTCCAAGTCTTGGCAATTGTGAATAGTTTCTATAAACAGTGTGTGCTGGTTTTGTGTGGCATTAATTTTCAGCTATTTTGGATAAATATCAAGGAATATAATAGCTATGTTATATAGAAAGAGTATGTTTAGTTTTGTAAGAAAGCACCAAACAGTCTTTCAAAGTAGCTGAACCATTTTGCATTCATACCAGCTATGGATGAGAGTTCCTGTTGCTCTAGTATCCTCAACATTTAGTGTTGTCAGTGACTTGGACTTTGGCTGTTGTAATAGGTGTTCAGTTTGGTCATTCTAATAGATAATTGTTGTTTTATTTGTTAATTGTCGCATTTCCCTGATGAAATGCTGTTGAGCATAGAATATTTTTCATTTGTGTATATTCTTTGATGAAGTATCTGTTAAAGTCTTTAGCCATATTTTGAGTTATTTATTTTCTTATTGCTGAGAGTTTTTTTATTGCTATGATTTATTTGCATATTTTGGATAACAGTCCTTTATCAGATGTGTCTTTTGCAATATTTCCTTCCAATCTGTTGCTTTTCTTTTAATTCTTTTGCTATTGTCTTTTGCAGAGAAGACTTAAAAAGTTTTAATGATGTACAGCTTATCAATTATTTTTTTTCATAGATTAGTTTTTGATGTTCAATCTGCAAAGGCATCAGATACCCAAGGTCATCTAGGTTTTCTTAAATGGTCTCTGCTAGATGTTTTATGGCTTTGCATTTTACATTTAATTCTATGATCCACTTTGAGTTAATTTTTGTAAGGGATGTAAGTTTGTAGATTCATTTTTTTGACATGTGGATGTCCAGTAGTTCTAGCAGCATTTGTTGACAAGTCTATCTTTCCTCCATTGTATTGCCTTTGCTCCTTTGTCAGAAGTCAGTTGACTATTTATGGGGGTCTATTTCTAGGCTGTCTATTATGTTTCCTTGATTTGTTTATTATTTTCCCAATACCACACTGTCTCGATTATTGAAGCTTTATAGTAAGTCTTCCAACTTTTTTCTTCTCCTAACTAAACACTTTTTAGGGCCTTACAGGTCTCATGCTTATATTTCTGAGTTAGTAAGTATAGAGCAGTGGGAGGAAAACCAAGTTTGGCCTTGGAAAACAGAGACTAAAATTCTGGTTCTCACACACAGTTATTTTTTTGTTGTTGTTGTTTTGGTTTCCTCATCTTTAAAATCAGAATAATAGGATATATAATACAGAGTGTTGGGGCCTTTTAAGTGATTCAGTATTTGTGAAAATTCCTCATCTGGTATGTAATACATTAAATTATTTTTTTTCTTTCAATTAAATTATTACAAAGCAAGGTAAGGAAAATATAAGTTAATCAACTCAAAGCTATGTCAAGATTGAGTAAAGGTTATCATAATGATTTTACAGTTTAAGATACCTTATGCTTCATAAATTAAGGATGCATGTTTTAATTTGAATACTAAAGTAATTCAAAATTGCAAATTTGTGAAGGGGAAATTAAATAATTTAATTACTAATTCAACAGAATAAAAAAAAGAGATAAGTAGAAACATGAAATTAGCAGAACAAATATAAATCACTTAGTGATTAGGCCCCCATACAGCAGTAATTATTTTTAATATAAAAGGTCTAAGTATTGCAATGAGATGAAGGAATTTTTATACTGAATTAAAAAAAAAGATTTAACATATTCAATTTTAGCAATCTTATTAGAAACACAGGAAGCTAAAAACTTAGGAAATAAAACGATTTGAAAATGTATACTATGTGAAGACTAAGTGAAAGAATCTTTTTGTAGCTATATTATATCAAAGAAATTCTTAAGGCAAAAGTTGTGAGATAAAAAGGGATGTTCTATAATGGGAAAAGATTCAGTTCATCATGATGATGGAACAATTCTGAACTCGTATGCACCCAGGGAAGTAACCTCAGAATATTTAAGTAAAATTCAACAAAACTGAAAGTTTAGAAAAGTAAATCAACAAATTATGGGAGGTTGCAAATTCTTTTTTTTGTAGTTGATAGAGCAGACAGACAGAAATGATTCATCAGATAGAGAAGTTTTGGACCACACGTGAGTAAATGTGACTTAGTTGACTTATTTGTCACATGGAATAATATGTATATCTTTTAAGTACCCATAGAACTTTATCCAAATTGACCTTTTGCTGGACTTTGAACAATTTTAAACATATTTTAATAGATTAAAATTAAAGAACACATTTTCTCTTCATAGTAGAGAGAGCTAGAAACCAGTAATAAAAAAGATATCTAGAAAATATAACTATACATTGTAGAAATTAAAGAATATATATATTTTAAATAATCAATGTCATAAAGTAGTCATAATGAAAAGAAAAAATATTTGAACTGAATGATAATAAAAATATGACTTCAAAATTTGTAGCCATGGAGACTTGTAGACTATAGTTAAAGCTATGAATTGAAAGAAATTAATGGCTTTAAATACACAAAGTAGAAAAAAGAAAGTTGAAATAATAATCTTAGTATCTATTTTCAGAAGTTAGAAAAAGAAATACCATTCTTGCATGTATGCCTAAAAAAAATTTATACACATGGACTCAAAAACGTTGACCAGGAGTGTTTATAACATTTTTCATAATAACAAAAAACTGGAAATAACTCATGTCTATTAACAGTAGAGTGACCAAATAAATTGTCGTATATTTTCCCAATGATAAACAATGAGAATAAACAAGCTATTGCTATATATAACAACATGGATAAGTCTCTTATGCTTAATGTGGAGTAAAAGAAGATAGACACAAATGTTAATATATATAATTCCTTTATGGTAACAATGGGCATACTAGACAAGTAGCAATTGATTTTAGAATCTCTTAGAAATACTTTAAGATTGATTTAGCTTGCTAAATGTAGGTGGCGAACACACAATGCAATATACAAATGATGTATTATTGAATAGTTTGCTTGGAAACTATAATTTTATTAACCAATGTTAGTCCAATAAATTTAATTTAAATAAATGTCCATCTTTTTTTCTTTTGACATTTTTCTTCTTGCCTAGCAGCCCTGTTGTGGCGTTCAGGATAGAATCTACTTGTAAAAGATGACAGAACAGAAAGAATAAAGAAATCTGGTTCCTTGATAACTCTATAGACTTGAGAATCAAATTTTATGCCTTGGTGTATTAGTGATTAGGAACCTTTTTGGGTGAATTGGAGTTTTGACACCAATATCAAATAATCTAAATGGTTACTGTTTCATAGTTTATAAAATACTGACATGTACAATGTTCAGCTCAAATAGCCCTGACAGTAACTCTGGGTAGTAGATATAATTCATTTCATTTTTTAGATGAGGAAAAAGAGTGGTGCTACTGAATTTCTCTGAATTTCTCACAGCAGAGCCAGAACTTGAATCCAGGTTTCTGACTTCATGTTTGCTTTTTTGTCTAGTATACCAACCTGCAGAAACCAAAGAGTTCTGAGAAAAGTTGAGGCCCATTTCCAAAGTCAGTATGGTATTTGTCATTGTCATGCACCAAAAGAAGGATGGGCCAGATCAATCTTTGGCCATGCTTTTTGGTCTCTGAGTTACAACATAGTCACATCTAAGTCAGTAGGATTGGAGTATGGGCTAGACCTGAACAAGGGTAAATTTAGGGAGCCTGGATATGTTTTTCTCATGAAAGTTTTGATGTCAACACTGTTCCAAGTATGCAGAAGTCAAAGAAAGATTGTAATGTGGACAAATGACATGGATATTTACAAAAAATGAAGTGCTTTGAGTGGGTAAGGTTGCTCACAAATGGATGTGGTTTCCAATTGCATTAGAATTAAATTACATTTGCCATACACTTAATGAGCAGCTATAATTTTATTTAGGTTACTTGCTTAATTATTTATCACCATGTTCCGAAAACATTTAATTCTTTGTTTCTTCATGTATAAAATGGGGATAACAATAATACTTATCTCATGAGGATATTGTAAATATTAAATGAGTAGATATAAAGCTTTTAATTAACTGCTAGAATATAGTAGGGGCTCAAAAATGCTTGCTATTACCATTATAATAATATTATTTCTGTAAAGTAAAACATAATACCTGCCTCATAGGATTGTTTTCAAGATTCCAGGGGAGCAATTTATATAAGGCAACTTGTAGAGGTTCCTTTTTAATTGAGTAGAAGGAAGACTTATCAAAAAAGTCTTGTTAAGAATGACAACGGGGAAGGGTTGTCTGAGGTGGACAGGAGAAGGGGATTTTTGAAGAACTGAGAGCCCAAGGAATTGCACAGATTTCAAAGACACATTTAATAGAAAAGAAGTATTTATTGACTATATAAATAAAAAATCAAGCAAAAGTTGGGAAAGTGAGGATTTATGAGTAATGTCATTTGTGTTTTCTTACTGGTCTTATGGGAAATTGGTTTGAAATATTAAGTTGAGGGCCCCTGTAGACCATAAGCTTCATGGAAGCAGTGGTGTTTGTCAGATTTTGTTCACTCATATGCCCCACATGTCCAGAACAGTACCTGACATGCAGTAGGCATTCAGTAATATTTATTGAATGAATGAATAAATGAATGAATATCATGAAGGGCCTGGACCTCAAGAAGAGAAGTAGAAACTGGGTTCCACAGACAGTGGTCAGCCTAAAGGAGTTTCTGGGTAAGAGACTTGGATAACTTGAGTCTTATTTCAGGAGGATTCATTTTGTAGTGGCAGGAGAGACACAGGAGAGGAAGAGGAAGATAAAGGTTTACTTGAGAGCAGAAGGAATGGAGGGGAGGGAAGTGTCAGAGAGAGGCAGGTGAAAAGCAGTATGAAGACATTAAATTGTGGCATAATGAATTAGAAGAGATAACCTAAAATTCAAAATTTCTTTCAACATTTGACATTCATAAGTCCTTTTCTTACACTCTACTTCTTCCATCAATACCTTCTGCAGTTAAATACGGGACAGAAAACAGAGTATATCACCTTGACATTTGTCTGTGTTGAGTCTCTTGTCATAGGATGAATGTTGCCATTTGTTATTAAAACTCTCCTGCCTACACCTCCTATCTGTGAAATAACTTTTCCCCCTAGTCCGTTGGGGGTTTATTCTGTCCTTCAAAATACAATCTGCAAATTAGCTGTGATCCTACAATTTATCTCTGTGATGTTCTGATCATTTTATTTATAATCCATAGACAATTAAAATCACTTTTATACAACATTGGCCTGATGACAGATGTGCGGCTGCCACTCTGACACATGATGGCTGACATAAATCATTTGACGATCAAAGTATCTGTTGATTTGCTAGTCTCTAGTTACAGCAGATGCCACCTCAGACAGAGTGACAGGGACATTCTTCATGGGAGCCTCATTTTAGCTAACTGCTTTGCTCTGCTCCTGCTCTGGAATCTTGACAGCTTGGCTAGTTTGTGACAGCTTGGAAATTATTCACGTTACTTTCACAAACCACCAAGGGTCAATCTACACTTTATTCCCACATCTCCAAGTTTCTGGTGGCTTCCTAGTAGGACATATGAGGGGTGACAGTCTGAACCCAGTCTATCACCTGGTGCCAGCCATGCATCTTTTATTCCTCCACCTATCTTCCTCAGTCTACCGAATTTTATAATATGTACCCCTAGACTACCTGCTACTCTCTGAATGTTATGATCTCTTTATTGACTGTCTTAGGGTATGAGGTTTTATAATCTTAGAATGATTTTCTTCCTGTGTTCTCCACCCAGTATAACTCTACTTCTCTTTAAAGACTCGGTTTAGTTGTTCCTGCCTCTGTGAAAGATTTACCACTCACTTCCCATACAACTGATTTCTTCTAATTTGTCCTTCCAAAACAATGTAATTTATTTTTGATTAGGTTCACAGAGTGATTAAGTCATATTCTTACATTCATGGTGTTACAATCATCATTGTCTATGCAAGAGCCCTCTCCTTTTATTTCACTTTATATTCCATTCTCCATCCCAGTTCTTTACTCCTAATCTCTATCGAACATGAACAGTTGCTCTGGTGAATTTAATTTATGTCCTTATATGCACAAATTTGTGAAGATTACATGGTGTCTTGTTTATATATATGCTTAAATCTATATGTCATAGTATACTAAAATATATTTTCCTTCATTTTTCACTATACAATTAGGTTTTAATAGCCGTATACATGCCTAATTTATTGTTTTACAAAAAAATATGAAGAAATTCAGATCAAACATTGGCATTTCCCTGATTACTAGTGTGTTTTGACAACTCCTCATAAACTTATTGTCATTTAGGTTTCTCCTTCTGTGATTATTAACTATTTAATCTTTTGTCATTTCCCATTAAGTTTTCTGCCTTATTCTGCTGTGTTGAAATTCCTTATTTTAAGACATTAATCTATCATTAATTTTAGATGGGGCTAATATCCTTTTAATTCTTTTGGTCTACTATCTATCAGATTCAAAGTGTATATGTGTTAAAATCTTCAACTACATATCTATTTTATCTTTTTTCTACCTATTTTTTCCAATTGTATCTTTATATAGATTAAAACAATAGTGTTATTAAATTTATATAAAAAGTATGATTGCTAGCAATTTATTGTTTATTTTATTGGTATGTGACATCTGTTTTTGATTGTTATGTTTTCTGTCTTAAATTATATTTTAACTGATATAAAATTGCTACCATGACATTTTGTTTAGATTATTATTTATATTTTGTGTATTTTTTATTTTTCTAATTTAGAATATTACTTTATTTAAAAATTATTTTATGCAGTTAATATAAAAGGCAGAGAGCCTCTGCCTTTTGATATAAGTTTAAATCATTTATATTACTGAAATTAACATGAGATTTTAAACTATTTTTTTGTTATTTTGTAAAATTTTTAGTTATAGTTTTAAAAGAGTTTTCCTTATATTATTTCTTTTTTCCTTCTGGGACTAATTTTTAAAAATTGATCTATCTCTGTTATTCCTGATGCCCTTTAGAAAAATTTTTTATCTTGACATTCAAGACCACGATTAATTCTTTGTATCCATTTTGTTATTAAACCAATCATTTAAACTCTTTTTCTATTATAGTTTTTCTAATGCCCATTGTTCCTGTTCCTGCTCATTTCCCTTAATATCTTTCTTTATATAATTGAGAATATTTATTATGCTTATTTCAAATTATTGTTTTGATTAGTCCATTAGTACTACTGCTTAAGTAATGTTTTTCAAAAAATGGTTTTGAAAAAAAACAATGTTTATAACCCTGAAATGTGTCATGATCTATTTTTTAAATTCATTGGTGTGGCATTGGTTAATAAAATTATGTAGGCTTCAAGTGTACAATTCTATAAAACATCATAGGTATATTTCATTGTGTGTTTACCACCCAAAGTCAAATCTCTTTCCATCACAAGATATTTGACCCCCTTTACCTTTCTACCTCCCTTTCTCTCCATTTTTCGTCTGGTAACCACTAAACTATTGTCTGTGTCTATGAGTTTCTCTTTGTTTGTTTGTCCTGTTCATGTGTTGCTTTCAGTTTTATATCCTTTTCTTACTTATTTCACATAGCATGATAGTCTCAAGATCCATCTATGTTGTCACAAATGGCAGTATTTAATCTTTTCTTATGGCTAAGTAATATTTTAGTATATATATCTATCAAATCTTCACCCAATCATCTGTCGAAGAACATATCAGTTGTTTCCATGTCTTGGCTACCACAAATATTGCTGCAATGAACATAGGGGTATATATATCTTTACAGATAAATGTTTTCAATTGGGGGGGGGGGAGGTAGATACCCAGAAGAGGAATTGCTGGATCATAACGTAATTTCAGTCTTAATTTTTTGATGAACCTCCATACTATTTCCATAGTGGCTGTACCACTTTATATTCCCTGACTCCAAATTATACTATAAAGTGACAATAATTAAAACAGCATGGTATTGGCAGAAAAACATTCACACAGACCAATGAAACAGAGTTGAAAGCCCAGAAATAAACCCACATATATATATTGGCAAATAATTTTCAACAAAGGAACCAAACACAATGGGAAAAAGAAAGCCTTTTCAATGAATTATCCTGGGAAATTGGAAAATCATATATAGAAGAATGAAACTAGACTACTATCTTTCACCATACACCAAATTTAACTCAAAATAGATCAAAGACCTAAATATAAGACCTAAATAATACATTGCTTAGAAGACAATAAAGGTATTAAGGTTATGGGCCTTGGTCTTAGAGAGGGTTTTATAAATGTGACCTCAAAGACAGGAAAATAAAAGCGAAAATGAATGAATGGGACTATATTAAACTATTTCGATGAGTGACTATTTTGCTGAAGATATCACCTACTTCAGTAGGTAATTTATATCTGTAAAGAGGAGTGAAATCTTATAGCACACAACTCACTTTTGCTCTAGACTAGGGGTCCCAAACCCTCAGGCTGCAGGGGTTGGTATCAGTTCATGGCCCAGTTGGTATCAGTAGATAGCTATCTATATAGCTGGAGGTAAGCTAGGGCAAGTGAGTGAAGCTTCATCTGTATTTGCAGCTGCTCCCCAGCAGTAGTATCACCACCTTGGCTCCAACTCAGATCATCAGGCATTAAATTCTTATAGGAGCACAGATCCCTGGTTCCAAAAAGGTTGGGCTCTACTACTCTAGAGTGTCATTTCTCTCATCATCTATTGCCCTAAACAGTGCCCCCCAATACCACACCCACTACGTATACACATGCACCATTACAATCTAGACATTCTGTCTACCTAGGAATTTTCATAAATTTTTCTATTAGTGTGTGGGATCAACCAACTTCCCTTTCACTTCTATGGCATCTCTAATTCAGGATTTAGGAAAGAAGGTCAGCTTTTCATGCTATTTTACTCTAAGTTATGAACTAATCAGAAATAGAATACCTCCAAATAAAGAGCTGTCTTTTTTTTTATTATCATGTATCCTGAAAGCCAGAGACGATATCTTCTATTTTTTGAGCACTTGTGTATGAATATACCATAATCACTCAATATAGGCTGTCTAATAAAGAAATAGAAGTAACACCTTAAAAATTCTAATTCTTAGGGAATTAAAAAGCAAATGGCATTTATTACAAGTGAACACCGTTTTGATTAATTGTAGTATGTCAGAAAGAAGAATTTGATGAATGCCTGTAATATTTTCAAAACTGGTTGTTCAAAATTCTAAATCTTTCTAAAATAAATAATTTTCATTTGTTGGTGTAGTGAAATAGGTATGGCTGATTCTTAGATAATTAAAGATTTTAAAGGGCTCAGAACAGGATTACAAAGAGATTTCTGGTTATCTCTAGCTATCTTATAAATGAAATCTTAAGTAAAATTTGTTTTAGATTTCATAGGCCTATTTGCTTTAGTTGTATATGGTTATATCCTCATGGCTACTATTGCCTCTCTTTCCACTCTCTTCCCTTTGTCTATAGCAGCATTTCTTAAGCAGGGACAATTTTGTCTCTCCTCCCCTAGGGGACATTTAGCAATGTTTTGAGACTGAATAGAGGCCAGGGATTCCAATACACAGGATGGCCTCCCACAAAAAAGAATTATTTGTCAGTAGTGCTACTATTGAGAAACCCTTGACTATAGGGTTCCTAGCCTTGAGCTCTCCATGTGGAGTTGACTGTAGTTCTGGACACAGGAAAATAACTTTGAAGTGTCCAGTGTTATCCAAATCTATTTGAACTCTGATTTTTGACTCATAGTAGTTCAGTGGTATGTGGGTATCTGCAAGACACACATATATACGCACAGCTGATAGTTGGTCTGTCACATATTTGCTCATTTTATGTTTATTTCTCCTTTACCTCCATGTAATAAAGCAAGGATATGTTTTGCTTAGTATGGTATTCCAGGGTTTAGCAGACATAATGGTTCTTACAATATCAAGTATTAGACCCTGGAGTATATGTAAAAGTTAATAAATAAATCATGGCCCCTACTTGCCATTTGGAAGGGGAGATAGATAAATATAGCATACATATATATATATGTAAGTATTGATATATATATATATATGTATATATATATAAATATAGACAAGGATAATGCTGTACAGGTGAGTGGTCAGATGACATCACTGTCCTACCTAGGAAAACTGGAGAGGAATTCTCAGAGGAGGCAACACCTGAGCTAGTTCTTGAGGAATACATAGGATTCACCAAAAAGCATGAATATGAAAAGCTTCTCAGGTACAGGAGTAGTATGCCTGAAAAGGTGCTATATTTTTAAAAAGTACAGAGTGTTTTAGAAATGAAGGCGCTAACACTGTAAATGTGAGTCTGGTCCACATTCTAGAGGACAATACATGACATATAAGAAAAGATGGACTTTATCCTGTGGAAAACTGGGAACTCTAAAATATTTTGAGTAGCTCTGTGTTTGAAAATGATAATGCTAGTGGCAATGTGGAGGTTAGATTGGATGATCAGAAGGTAATAATGATCAGCCACCATGGAGAAATTTAAAAATGAATTCAGAGACTAATCAATAACTTCCCACTGAGAACATCTATTCTCTGTGACCTTTCTTTTTCCTCTCTAGATGATATAGTTTAAAGCACAATTTCTTGTAAAAACTGCTTTTCAAGTTTTAACAATTATAGTCAGCAACCCTGTGGTCAAGCATCTGATCTGTCATTTGACATATTTTCTATTTCTCTCTTGCATTGTCATTGGAATAGATCTAGCTTTGACTCACTTCAAGGAAATTCAGAGTTCGTAACAGAAAGACATAACTCGCAGTCAATGTCATTTAGGGCTCAGTCTTAATCTATTGAGAGCTTCTCAATTAATTTTGGTGAGGCTAAAAGTCATTTATAATTATAGTTCTGTTATCTGAATATTTCTTTCTTATCTTTTACTATCCCATACTTCATTCTTGGTTCTATTGCTGTGGGTGCCATTATTTTATTGGTAAGCCTTAGTACTATAGCTTCAAGCTAAAACTGATTAACTACTGTTCTTCTCTCATAGATAAAGGACATGACTAGCTTTTAGATTTTTCAGATAGAGCTTTTATACTTCCATTTATTTGCTCTACTGTCCCAGGAATGCTCTTCCATTGTAATTTAGAATAAGACTTTCAGTGGCATAAAATCTGATAAATGATAGTTCTCTTTTTGACTAATCTACAGGTATAGACATACCCATAGAATTGAGAATGATGTTTATTAATCTTAATGGTTATTTGCAAGTCATAGTGATAAGGAGAAATGTATAGCTTTTACATTTGTATAATTCACATTTTACGAATGAGCACAGACTTGAAACTTAGCTCATCCAGAAGATTATGGAATTAACTTTGGGGTGGTTGTAGCCCTAGTTTTTTGAATTTTAAAATGGCAAAAATAATATCTATTTCATTGGGACAACAGTGACAGTTAAATGAGATAACATTTATAAAGCACCTAGTATTTTCTAATTCATAATATGTGACTAATAAATGCTCACTTCCATTCAACTCCATAGACATGTATCCTACACTTCTTTTGTGTGTGTCAATGTTTGTGCTAATTGTTGATGATATAAAAATAAGTAATATATAGACCATGGGGGAGACATGCATATAAATAAATGAGTGCCATTCTATATTCCAAGTACATAAGTAGAAATAGAGTACCACGTGCAATGGGAACATAGAAGAATTAATGGTTGGTTCTACCGGGGGAATAAACCTTTCTGTAGTGGATAATAGGGATGCACCTTAACTAGTGTGTAGGAAATTATCAGATGGATCTGGAGGATGGATTAGTTTGGAGAGTTGGAAAGAAGAAAAATCTAGGCTTCGGGAATGGCATTTGTAAAATGCAATCCTTTTTTTTCTCCTACATTTCCTCCTACTTCATAATAAAACTCTCTTACTAAAATGTGAAGATTAGTTATACCCTTTTCAACTATGAAAAGAAATAAAAATTTGGGGGTTAAAGAATTTGTTCAATTGTATTCAAGATAAAAGAAGAGAATGAGTTCTTTCCTCATTAATTTAAAGCATTAATTATAATTATTGACAGAATGTTAGAGTTTTCAGAGACTCTCTTTATTTCATTTAATTAGAGATCATTTTAAAAATTTTATTAAATTTATTGGAGTGACATTGGTTAATAAGGTTTCAAGTGTGCAATTTTATAATATATCACATGTATATTGCATTGTGTGTTCACACCCAAAGACAAGTTCCTTCAGTCACCATCTATTTGATGCCCTTTCTGCTATTCTACCACTCCACAATCCCCCTTTCCCTCTGGTAACCACTGTTCTGTTGTCTGTTTCTGAGTTTTTGTTTGTCTTATTTGTTGCTTTCCATGTATAAGTGAAATCATATGGTTCTTGATTTTTTCTGTCTGATTTATTTTGCTTAGCATCATATTCTCAAGATTCATCCATGTTTTTTGAAATGGCAGCATTTCATCTTTTCTTATGGCTAATAATGTTCAGTTGTATATATGTACTACATTTTCTTTATTTCAATCATTTCTCAAAGGCCACTTTGGTTGTTTTCATAGCTTGGCCACTGTGAATAATGCTACAATGAACATAGTAGTACATATATCTTTATGAATAAATGTTTTCAAAATTTTCAGAAAGATACTCAGAAGAGGATTTGTTGCATCATGTGGTAATTTTAAAGAAATAGAACAGAAAATCATCAGATTTGTGTGAAATCACAGAAGACCTCGAAAAGCAAAGCAATCCTGATAAAGAACAAGGCAAGAAGTATCACACTGCCTGACTTAAAATTGTACTACAAAACAGCATGGTATTGGCAGAAAAACAGACACACCAGACAACTAAAACAAAATTAAGAGTCAAGAAATAAACCCACAGATACAGGCAAATGATTTCTTAATTTTTGAGAAATCTTTATACTGTTTTTCATAATGGCTACAGCAATTTATATTCCACCAGCAGTGTATGAGGTTTCCTTTTTCTGTACAATCTCTTATGTTGTTTCTTGTCTTTTTGATAATAGCCATTCTAACAGGTATGAAGTAGTATTTCATTGTGGTTTTGATTTGCATTTTCCTAACAGCTAGTAAAGTTGAGCATCTTTTCACATATTTATCTATAGGCTATTTGTATGTCTTCTTGGGAGAAATGTCTGTACAGATCCTCTGACTATAATTTAATTGTTTGTTTTTCTGTTGTTGAGTTGTATGAGTTCTTTATTTATTCTGGATATTAACATTTAATCTGAAATATTGTTTGCAAATACCTTCTCCCATTTGGTTAGTTGCCTTTTTGTTTTGTTGTTGGTTTCTTTTGATGTGCAGAAGCATTTTGATTTGATACAGTGCCATTCATTTATTTTTGTTTTCACTTCTCTTGCCTTGGAGTCAAGTTCATAAAATCTCTAAGATCAAGGTCATTAAATTGAATACCTGTGTTTTCTTCTATGCAGTTTTTCTGTTTCAGGTCTTATATTTAGGTTTTTGATCCATTTTGAGTTAACTTTTTTTTTTATGGTGATAAATAGCAGTCTAGTTTTATTCTTTTGCATGTGACTTTCCAATTTTCCTAGCACCATTTATTTAAGAGGCTTTCTTTTCTCCGTTTTATATTTTTTCTCTTTTGTAAAAAATTATTTGCTTTAATATGTGAGTATATTTTGGCTCTTAATTCTGTTTTATTGGTCTGGTGTTTCTGGTTTTCTGCCAGTACTTTGTTGTTTTGATTATTGTCTCTTTGTAGTATAATTTGAAATCAGGCAGTGTAATACCTCTAGCCTTGTTTTTTTTTTAATCAGGGTTGCTTTGGCTATTTGAGGTCCTCCTACATATTTGATGATTTTCTCTTCTATTTCTTAAAAAAAATGCCATTGGGATTTTGATGGGAATTGCATTAAATCTGTATATTACTTTGGGTACTATGGCTATTTTTACTATGCTGATTCTTCCAATCCTTGAACACAAAATATTTTTTCATTTCATTGCATCTTTTTCAATTTCTTTTAATAATGTCTTATAGTTTTTAATGTATAGGTCTTTTATATATCCTTTGTTAAGTTTATATATAGGTGTTTTATTTTTGTTGCAATTACAAAAATAATTTTTTTATTTCTTTTTCTGAATTTTATTGTTAGTATAGAGGAACAAATGATTCTTGCTTCAGTGTAGGGATTATTAATCTTGTTTTACTACAAATGATAAAAATAAAGTTATATAACTTGTCCAACATCCCACAGGTGGTAAACTACCTGAAGCATGTGGTCTAGTAATAGAGAACAGAATCCCCAAATACGAGTCAGGGTGAATGGATTTTCGGTGTCCAAAAAGCAATGAATATCTACTATATTCTCTGAGTATGAAGGTCTTCGAATAAAATGAATCATGATAACTTTTAAGCTTATAGAATCTCAAGATTGATTTAAAAAAGTAATTTTTTTAATAAGACCATGACCCCCCAAAATATGGATCAAGTACCAATATGTTGCAACATTCCTCTCACCTTTATTTTTTCTTCTCATGCCTCCTTGAGATGCTCAGTAATTCTAAAAACATTTTTTATGACTTAAAGACAACTTTCCATTTATTGCAAGATTAATCTTTTCAATTTCCAGTGCTGTGAGGGTATATCAAACTTTAAAACAGGAACGAAGCTACTCATTTCTTTTTATAAATAATTAATTTGCTCTTACAAAATAGAATTTATGCAAAGTAAGGAATCTAATTCTGGGTGTGGAATCATTTTCTTCAGTGGACCAAGATCATTATTTTTTTCTCTTTCAACTTATGGTTTTGAAAATAGTCCAGTGAGGAATGAAACTGTAATGTATGATGACAAAGAATAATCAGAAAATTAAGTGGCATACATATTTCTATGATATTTATTTTGTTTCTGAGGATATTACTTTGAAGCTTTATCAATTCTATTATTAAAGGCTTTAGGAAATGTCTGGGCCTAGATTTTTCTTGGACAAAGGAAAATGGTCAAGCTTATTAAACTCATTTATCTCAAAAGACATGTTAAGTCATTCAAATGATGGAAGAGCTAATTTAGAAGATAATTCATATTTCTGTTCTGTATGGTTTTTCTAAATATTGCACAAAATGTGGGGGCCAAATTCATTGGTTAGTCACAGTGAATCTAATGTTGAACTAAATGAGCTAGACATGTACCTTTAAGTTTCTAGATACCATGTAGCTTAAAATTAGATTTGGGGTTGCTGGGTGTAGAGACTGATTTGTATTTGACTATCAGTTCAGCCATTTAGAATATTTGTGACTTGGGCAAATTACTCAACCCCTAGTTTCCTCATTTTTAAATAAATTAATAATGATATTTAAAATTAATAATGATATTTAAAATTTTATTATCATAGGACATATATATGTACATTGTATGTTGGAAATTTTCTAAATTATATTCTTACTTTTTCAGCATTAAAACCATTGTTTGGTTTATCTTTCAAAATTTAGTAAAATACAATAGAAGCAAAGCTATTCATCCCACAGATATAAGCCAGGTTATAGTCCCTTCCTCAATTATCACAGTTTTGGCACAAGCCCACCATCATCTTCAATTACTTTACTATATCATCAGGTGACCTGTTCTCACCTTCTCATCTTCAGTGAACTGCTATTTTTCTCCAGTTTAGACAGTCATTCCCACGGTGACAAGGTGCTAAACTGGACCTTGTAATTACTTATATCAAACTATCATTAATTCACACTTCTCATTTTTTCACCACAAGCTGATTTTCTTTTGGCCTCACCTTCTCCACCTATGACCATTCTTCAGTTTTAGAAAGACCTTCATTTTATTGACCTTTTGCCTTCATCTAACCATAAAATTTTTTCTTTATTAACTTTTTTCATCATTCAGTCTTCATTCTATGATGTCATTATTTAAATAACACCTTTCATAATGACCTAAATTTGCTTGCAGATTTATCACAGTCCACTGGCAGAACACCAACCCTGGGTGAACTCAGTAAACTCAATCATTTGTTTTTCATGCCTACACCTATAGTGGTTCAAGAGAAATTCCAACTAGACCCAGATTATTTATTTATTTATTTATCTATTTATTTATTTATTTATTTATTTATTTATTTATTTAACTTCATCAGTCTCATCAAATGGGCCCGTGATATTCCAGAGCAATTATGTTTTCCTGGTCAATTCACCTTTTTCCTTTGCATAATAACTCTTCTCTTCATACTCTCAGCAGATGAACTTAACTCCCATTTATAATAGAAAAAATAAGTTATCAGAGTGAAGCTATCTTATTTGTTAATATAAGGCACAGACCTTCATATATCTGCATGTGTCCCATCCTATTTCCTTTTTTTTATAATAGAAGGATAAATAGTAATCCTAGTTTAGACTAATCCCTCCACTTATGCTTTGCATTCCATCCCTTTCTCTTCTAAAAAATCTTATATTACTATTTCCTCTCTTCTATTTATATTCAACCTCATACTCTGAACTAGCTTCATCTCATTAGAATAACAGTACAATCACTAATACGTGCATCACACTTACTGTGTGACAGACACCATTTTAGGTAATTTGCATAATTAGTATTTCATCCTGACAGCTAACTTCTGAAGTATTATTTCCATTTTATTGATACAGAAACTGAGGTACATACAGGTTAATGATTTTGCCTAAGGTCACATAGGTGTTATACGGTAGAGCTTATATTTGATACCTGTCATTCAGCTCCAGCGTCTTTCCTCCCAACCTCTCTCTTGCTTTTTTATTTGACATGGAGATCTCTTTGTTCTCTTTCTACCTCAACTACTCACTTTCTGCATTCTAATCTTCTCTGTCTAGCATGGTGGGGTTTCTCACATCTCAGCCCTAAGTTTGTTGCTTTTCTTACTCTATAATTTTTCTACAAGTTATTTAATGTACAGTCACATCTGCTTTCAGATGATAAATTATATTTATAGTCAAAATCATCTAACTGAATTCTGGTTTCTTATAATCCATTATCCATTTTTCTTTCAACTGCTATATATCCCCCAAAGTACCTCAAAGTTAATATATCCACAATCAAACTTATGATTATCATCTAAATTTGATCCTATTTTAAATTCACTATGAGTTTTGACTTGAAGATCATATGCTTTTTTACTAGAGTTCTCTCAGTGCCAGAGTATAGTGTGCTTCTTACCTATTTCTTGCCTCTAACCCTTCACATCCTTTTTTTGGAGGATATGATTCAATGTGATTCCATGAAAGCATGTTTTAATCTTGAAGTCTCCAGTTTATCTTCAAAATGTATGCAAACTTTTAATTCCACTTAAATAATATCCCTATTTTGAAATTAATGTGAATTTGTAAGTCTAGGAAGAGTTACCCTGTTCATCTTGTGTTTTTTTTTTCATTCTTTGTACATATTCACATGGATTTTTGTAGTTAGCCATATCCATGTTTGAAAGTTGGTGTGGTAGAGGGAGCCCAAAGAGAATCAACCAGAGAGCTTCTCTCTCTTCTCAGCTCTGATAATTTAGGTAGTGTTTGCCAAATTTTTGTGTTATTTGCTTTAATGTCTATTAAAGCTATATGTTTTAATCTGTTTAGAGAGGTTTATGAATATTTTTTAGCACCTGGAACATGATTCTATTGTAATTGATTCTGATGGTTTATAGTCATTGTGTTGTAGGGTTTTTGGTATGCTTGTTAGTCATAGCCATCCAGAATTTGTGGTCTTATGAACCCAACAAATGAGAATGCAGACACAAAGGAAGAGTTAGAGCATAGGGTTTATTGAAATGCAGAGTTACAGCTCTTTTATGAGAGGGGTACCCTAAAGTGGGATGCCCCCAGGAGAAAAAGCTTTATTGGAAGGGAAAGTAAAAAAACAGTATAAGTTCAGATGTGGAAGAGGGCCCAAGCAAGACAAGGGTGGCTCAAGGGCTCAAGAGCAGTTACAAAGTCTTTGGGGTTTTATCCCTATTTGCTGGGGGTGATTACTTTTCTTAGAGGAGTGGGCTTTCTTGATGGACAACAAAGATTGACAGGACTCAGTGACTCATCGTTTCCTTTCTGCGCATGTTCGTCCCCAGAATTCAGTCAGTTATAATGTTATTAATGAATTTCCAGGCATATGCATTATATTATAATTATGGTGTAATGAGACTCAGGTGAGTTGAAGGTCATTCTGGTCTTCACTGCACAGGTGTGTGTGACTGGCCTAAACTAGTACCCAATTTTCTGTTTGCTTGTTTTCTTGTATGAGTTACTTTTAGCCTCCAAATACCTTTTGGCTTGCTTAATTGTGGGTAGACTAGGGTGGACCCTTTCTAGAATAGGATGACCTCAGCATTTTGGAGGCAGACTCAAAATCTTCCTACCTAACTTTCTTATTAGTGTGGATGTTGAGAGATGGGAGGTCTCTTCTGTATCTGCTACCAGCTGAGGTGGGTTGTAGTCCTTGCCTATTGGAGTTTCATGAAGCTCTTTTCCTCTGCCTTAGTCAGGATTGGGTCTTGGATATTCTGCTGAAATACCACCCCTGACCTTAGACAAGGAAAAAAAAAGATACAAAATTGTTATTTAAATTACATATCTATTAATTTTGTATTAATTTGCCTATTAAGTGAGTAAAGAAAAACAGGCTTGGTTAATATATTTCTTACAGAATAAAAAACTTTTGGGCTAAAGATCCCCTCCCTATTTGGACTCTAAAGGCCTTGCCTGGCCTAAAGCCGTTTCTGTTTAAAAGAGACCAATGATCTTTATCAATAGCCAGAGGATCTGAATCACCAGTTTTAGGGTAATTATCTGGATTTGAGGGAGAGGGCCTTTTTCCCAGAGAAAGGAAGAAAGGAAAAAGACTTAACTGTGTATACTTAAAAAAGAAACAATGAAAAGTTCTGTAAGTACATTTTGTAAATGAATGATGGGCATGATCATAGGGAATGATTCTGCTGGTTAGTTTCTCCTTCACAGTTATGGGGAATGGGTTGTTAGCATCCCAGTTGAAATGTCCCTTTGGTCAGAAGGTGTCTTCCTGGCCTGCTGCAGGGCTGATCAGCATATTGCAATCTTTGACTGTGGCTTGGGTAACATTTTTAATTCTCTTGCCTTCTCCCTGCATTAATTGTATATTTGCTTTTATGACATATTGATGGATGATTAATTTCTGTTAAATCCAAAAAAATGATATGGCTATGACTCCTGTCCTTGAGAAGCTCACAGTAATAGAAGAGATGAAAATATAGATAATTTCAAAGTAATAAGAAATATATTCTTAGGTAGAAATGCAAGGGGAACCTTGGAAGCATAGTAAAATTGTACTCAGACAAGTCTGGAATTGTCTAGACAGCCTTTATGAATTAAACCCTGAAAAGTTTCTCTAGAATACACTTAGTATTCATTTTTCATGCCAGAGGCAATTCTTCCTTTATTTAGTAGTTTAACGCCATTTATTTTTTTATTTTTTATTTAGAAGTACTTAACTCTATCTCCTATACTAGCTCCATGAAGTATAATGTCTGGCGTATAGTAAGAATTCAATAAAATTTGTTGACTAAATCTCAAAAATTTGTTTCACAAGTTGTATTTTTTGAATAATAAGTACAGTTTTTCCATTTTTTTTATTGAGGATCTACATAACAAGGCATGAATAAAAATTTTTCTAAATTATTTTCTAGCCAGACATAGCTTCTGGTCAGTAAGATAGAGTTAATATCTCCTACACAGAATCAATAGTTTGAAGTTAAAGTTGCCCAATGCCTCTGTTCTCATGGGGAGTCCAGGTATATAAGGGATCCATGAGGCCAGGCCAATGGTTAAATATATCTTACTCGTAATTGAAAGTGAGGAAGAAGAGATGAATAATATAATATATTTAGGAGGGATCATTGAGGGGCAGAGCTGCAAGACTGACATATCCAAAGAGCTCACCTAGGCAAGGAGGGCCAGCACTGAAGAGGTATTAAAATTAGAAATTTTCTAATTTTTAATAGACCCTCTCTTTAGACCCTTTGATTTTCTTGTTTGAAAGAAAAATAACAGATACGTCTTCTTATTTCTCTTTTTATATTAGAAGGCATCACTGAAGAAATGTCAGAGGCTAAGTCTTGAATCACATCTGGAAGTTTGGCAAACAGTCAAGAAGGACAAGTGTAGGAGGTAGTACGAATCAGACAGTATAGTCACACAAAACACATAAGTGCATGGGCTGTGTGAGATACAAGAGAGATATGCAGAGGCAGGAGTTAGTGACTTAGACCTGTGCATAGTCTAATAACCACTCTTCAAGCAGTGCTGCTTGCTGGAACTTACGTTTCTGGACACCTTTCTAGAAAGTAAATGTAGACTATAATATTTCTCTATCAGGAAAACAAGGATTACTTTTTTTTTTTTTTACCCTTTTTAATCACTAGACTGCTGTCACTTTTGATGAGTTAGAGCAGAGTTAGTTCTAGCTTTACAAAACTTAAGGACCTTAACCGTAAACAACGCATAGTTCATTTTCTGTATATAGATATAAAACATAATTTGGACGCAATCTAAAAAAAAAGGATCAAGAGAAAAATAATTACCTCTAAGCCCATCACCTTGAAAAAGTGACTCTTTATCACTTTTTTTCTGATTATGTAATACCCATTGTTGAAAAATTATCTTGAAAAATTCATTCTTTAAAACTCCTTGAACATATTTCTTTTGTGAAATCTTTGATTGCCCAAGGGGTAATTAATCTACTTCTTTATTATGATATACTTAAATCATGTATTCACATTGCTTATGCATTTATCCTTCTGTTCTCTAGCATTTTTTTCCTCTGTCTCTCCTGCTAAATTGTCTTTTTCCAAGGCCAACACCTTGACATACTTGTGTTCTCCACATGTAGGCACAGTGCCTGGTAGAAGTTAGTCTCTTAGTAATTGCTCCCAAATGAATAAAAGAATGAATGAATATTCATCAGTTTATAAAGTAAAGTATGTCAACTCATGGATGTCAGAGAAATAGACTTTAATATTTTTCATATCATTCATTTCATATTTTGCATATTCATTTAAAAAATTTTTATGCTCATTAGATACAATTGGAATCAAATGTGGTTAATTAGGAGTAAAGAAAATTGATATAAAAGGCATTTTTCAAATGTTGAATTTTACAAATACAAGGGGTGAAGATTACCTTAGATTTTAAATACCTAGTTTCTTCAGGCCTTGAACAATATATTTCTTAAATTTTTTTTAAATTTCTGTTTTTACTGTTGTTACTTCCTTTGTTTTGACTCTTCTTGTAATCCCATCAGGAGGATATAGTTGGTGCTCAATAAATGTTAAATTGCTCACTGTTTTTAAGAAAAGAAAAACCTTCATTTCTTTGATGAATAATTATGATTCCTTTATTTATATGTAGTAAAGCCCATAAAAATAAATTTTGGACCTTATTGGAACATATAGTAATAGAACTGGAGAAGGCATTGCAATTACTTGGTATACCTTGCTCACTTTACTTATTTTATTTTAAATTTATTTATTTATTTTTTATGGTGACATTGATTAATAAAATCCAATAAATTTCAACTGTACACTTCAACAGTAAAGTGTATATAATACCTTGCTCACTTTAAATGATGAGGCAAATAAAACAGAGAAACACTGAGTGGCGTGCCCAAAGTCACACTAATTTTTAGTGTTAGAGCTAGGTCTAGGACACAAATCAGAAATCTACCTAAGTTATGGATGCAGTAGCTAGGTGCCCCAGAAAAGGGGTAGGAAAGTAATAAGAGTGAAGTCTGTGAGCCTAGATATTTGTTGTCTCTCTAGCTACATATGTGCCCATCCTGTCCTTTTTGTCCTGTCCACTTCTATTTCATCTTACCCTATCTAATCTTATCCTAATTTATCATATCCTATTGTTAATCTGCCTATCTCTCTGTCTACTTATATATGTCATCTGTTTAAACAGCATTGATTGAGCGGATACAAAATGACAGGTCTTGTATGTGTATCTCATTGAAATCTCATTGAAATCTCCTCAAAAATCCATTGAGAAAGGCAATGTTGCCTCTCTTTTACAGTTGAGAGCATTAAGGCTCAGAGAAGATACTATGTTGATCTTCTCTAAACTAGCAAGTGGTAGAGCCAGTTGACTCTAACACTCATGTTTCATGACTTTTACATCTGAAAAGCTATTTTTACCTGCGGCAGCTCAAATAACAGCTTTCTCCTTCACTTCATCTAGGTCTTTGCTAACATACCACTTCCAACATGAGGCCTCCTTTGAAGACCCTATTTGCAGTTGAGTTATCCTCTCCTGCATCCACTTTCCTGCATTAGTTTTTTCTCTTTAGCATTGTCCCTTTGTATAACTTAATAATTCACTTAGTTTATCTGCTCCACCCCATAGAATGCAAACTCCATGAGCTAAATATGTACTTTTTCACACTCTGTTCTTTGTTATTCTTTCACCTAGAATAATGGTGGCACATATATATAGTCAATAACATTTTTATTTTGTTAAATGAATTGGATAAGCCAAATTTACACAGTCATTAAGTTAACTTTAAGTTCCACTGGGAGAGATTAGCTAGCAACAAGATGTTCACATTCCACGAGCCAAGTAAGTCTTGAGATCTGGTGATAGCCAAATGGGCAAAGGTTCAGAACAAGAGCAGCTCAGGAATAAATAAATGGAAGCAGAGAGCCTGGGTTTATTGCTACTGGCAAAGCAAATGTTTTTGGCTTGCCTTTGCTGGTTTTCAGAAGCATAGTGGTAAAGTAGATAAAATTCTCTTAAAGGACTGGGACCATATGGCAGGATGACAAAGTCTAGTTTCTGGCCAAGGTGTTGGCTTTGGAGCATCTAAATATTACCCATTGAAGGCCCCAGGAGAGTGTGTTAGGATCCCATAAGACCACACTCTTTGTTTTGGGGCAGGCAATATGAAGTCCATGGTTTTGGGGAATATCATCTATCCAGGTGCCTCTGCCACTTCATCACTTCAGCCACTTCAGGGCTGGTGAAATATTTCTGCCTTCTGCATGCTCAATTAGAGTAGCAGAATTGGAACATGAGCAAACTGGAAATAATCTTGCAGATTCTAGTGGCTGGTTGGCAGCTTACTGAGGTCAAGGCCCTGGAATAGATTCTTTTTTTTAAAAGTGGAAGCCAGTAGGTCATATGTTGAGAGTCTCAGCAGTAGGGCTGCAAGTCATGCAGCAGATTACACATTTGATATTCCGGAGACAAGTTCATTAAAGGCATTATTCCAGTTGACAGAACAGTACTTGCATAGAGCTGCCAGATTTGATGTTGTAAAGGAAACATACCACTTTGGAAATAAATTACACTTTGTATTAACCAAATGATATATTAATCTTTTTTACCATTGAAGCAGGAGAGAGAATGAAGAGTGAATGCTAATACAGTATTGTATGGATACCTATTTGCAGTTAGTTTCCACTTCTTCAGTATTCAAGGGCATGAAATTCAGAAACTGTCTTGAAGAAAGTTTAACTTGCTGTAATATTTATAACAGCTTTTCTTTTGCAATCTATTTAGTTAGAAAAACTTGAGAAACTTGCAAATTCAAGATTTTTTGGGTCAATGCGTATCCAGCATTTCACCTTTGTGTGTGTGTGTGTGTGTGTGTGTGTGTGTGTGTGTGTGTGAATAATGTTACCATGAACATGGGTATACAAATATCTCTTCAAGATCCCATTTTAAACTCTTGGGTTTAAAACATACCCAGAAGTAGAATTACTAGGTCTTATGGAAATTTTGTATATTTGTTAGAAACTACGTTAGTGTTTTTCTCAGCAGTTGCATTGTGTTATATTCCTACCAACCTAGGTTTCCATTTTCTAACAATGCCTCTAGAAAAAGTTATCCTTGGATCTAGTTTTTTTTTCTGAAGAATTTTAGAATAAGATACCTGCAGTTGAAGAGCAGTCACAACTTGTGCCTGGATGGGAGATTGGAATTAACAATAAGATTCCAGGTTTTATATACCTGAGTTCTATACGTAGCAACTATGTAAGGTGGGTCAGGTTGTAGAATATCTCTGAACTTCATTTCTATCATCTAGAAAATAAGAATACTTATTGCATTTTTCAGAGATGGTGTGAGAAGAGATTAGATATCATATGTAAAAGTATTTAGCACTGTCCACACATTCGCTTTATTTTCTTTTATTTTTAATTTAATTTAATTTAATTTAATTATTTAATTTAATTTTATTTATTTTATTTTTCTTCCATCTTTTAGGAGAAATGCGAGAGAAAGTCCCAAGATCAATCATAGTCTGTTTTTGGATATTTTTTCTCAACAGGATTTGAACTAGAGGGATTGAATTTTTTTTTTTAAATAAAGGTATTGTGAGGAAGAATCAGAGCTGATGGGTTTTGTTTTTAGCCCTTTTATCTAGCTTATTTTCAAGCTCCCAGAATAAAGCAATTTGTCCTTATTATTATGTATTATTAACTATCTGCAGATGAGGTTTAAAAACAACTCTAGAAGATTGGTGTTTTAATTTGGAAACATGAAGGTAAATCGTCTTGTGCTCACTTCACCCTCAACACTTCTACCACTCTACACTTCCAATTTACTTTTTAAATTATCCGAGTGCATATTCACCTCATCTATGAGAAGTAAAGCTTCTTTTTGATGAAGCACCTCTGTACCACATTCCCAATGCTTAGCACAAAGCCTGGCACTTAGTAGGAGCTTAATTAATGGTGGTTAAGAAAATAAACAGAAAGGAAGCATCAAGATGGAGGGGGCAGTAATCCTAACTTTTCAGTAACAATGATAGAAATGGTGGGAGGAATAGTATTATGGGCATGTAGCAAAACCATCAAGCTGTATTTATTAATACTGTATGCTAGGTATTGTGCCAGATGTTTTCATTTATTACATTATTGATACCCATAATAGCCCTATGCATAAGCACTCTTATTCTCAGTCCCCAGGTGAAGAATTGAGGTTCAGAGAGGGTTTATATATTTCTGCACATTTTACAGATAGTGAGTGGCAGAACTAGGGTTCCAAAAGACTGATTTCAAAGCCCATGTTCTTAATCACTGCACCTGAGGACTTGTGATATACAGGGTCTACTTGGCACAGTATCTAAGTCCCTCACAGACTATTAGGGAAGGCTGCTGATCATACAGAGCTGGGTTTTATAACCTTGTTGAACATAGGAGAACACCATCTTGACAGTCTCAGTGGTGGCTCTGAGAGAGGTTCAAAAAGATGCTTAGAGGATTTGGGTTTGTTGTTATTGTTGTATTTTTAAATTTTTAATTATGACAAAGAACAGATAACATAAAATTTACCATTATAATTATTTTAAGTGTGCAGTTTAGTAATGTTAAGTACATTCTCTAGAATTTTTCATCTTGCAAAACTAAAACTCTGTATTCATTAAGCAGTAACCCCTCATTTCTCCTCATTTCCAAGTTCCCTGGCAACCATCATTCTCCTTCTGTTTCTATAAATTTGACTACTATAGATACCTTATAGAAGTGGAATCATACAGTATTTATCTTTTTATGACCAGTTTATTTCACTTAACATAAAGTCCTCAAGTTTCATTCATGCTGTACCATATAACATGATTTCCTTCTTTTTTAAGGCTGAATAATATTCCATTGTATGTATATACTACATAGTGGTTGCACCATTTTTCATTCCTACCAACAGTGCAGGAGGGTTCCAAGTTCTTCACATCTTTGCTAACACTTCTGTGTTTTGATAGTAGCCATTCTAATGAATGTGAAGAGGTATCAAATTATGGTTTTGATTTGAATTTCTCTAGTGATTGATGGGGCTTAGATTTTTAGAGGTTGGACTTAGTTAAGAAATAGTTCAGGGTATAAATTAATAAGTATGCCAGGGTAGCAATAGAATTTGTAAACTGGATTAGTTTCTGGAAGAGTTTGAGATCTTACCTTGGGAATGTATGAGTCTGTGGGGATTTACTGTCAAAACAGTTTGTGGTCTTTTCTTGAGACATTTGGCTCTAAATAAGTTGGTGTTAAAATAATTTAAGTTTAGGTAGTTTGTGTTGCACATCGTAGCTTGGTTGCAAGCCTTGTTTGTCCTGTAAATTGTAGTTTGAGTCTTTGTCAGAGTTACTTTTTTCATGTTCTATCCAATGCTCTTTACGTAATCAGCAGCCAGTTGCCTATTTTTCATGGTTACTTTTATAGTTAATTAAGATAACTATAGTTCTTGACACAGTGCCTGGTCCACAGTAAGTGTTGATTAAATAATAGCAGTTAAGTAGTAGTGTAGTAATAGTAGTATATGTGTAAAGTAATATTCATGGAGATAATAATGATTGCAGCACCTAAATTTTCTGAATTCTATACTTACAGCCAATCCTGTTACCACAGCCTTGGTTTAGGAACTCATCATTTCTTCTTTAAATCATTAGTTCCTTCCTCTCCTAAACTATCTAACCACTGGCAGAATGACATGTCTAAAACCCAAGTTTGAGACTATTTACAACTCCTATTCACTCTCCTATTTATATCTCCCACAAAGTGGCTCTCCATTGATCTCAGGAGAAAGTCTAATCTCCTTATATTCTGCATTTAAGCTTTCTGACTCAGGCCTCTGCCCAGCTTTCTCCTACCCCGCTGCCCTCACCAACACTATTTGTCCTTCACAGGTTTCAAATGCTTTAGTAACTTATAAACCTTCTGTGGTATTATTTCCCTTAAAATTTTGATTTGTATACACTTACATAAGAGTGTACATAAAAGACTGAAAGGTATTATATCATTTATTCATACTTTTTATTTCAATTCTTTTTTTCCCTTTATTTTGATTTTCTCTTCCTTTTACCAGATTCCCATTCCTTCACCCCACTTCCACCTACTGCTGTAATAGCATCACATTAACAACTTAAGAAGCATCTTTTTGAATTCTTTCATTGTTCATGTAATGTTATTTAAACACACACATCTATGTATACATATTTATATATTTCCATACATATACTTGTTTATACATGCTACTGGATTTCACCAATCTCCAATGTTAATTCTTGCCAAACCTAAGTCCTCTTAAATATTTCTAAACCTTCATTTTAGAGAAGAAATTTAGTAAAAAATAATTTTTTCCCTAAGTCACTTATTTTCCCTGACTCTGTTATTGAACTGAAGGGACCAGTAACTGGGAGAGCTTGATATTTTTAATTTGAAAGTCCCATTGTCATTTCAGCCACCTCAGATGTGAGTGTTAAGAAGAGGTCACTGGCAAATTACTGACTCTAGATGAACAATTTGCTCATAATTAAAAAGCCTGATGAAGCTCTCTTTGGGAAATGAACTCATTCAAATGGGAGATAATTTAAGCTCATCCACTCAAAACATTTTCTCTCTATTTTTCCTTTATGCAGTATATAAAATTTTTATTTAGTTTTGTGATGTAAATTGAATTTGACAGGAGCAAAATTTTTTTCATTCAAACCATAAAATTATTATGTTTTCTGAGTTAACATTGTGTTTTCCCTTCAGAAAAATAATGAGTACCACTTTCCCTGGAGTGATTGTCTGCCTGCAGTGGAGGTTAGAGCAAAATTACTCCTTCCTTTCAGAATGGAAAGGAATCACTGTGTCATTAAATATATATGGGACTCTAAGCAGGAAGACCAGAGGTCAGGCCAGTTCTGTCACTTAACAGTTGGGTGACCTTGGATAAATATCTGAAACTTGGTTTCCTTGTCTGTAAAAAGAATAACAATCTCTGCCGTATATCATCTATTCTAAAAATCAAGTAAAGTATTGGTTGTGAGAAGGCTGAATAACTACAAATACAGTGTAAACACATGGGGTTGTCAATATTAATGCCTCCTGCTGCTGATGCACCATGAGGATTAATTTCTTACTTGTCAGTCTGCTAGATAGATACACTAACCAATGATGATGGTCATTAAGAAGAATGTCATTAGAATGGAGAAAGATAAACCTGGTCCCTCCCTTCTTACTCGTAAATCCCTAATATAAAATGAGGAAACTAAGGCCAAGAGAAGTGAAGTGCATTAACCAAAGCCACAGAGCTGGTTAGTGGCAGAACCAGGATGGACATTGCATTTCCCGTTCAGCATTCTTTCCAAAATACCCTGCTTTTAACCTTATTAAACAAATAGTAGTACTCTAGCTTGACGTAAGCAGCTAGAAAAGGAGAAGCGAGAAGATACTCGAAGTTTGTTCAACCTCCCCCATTTTAATTTATCCTAGAGGTTCACATTTGCTTATTATTTGAGGCTGTATAAAGGAGACTTAGACTAAATTGAAATAAAATGACAAATTTTCAGACATAGAGTCAAGCTACCCTCATACCTTGCCTGAGTTGTATTGGTGCTTAGGTAACAACAGGCCAATAATTGCAGGGCATATTGGAACAATGTTTCCTAAACAGAGTTCCAGGTAACGCTTGTTCCAGGGTAGCTGCTAAAATAAAATAGATGCTTGCTGCATTCATACAACCCCTCTTGGAGATTCATGATTTACACAGCATTTTAAAACTCCTAAGCAATGTCACAATAAGGACAATTTTTTAAATTTTGTTTAAAGGTCAAGAAATTTATTTATGCAGAGATGTATTCCTCTCGAAACAACTACTATTTTCCCTTGACTAATTCTTTCCCTTGCACCTAAGATGGAATGAATGTCATTAGATGTCAATGTCTGTCTCCATGAAGGAGTCCTGAACACTGCTGTCCTTACCAATAGCCAAAAAGCAGATTAGATGATTTATATCTTAGTGAACATCCATGTGAACAGACTATGTCCAGGTCAGACACTGTTCTCCCTCAATGCCTTGATATTCGAAAGTTCCTCACCCATTCCTCCCACAACTCAGATTTAACTCAAAGAAAATTGGGTGAAGGAAATCTCGCATTGCCACTCAAACCCTGAATTCATTGGGAAAACAAGAGCTGGGCTAAGATTCATTCATCACCTTTAGTCAAATGGGGACTTGAGACAAAAATCAAGTTCAGAATTGGAAGAGTAAAGTGTAATTTTGTACATTCCTGACTTTATGGACTGAAAATATTGCACTTCCTCAAAATTTTACATTAGGATCTTTGCTACCAGTATACCCACTCCAATAGTTCTAGAAAATTAGTAATTTAATTAATAAATTAAAATATTCTTGAACATCTATTTTGAATATCATTTATGTAGAAAAGAATAAGGCATGATTTTTCTTACTAAATTGTTCCTAGACCAGCAATATGCAAAAACATATTGTAACAGATGTTCAATTGGGAATAGAAGTTGACCGTGCTGTATTGATCAGTGAGGAAATTCAGAGAGAGAATCACTTTTGTAGTAGAAAAAAAGGGAATTAAGTTTATCTACTAGAAATAAAATGAATTAAGTTAATAAGTTAAAAAAATTGAACAGATCGACAAGACCTAGTAGAAAGATAAAAACGAAGCTGGAAGGATGCCTTCCATTCTTTAAACTGTATGAGTGAAAGGAACAAGATTATAGGTGAAGTTAAGAATTCCATACCCCCTGAACTGACATATACCATTCTTAAATGCATTGGCTTTGGGCCCTCCTACTTATAATAATAATATTATAATGAGATAATTGAAGTGCAAATGAAGAATAAAAGAGAGTGGCGTCATGGGTTAAATAAATGATATCTCCTTTTGGGTAGGTCTGAGGAAGATTTAGGAGATACTTGCCATGAAATATTGATAGGAAAGAATTTAAATAATATATTAATAGGCTAAATTTTGATTAACCACTGGAAGGCTTTTGTGAATAATGTCTCCTTGTTATTTCTCCTGCTGATTGCTACATGGGGAATCAGTAAGTCAGGCAAAATATATATTTATGCGCTCTTATTTATTTTCCACATTGTGGTTGTACCTGGAATGTACTTGGGAATACAAAGGAGTTGAGCATCGCTATATAGGAATATTATTCCTATATAATTTTTTGGAAGTTGATTTTAGCTAGCTAATATTGATTCCTTTATTTTCTACATTGGTACCAGAAAGCTAAAATCATCTGGATGGAGAGGTATGATTAGATTCTGGAATAAATGACTTGGTGTTTGAGTGTGGTGTGAGCTGATCCCTCAGGAGAGACTGTTATCCCAGCTAGACTAACCTGAGCTGCCATGGATGCAATTGAATTAAATGCAGATACTTCAAGAATAAATCTATCTGAACCTACATGGCTTCAAAACCATATATATTTGATTTAATATAGATTTAGTTTTGGAAATGTATACAGTTTTTTATGTCTGTAAAGAAACCTATAAAAAGTTAATTCAATAAATAGATTCATAATTATCTTTGAGGGGGTGGAAAGTCTTCAATACATGGATAGGGGTGGGATGAGTGGCAGTGAGGTAATATCTGTCTGCAAGATTTGGACAAGATAGCAACTAGAATGAGTCAAAATTACTGTAAAGAAAGAAAGCCAGTGATGAGTATACTGATGGTGGCATCTTAGTAAACCCAGTAGTCATCTAAACAGTTTGAAGAGGAACTTGTGCTGAATATAAGAGAAAGGCCTAGGAGGAACAACTGAGAAAAGAACATCCCCTTTGTGGGGATGGCTGTAAATTTTATGGAAGCTTTAATGTCCAGAAACTATATAGCTCTGTTGTTATATCCTGACTTCCTCTGAAAGGTGTAGTCGTCAACCCAGGGTGAAAAACCAGCAGGGGCCATGTCTCTGGCAGTGCCCATGAGAGCAGGAAGGTAATCTATAAACCATAAAGTAGATGTTCTAGCAGATTCCTAAGTCCTGCCTCCTAGACTCAGGACTAATGGTGCTTGTGAGGACTTCAGTGTGCAGTATGAGACAAAGAGGTTTAAGGGCAGATAGACTCTAAAAAGATCCAAAAGATTATTTTTCCCTTCCAAAACTTAAGTCTTGAGAGAAAGATTATTATTGTTATGGTATGTTTAATTCTTGCCCACCCACTTCTAACCTCTGTTAGTTCTAATTCAGCAAATTTGTTTTTCACAATACAAATGTGTACCTGAAAGATAAAGTATTATGATATCAAATGGAGTTCAAGATATGATAATCTCATTATATTATACTAAGATCATCTCAATTCAGTATTTTAGGGAACTATGAGCCTTCTTGAAAATAATGAATCTCTTAATTTTTAAATTTTCACACATCCAACTACCTAGCCAGGGCATAGTCACCACACACAAATTTTATAAAATAAAGTTCAGTTAGATGATGTTTAGTGGTTTATCAGTGACAATGTTATGTCCCCATTTAAGTCAATTATAAAATCACTAAACAATAATTTTTTATTCTTGTTCTCAGTATTTGTGCAAATGAGGACTGCAAGGCTCCTGTTGCCTCAAGGAGGGAAACTTAATGCACACATTTATAACAAAATATTAGCAGTTAAAAGTCTTAAAACCAGCTTAAAAATCTTTTGGGAAACACTGAAGTCAGAGCCTTCCACTACTCTCACTTCTAAACTGTTGATATTTTTCAAATACCCTCATCCCTTTTTTTAGTCTCAGTTTTACTGACAATGTGAACTCTCCACTCAAAAAATTATAATTTTACAACATCATGGATATTAAATATTATGGTTTTCAATGATTCTAAAATGTTGGAAATCTATTTTAAAATTGTAACAAAGGAGTGGGCAATTGTGTTATGTGTAATATAATATGTAACAATAAAGTAAGTTAATATATTTTATATAAAAAGTATCTGGAGGATAAATTTTGGTTGAATCTCAAAATACAATGTTTATGGTTATTCTTTATGAAGTATATAGCAACATTATTTGAGTTGCTAAATATCACCTGGTGTTTCTCTGGGGAAGAATCATATTGCAGTTGGAATTCTCTCTGTTTTCAGATAGTTGTTCTGTGCTCAGGCAGAGTTGGATCTGTCTGTAGTGCAGATAAGCAGGAAGTCAAGAAGGAAGAAGTAAAAAAATAAAATAAAATAAAAGAAGACTTTTGATCCCATCATTTTATTTGACAATACTCTATGGCTGCGTTGTCCAATACAGTAGCCACTAACCACAAGTGGCTAATTAAATTGGAATTAATTAAAATTGTATAAAATAAAAAATTTACTTTCTCATTTCATTTGTAATAGCCATAATTTCATACACTCAATAGCTACATGTGGTTAGTGGCTACTGTCTTGGATTATAGTATTCTATAGTATAGTATCTACATGTCATCACAGAAAGTTTTTAAAAACTTTATTTTAAAACTTTATTGACATGTAAAGCTATATATATTTAACTTATTGAACTCATTA